>VWZK01000360.1:165611-276172 GCA_013396935.1 Baryphthengus martii
CGCTTTTACTGAAAGGGAAAAAAAAAAAAAAAGGTCAAAACTGCAGTTGCAAACCAGAGCAAGTGGATAAATAGAAACGCTCTTTTGTTGGCTCTTGTCACGTTTTTGTGTGTGGTGGTGAAGTCTAGGAAAAAGCCCTCCGCTGGCGTGATGCGCCGGCGCTGCGCGTCGCTCAGCTCTGTCTGCAAACGCGGAGCCGTTGCCGCACACGGGTTCTCTGGGCGGCGTATTTTGCCAACAGCTACACCTACTCACAGAGCATCTGAGGCGTCGGGGCTTTGCTCCGCGGGCAGCTGTACGTGCCTGGAGCCTGCAAGCCGCCGAGCCGCAGGCGTTCCGGACCTCCCCGGGCTTGGCTGGGGAGCTGGAAGCTGCAGGCCGGGGCTCTTGCCGCCCGTGCGCCTGTAGCCAAAGGCAGGTGCAGACTCAGCTTGGAAAAACGGTGGCTCTCCATCTATCCTCTGTCCTATCCGGATATTTAGGTTTGTTTCAGTTTCCCCCCGCTCCGTGTGATGTGTTGTAAGAGCAAGTGTGTGTTCCCCATCCTCCCTCCCTCGTCCTCCCTCCTCCTCTTCCCTTCCCCACCCCCCCACAAGCTGGAGGGCCAGAAGGTGGGGTGGTACCTCAGGATAATGGTAGCAGAAGGCGAAGGAGGCAGACAGCTGGCAAGTTCTGACCCAATATGCTTCTCTGAAAGAGGCAAGGAAAATGCAGAAGATGTGATGCCTGAATGGCTCACTTTGCAGCGAAAGGGAAGATTAAAAGTAAAATTAGTTAACATCTTGCTCATTTCAAACCGCCACACGGCAGCTTTTTGCTCCCTCCTCCGTGCCTATGCCTCTGCTCCAAGGGGAAGGAGGGAAGAGGCAGGGAATCCTGGAACTTCACAGAAATCCATGTAGTGAGCAGCAGCACTTCCAAAAGACTGAGCTCTCCAGGAAGTCAGTCTTCCTGCTAGCTCTCTCAGGCATCTTTACGGGACCGGGCTAGGTGGTTGCTAGACAAAAAAAAAGTGAGGTCTTTGCTTTACCACTTCACTCTTAAATAGGCATGTGAGGCTTGGTGCACCTGAGAGGTAAGACCAGAACCATAGATACTTGGCTCTGGGTGGTTACTAAATACCTGTAGAATTGGAATTAAATGGAGCCAAATAGGTGGCAGGATAATCTTAATCCCTGCCACTATCTAAAGGTATGAAATTCAGATGGAATGTGGCTTATTTCAGATACGTGCCTCTATACCTCTAGTGGGGTGGAAAAGTAGCACGCTAATGATGGAAAGTTATTTAGTGCTGCGTGGAGTTAATTGCTTCTAATCAGAGCTTACCTCCGTCTGGCTTTATGGTAGACAACAAACCTCTTGATCGGAGGTGCTCGTTAGCCGTGCTGTAGATCACAGAGGTGCTCTGGCATCTCACGTATGGCACTCCCATCAGCCTGACTGCCTTGCCGTATAGCCCCGAAGAAAGAGCGGTCGTCCCTGGGATGGGGGTGGATCTCTTGGGGTCTCTGCTTGGCAACGCATCAGGGAACGGCCCCTGCAAGTTCCGTCGTAACAAAACCCGAGTGACCGTTGGGTTTAGGGGGAAAAGCAGGTGGGAAAGCTGTGGGAGTGGCGCGGCAGAGTGGGAGCTCTGCGCCGCCACGGTTCGGAAGAGTCCAGGTGGACATTTCCATCGCAGTCCCTGTTTTCCGTGGCTCAGAAGGTGGGGACAGTAGGGATAGTCTGTCCTTCTCAAGCTGGAAGGAGACACATTTCATCTTGGGCTGAGGAAATAGTGTAATTAAATGGTGTGAGTTGGTAATTCTTAATGAGGAAGAATAAACTCCAGCTCCATTTAAAACTCAAGTGAAATCTAATGCTCTCTGCGCTCTTTATTCTTTTACCTTCAGGAGAGTATTGTGCAGCCCTGTTGGTTCTGGAAAGGGCCAGCACCAGGCAATTTGTGAGGAGAGAGATACAAGGACTGTTTCAGTTTTGAATAGCTTGCTGAGTGGGAGTTGTTGCTGAGTTGATTGCTGTAACCTTGCTGAGGGAGGCCTGTTCCATGGAGTACAACAATTTTCTATTTAAAAAAAGAAAATCTCCTTTTTAAATAAAGAGAACATGCTAGAGCTACAGTTTGTGTTGTGTTTGCATGAAAATCAAGACAAGGAGCGTGGCTTTTCAGAGAGATATGGCAGGAGACAGCAGGGAGCTGAAAGAAGAGGTTGTTCGGGTGTAAAGAGAAACCTTGTCATGATGAGGAGCGTTGTCGGTGGAATGAGTTCCCCAAGAAATTGCACAGCCCCCACCTTTGGAGATAAGGTTTAAGGCCTGACTGGGACAGCCCTGAGCAGCCTGATCTGTCCTCAGAGCTGGCCCTGTTCGGAGCAGGAGGTTGGACTAGTGACCTCCTGGAGTTTTTTCTGTGCTGGATTACTCTACCATCTCACAGATGTTGCTGCTGGAAGTGAAATTCTCAATGAGTTTGTCCATGCATCTGTTGGGCCTGTGGTCTGTGTAAATTTTGAGATATCTCAAAACCTGAGCCTTGAATGCCTTAGGAAGACTGCTGGTAAATCTTTGGACTCCAGAAGCAGTGTCCTGGCTACAGCAAGATTTCTGGAGAAACGTGAAGAAGATAAAGCTGTAAAAAAACTAAAAAGCTTCTCCAGTATGTTGTAGAGGACCAGATGACAATTTTTTTCTCTTGATGTCTTTGTAAGAAATAAGTAGCGTTTGCAAGAGGTTTTGGCCCTTCTCTTTCAGGACAAACGTAAGGAATTACCTTGAGCAACTCCCTCGGGGAGATTTGGAGGTGTGGTCACCATGCAGCCGCAGCAGCCCTGCCGGGCTGGGTGTCTGGTGCGGTGTGATGGATCGAGGGGCTGTGATGAACGGTGTGTGCCTGGGCACCCTCTTAGAGCACGCACGCTTCGGGAAGATGGATGGTCCTCAGCTTGTGCCGACATCTTTCAGGACTCGCCGTTGTAGGTTTATTTATCCATCTTCCCCATCAGCTGCAGCACTCTAAACTCAAGTCAAAAAACGTAAGGGGAAATGTTACAGTTCCGTACAGAGGTGGCAGCTGTGGCTGTCCTCGGCAGCTCCTCTTACCGGAATATTGTGGTTTTCAACACAAGGAAGGCCAAGAAGCCCACTGGGGTGTTAGTCTTGGAGAACAGCTCTTCTGCTCCCTTCCTGGTTCTTGTTGTTGCCTTTCTCCAGTATCTTTATGTTCTCTGCTTTCCCAGCACTCTCAGCAGGTGGCAGCCTGAAGCATGCAAAGCTGGGAGCCCAGCTGTGGAAATACTGAGACTGGCTTTCTGATCCTGATAGGAAGGATGGAAAGAAAAGGCTGAGAAGGCCTAAACCAGCATTTGCTGCTGAAGTTTTCACATATTCAGGTGTTTTTTCTGAAGCTTTTAATAAGCTGCCACCAGGAGAATGAGGAACTTTTTGATATTTTTTGTTTTAAATGATGTTAGGAACTGTTTTACCATAGTGTGACTCTAGAAGCTGATGCAAGCAGCACGGTTGTAGATGGCGTGAAACTTGTGAGGCTCCACTGAGGAGCGGAGACAGAGACTGGAGGCACTGAGAATTCTTCTGGTTCCTTCCAGCAGGGAGTCTGCAGATGCAGAGTTGTGGTCTGAATTGTGATAGGCTGGTGGGAGATGCTGGAAATGGTGAAAGATGGAGAGCAAAAGGGACCAGTGCCCAATAGGATTGTATTTTATACAGAGACACACGATGGGGGAGAGAGAAGGCTGAGGTTAGGATGCACAGAATGCACCACATGGATAACAGAGAGTGAAAAAGCTCCTCTGCTCACCAACCGAGGCGATTCCCGGGGCAGTGGAGAGATCAAAGAAGTGCCAACGCGCTGTGTTCCGTGTCCCTTGTGGTCCCAGGTACATCTTAGTTATTGATTAGCTGTCAAAACATCTGTATGGCCAGGCTCGCTGGTTGTTTGCACTTAGGTGTATGCACTCCCCTCCTAGGACATGCTGGCCTGCGGAGTGTAGGGAAACTGGCAGGGAACTGGGGCTGTTGGGAGACAGGGATGCTTGGAAGTGCAGCATGCTGGGCACCGCGCGTCAGAGCAGAGGAGGAGTCTGGCTGCGTTGTGTGGATCTGTGGACATTTGGTGCCTTCTCCAGCCAGGGTGTGAGAGGTGACAGCTGATGGCAAGGGGCAGGGGAAAGAGGAAGGAAAGGGAAGCAAAGCAGTAAGGTGAAAACATCTGGGAAAATGAAACAGTCTTGAAATGGGAGGTGAATGATCAGATGACCTTGGACTTCAATCCCTGACCGGTGGTTTGCGCCTTGGCAGCTCTGATTCGATGGCTGGTCCAGGATTGGTTAGAGCCTTGGCAACAAGAAGGCAGGAATCCTAAATCCAGATCTTAGCTCCTCTTTTATTGACTGTACGAGAAGCTAACAGGTTGGTAAAGCCCTAGGAAGCCCTCCAGGGCCCGGAGTGGTGCGAGTGAGGGCCCAAGCTAGTTTTAGCAGCAATTACTGCTCCCAGGGAAATGTTTTTAAGACTCCAGCTCTCACAGGGACTGAAGAACAGCCGTGGGAGAACCTCGAGGTACTTGAGGATGGATGGATGGAGGAAGACCGCAGAAGACCTTGTGAGTTTAGGGATGTGTTCCTCGTTCTCATGGCTCTGCACCTATGTCTTTGGTAGCTGGATAGTCGATTTTTTAAGACAGCAATGCTCCTTGTAGGCCTAAAGAAAATGAAACGATCTCAGTAAGTTCTGAGTGAGGCAGCCTGAGGGAGATGAGCTTGGTTGATGAGTGGTAGCCGTAAGAGGTGGTAGGAACCAGTTCAGAAGAGCTGGAGCTTCCAGCCAGATGGTGGAAGTGTCCCTCATGGTGCTCTGCCCTTCTGATTTGAGTGTCTGGCTGTTTTCCTGCGCTCGCGAGTGAAAGGTTTTCTTCTCCATCCTGACCTGGAAGGATCACAAGGCCACACAGAGAGAAGGAAAAGCTTTTTCTTTGGACACTGAGAGACTTCTAAGCTGCTGAAGACTTTGGAAACTCAGCGACTTAATTAGATGTTTGATTGGGAAATGAATTTTGGGGAAGGTCTTCATGTGCTTAATAGAGTTCATGTCACTGATGATTACTCCAGCATAGGGTAGGGAAGAATGAAAAGTTGGGGCATCAGAGGTTTGCAAACAATGCTGCAGCTTCTGCATCTCGGTTTTCCTGGCCAAGCTCATTCTCCCAGCCAAAAGCATTCAATATTAACATCCCTCCCGGGCTGCTGGATTTAGCAAAGCTCTGGAGTTGTTCGGGTTTTTTTTGTTGTTGTTTTTTTTTCCCCTGTCCGCCTGTCGGGCAGTCTGGACTTTTGGAGTGAATTGCTCTGTTTGTGCGTGCAGAGCTTCAGAGAGACGGCTGCCTGCGCCGAGGCAACGTCCCCGTCCCCTGCTCCTGTTACACGCGCTCGCAGTTTAATAATCGTGCGCGGATGGAGGAGCCGCTGCCAAAGCCCTGTGCATCCAAAGTCATTTGGTGAAGGAGTCCATTATGATGGTGGCTTGCAGTGATAAATTCCCCGTGATGGTGGCAGCTCACAGCAGCCTCCTCTCATAATGGCATTCTGCTCTTGTTGGCAGGGATCCCCGGGCAGGAGGCACTGCCCTGAAACAGCACAAGTGATGAGAACAACAATAGCCAGGCAGCTCTGAGAGACCAGAAAATTAGCACATTCCCTTTCTCAAATCACTGTTTAAAGGAATTTGCAAAGGAGGTGCTCACTGGGTGTCTCGACGTTCCCAAGGCAAAAAAAAAAAAAAAAAAGGCAATGGAGTAACCCAAGAGATGCATTCCTGTGCGTGAGGGGCTACATAAGGTAGATGAAAGGTTTGTACCTCTACTACCTCTGTAATTTCAGCAAAGAGCCTTCTAGAATTTGTTTTTAGGGCATAAAGAGCGAAGTGGGGGCCTGAGGGGGGCACAGATAACACACTGGAAATAGGAACAGCTTCCAAATCACGGATTTTGTCAAAATCCCCTTCTTTTTGGTACGTTGAACTCGTAGGACCTGCATCCTGACACTTGGAAGGATTTGTGCCACGTTTGCGCTAATCTAGTTAAAGCAACGCAAGCTGCTTAGCACAGACCAGAAGGAAATAGGGTCAAGTCTTGGGTCAGTATTTTAAGGATACATTCTGGAAGGGATTTATACATGAGGAAAGTTTCCCAGAGAACATCTGGAAGACAGGTTTATGCGTCGAGTAAAGCATTTGATGGAGACCTTACTTTTCTTTCCCCGTCTCTTTTGTTTCTCGTTAAGTTAGTCCAGTTGGCTCAGAATCTGTGGTGATAATGGGCTCTAATTTGTGCAGTCCCATTTTTTTTGTTTGCAGGCATGTGAACATACAGAGCTCTCTGCAGGGCAAGTGGAAACACAGTTCTAATTATTAGGAAATGGTTAATACTGATGAATGTCCATCACTCATAGGGTGCTACGCTGCCTGTCTCCCAGTTATTAATTTTAATTGGCCACATATCTGTTTGTATTACACAAATGTTGGGGAGCTCTTGCCACAGAGCCAGACTCCAAGCTATGAAGAAAGGAAAGGACTGAGCTGAGCTGAGTGGCCAGGCTGGGCTGGGCTGGGTGGCCCCAGGGTTGTCGGAGCCCCTGGCTGCTTGGCTGGGTGAAGGGAGCCATGGAGTTCCCCACTGACCCTGCTCTGCAGGCTCCTTACCTGGTCCCCGCGCGGTGCTCAAGCTGAAGGAGGAGTCATTTCATCAGCTCCTTCGTGCGTTCATAAAGACTGCTCGGCGCGCAGCCGTGGAACGAAGCAGGCACTTTTTTTACTAATTTATTAGAAGTGTGGCTGTTCCTTTCACCAGGTTATTTGCAAGTCCCTCACTCCTCTGTCGTTTGCCCTTGGCTGCAGTATAACCGTAAAACATTTACTGCGAAGCCATGAAGAATCCATATGTCCATTTGATCTGTCAGGCCACCAAGAAGCCAGGGCTGGTGGGGTAGCATAAGGATATCTGAAGGTGACACATGCTGTCATTTGATGAACAGAGATGCAGAAGGGGATTCTGGCAGCCGCTACCTTGGCCTTGACAACTTGTGATAGTGACCAGGTGGGGTGTGTTATCTTAATAGTCTGGAGCTCTTGTGAATTATTTGCTGATAGATGTAAACAGCTGTTATTCTTGGTAATGGAAAGCAATTAGAAACATCTGTACTCTTGGCGATGAGTAATGCCTCCCATCTTCACTGCTCCCAAGTGCCAATTGGAAATAACTACATCATGGGGCTGGGGCTGGCAGTTGCGCGCTGCATTATGGGCCGATGATTAGTACTGAGCTGTGAAGAACAAGAGGTGAAGCGCGTTAGGACGAGCCGCTACCTGGGCTAGCCCTGTATTTGGTTCCTCTCTCCGCAAAAGCAAAGGCGAGCGGCTCTTCTGGTTACGCGGAGAGAAGCAGGGTGCTTAATACTTCTCCATCAGTCCTCAGGTAACTTGGGCTGCTCGGCCTTCTGGAGCTGGAGGTCGAGGTGAGGTGGTGCTGGAACGCTGTGCTGAGGAGCCTTTCCACCCTGCGTTGGGAAAACCCCGCATGTCACTGGCGCCTCCGCTGAGCCCTGTGCCCACATCGCGGGGGCCTGTGCCCGCATCGCGGGGGCCTGCCAGCTGCTGGCACAGGGGATTGGTTTGGAGGCGCTTGAGCAGAGGAAAGGTCAGGAGAAGCAGAGGAGCCTGGGATCTAGCAGTCGCTAGCAACGTTTTTCCAGCTGGTGCTAAACGAGTAGTATAATTCAGTGTAAAATCCTTAGCTTTCAATTTTTTAACGCATTTCGTCCTAGTTGTAGTTGCCTGCTTGTTTTGTCTCCTGTATTTAAAAGTGGAGCAAAGGGTAGATCAGACAGTGTTTTCCTTCCGTTGACCAGTTGTTAGCTGCACAGGTACCTTTTGCTTCCCGGCAGTTCTCCCAGCTATTCTCAACAACATGTATTTCTCAGAGTCTGAGGTCTATGCGTCTCTCTGCCTCGCAGAACGTAAGTCCAAGATCAGCAACTCAATTTTTCCAGTAGTATGAAGGAATGACATAGCATGGTATTCTACTTTTAGAGCAAGCTTGTGTGTCTTAATCGGTTTTCTTTCGTTGTTTTCTTTCAGTGTGACAGGAGTGCCTGTCATTTCCACAAGGTTTTAAACCAACCAAACAAATGGTGTACTTCCTTGGTGTAACATCTCTGGTTAATAAATTAGAAGCTGCTTTTGGAAAGGACCAAATCTGATCAGTCCTTGAATTGTAGTTTAGAAGCTGTGAGGCAGTATTAGTGTGGATGGAAGTCTCCCAGACGGGCAGTGGAGGAGTGCCATCAGGTTTTAGGCTGTTTGTCCTTTTTGTGGCATATCAGCTCATTTCCACAGGCTGTGTTGGGTTAATTCTTCCTTCCTCCCCCCTCCCCGTCACGGAACTGAAGAAAAGCAGGCAACTAATTAACACATAAGGCAGAAAATATGAAATACTATTCTGCACAGAGGCATTTCATGCTTAACTGGTTTCATGAGAAGGCCAGGGTGCCAGAACAATAATTAATATGTTGTAAGAAGGAAAAAAAAAATAGGTATCTTATGCAAGGTCAGAGGCTTTTTGTGGCTTTATGAGAGAGAGCTTGGTGCTGAAACACGTGGCAGTGGCAAAACACAGAAGCAATCGTTCCCCTGGTTTCAGAAGTTGACCACAAGAATTCCTTGACTACAGGCAGGGCCAGGCGTTTGTTTAGGTGGCTTTTCTTATAGCTCATGCTTGTTTGAGAAGCGGTTCTGTTGTACATCAGCGTGTTCCCTTGGTGTGTAGGAGACCACGTTCGGGGCTTGTTGTTGGAAAGGATTTATTTTAGGAAGCAGTAATATGGGGAAACAATTTGGCCTTTGAGCTCTTTGGGGTTGAGAAAAAAGAGAAGAACTACCATCTGCAGGTTGCATCTTCTTCACATCTAGCAGGGTGAAATTCCCTTGGCTGCTGTGTGATGCCTTGCAGCACTGAGCTGACCCCACAGGAATGCTTCAGATCCTGATGAAGCAAGTAAAAGGTGGTCTCTTGGCTTTGGAGATCATCTGTAAGGAAGAAGGAGGCCTTCTGGTTTTGTTGTCCCTTGGTGCCTCGGAGCTGGGTGGGTGCAGGGTTCCCATCCGAGCTGTGTTCCTTTAGGTTCCAGTGGGTTCAGCGAAATAAGTCTGATGTGTCTTTGTTCTGTAAGTAAGTGTTTGTGAAAAAGGAGGAGTGGAGGAGGTGAACTTGATCCTTTGGGCAAGTACCTCCAAGTGGCAACCTGTTCATTTTCTTCTGTTAGTCTGTAGAGTGCCACAGAATATGGTATCACTCCGCAATGATTTGTGGGGGCCAGGTAAAGAAGGAGAAGGAGGAGGAAACCTTTCTCTAACTGTACCCCTGGCTCTCATCTGGGCTTGAGAAGTTAGAAAGCTGATGGGTAGCATTGGAGGAAGAGCAGAACTTGTCTGGATGAGGGTGATTATCCCAAGTACCGTGTTTGGATCAGCGTGACTGCAGTTGTAGGCAAAGGACCTGCTGTTGGCGAGGGATTACGATGGGCTCCGATTGCTGCGTTTTGCTTTACAGATGTCATAAAAAGGCATTCTTCAAACCTGCTCATTCCTCCAGTGCTGCTTTTCCAGATGGGAGTTACAGAGCAAGAGTCGCTGAAATCTGCTTTTGTCTTGCTTAACAGAAAAGAATTAGAGTAACCTTTAATAATCCTTTCATTTCAGGTTTGATTTACCTGCTATACTTTGATCAGAAATTTGTGTAGTTTGACAGGATTTAGTATTTTCATGTCCAGCTCTGGAATGAGTGTAGTATATAAAATATTCTGTGATTATTGTATTTTGAAAGCTGAGATTAACCTGAGATTCTTGATTAAAAAGATATTGTATGGAGATTGTGGAGGGGGAGGAGCGCCTGGCTGTTTGTCTCCTCTTGCCAAACTGCCGCAGTTTCCCAGGCAGGGTGCGAACAGAGCAGAGAAATTTGGAAATACTGCAGGTAGAATTTTTATTTTTTACTTGAGCACTTTGGAATTCCCTTGGGAAGTATCTGAATGGTTGGCAGCAACCAGGCCTTTGTTTCCTGCCTCCTTGAATACTGGAAGATAGCGAGGCTAAATCTGGGTGTGTTAACTCATGTAGCTCTCCTGAGCATGGGATGGCCTCCTTGGAGCTGGTGACTCCAGCAGCCAGTTGAAAGCCTCTTGTTAAGGTCTAAGCTGAGTTGGGTTCAGCAAGTAAGGTTTTTGCAAGCCGTTTTTTTAACACGTTTGTGCAAAGCAGCAGGGAAAGCAGTTTTTAAATGGCAGGTAGAGGAAGGAAGCGATGTGGGACAAGGTAGCCTGTCCCTGAAGGTAAGATAGAAGGATGCTCACCTCCCAGCGAGGTGATGGGCCGTATGGTTTGGAATGCACGTGGGTGCGAGGAGGACTTCGGAAGACAAACGTGCTGCATGATAACCTGATAATCTACATATTTTATTTATATGCATTATATATTTTATATGCATCTATATTAATAAAGCTGAACTGTTTATATTTTACACAGCATTGCCTTCAATGTGGTGCAGAAATGCTTGGACTGCTGTTCATAGGTATTTTACACACAAAGAAGTCAATGGGAATAGCAACAAATTGCTGTTTGCCGTGCTGGGTGAAAAAGGATGTAGTCCCATTAAATACTGAAGGAGGGAATAGGAACGAAAGGCCTCTGCAGTTGTGCTGCATCGAATGATCCAGCTCTGGCTGAGGTGGAGCATAATGTACAAAATAAGACCAGAAGTTCCAAATGGCAATTATCAAGCAGTTTGTGGAACTCCCTCTTGCTTAGGAAATCACTGTCAGGATTATGTGCTCTCAGGAAAGATTAGCAAAGCTGAGGAATCTCCAGGTTGATAAATAGGAAGATTAGACAGGAACAGTGGGAAAGCTACTTAGTACTCAAGTCTTTGCCCCGAGAGCCAAGAGAGAAGCTTTTAACTAAGCGCATTTGGAATGAACGAGCCTGGAATTGGAAGAAAAGATGGCATAAGGAGGGAAGATGACAGCTGGAGCCCAAAGGAGCTTTTAGTTGCTTCTACTTGCTGTCGATGGGAACTTAAGAGGAAGTAATATCAGGAGAAGAGAGTGCACGGTGATTCTGGCCGCTTTGGTAAGGGAGCCGCTGCGGCACATGGAGCCCCCACGGCAGAAGGCTCCAGGGGTTGGGAGGAGAAGGACAAAGGCAAACCTGAACTATGCTGGAAATGGTGGGTGCCAAATCATATGGCTTGTATCACAGATCGAGCAAGAGAAACACCTGTTAATGTTGTTGAAGGTGTTGTTGATTTGATAGAAACACTGCCTGGGGCCGGGTGAGCCCGGGGAAGGCTCTGTGATGGGCAGGAGGCACAGGTAAGCACAAAAGAAAGACCGTGTAAGAGTAAGTATGAGTTGAGAGAGGAGTTCCCCCTTGGAGTCTGAAACTCAGAAAATCTGTCCTTCCTGCCGAGATGTACGCGTGCTTGGACGCGATGAGGAGGTGCTCTGTGACATGCGGAGGCAGCTTGCTAGCGCCGTCCCGCTTCAACCGTCTTCATACTCCTTTTTGTTTTCCAGTTGCAGTGATCACCTGCTCACAAGGATGGGTGGGGAATGCGTCATCTTAATGCCTGTGGAAAATGGTATTTCAGGTCAGATGGGAGGTGGTTGGTTTCAGATTGTCACGGACAATGTGGCTGGGTGGCTGACAGGACATAGTTTGCGATGAGCGGGAGCTGGTTTGGAGAGGGAAACTTGCTGAGCGTTGCTGCATGGGACCTAATTAGCCGCTGTTACCGGTGCATGTGAGGGATAACCCTGGCTCCTCCGCATGCTCTCAGCTCTTGTGGCTTATTCTGGTGGCTCTGAGGCCTCTTGGTTCTTGGGTTCCCTGAATGGCGGGAGTCTCTGGACGCTGGAGAAGACTGGCACCTCTGTGGGATAGCGTGCGTGTGTGCTGCGGAAGGGACCATGCTGTCCTCAGGAGCTGGCATAGCAAGGACAGACCACGGGCATTGTTATCTTGCATCAGGGAGGAGGTGTATCAGGGTGTCCCTTTATCTCCATCTGTTTCCGGAACGGTGCAAATGGAAGGTCTGCTGTTTCTCCCTGAACTTCTTCTGAAGAGTTTTGTGAGTCCAAGGCAAACTCCTCAGCCGGTTGCAAGAGAAGTTGCAGTGACCCAGAGAAGTCTGTATTCTGCTCCAACAACCCCGCGTGCCGTCTGTCCCCGGGGCACGCTCCCGGGCGTAGCGCCAGGGTTTCTTTGCTGCCCTGCCGAAGGACGTGCTGGATCTCCCTGGCGCGGGGATGTCGCAGTGGGTGTATTTCAGCTGGCACGCGGTGCGATGGGCCAATGAGAAGCGCAGGCAGAGCTGCCAGGAGAGATTTTTCTGCTCTATCTTCCTGACTTGGTTAGAAGTTAAAATTGTTGGAAGCAACAGGAGCACAGGGAGGCTGTAAAACAGTACACAAAAGAAGTCGAAAGTAAGGCTTTCCCACTCGCTGAGTAGTTTTCACTTTTGTCCTCCAGATGATAGAGACCAGTGGTCATCTTCGGACGGAGTTCTGTTTCTCCCTGTATTTCCCTGCTTGCTTTTTAAAACATGCCTTTTAAACTTAATAATTTAGCATCACCAGTGATCCATGGGCACCAGACTATAGCAAGGTGATAAAATTGTGTTCCAAGTCTCTCATGTTCTGAGTGCTCATGCTGTCCTGAAGTAATGCAACAGAAACATAGCAACGTTACCCTGAATGCTACCACAATTCTCTATCTTCTTGCTGATGAGGAGCAGACCAAATATTCCAGAGGAAGATTAAAAAGGCAAAAAAACACAATTCCAGATTGGTCAGTTGCCAA
Source organism: Baryphthengus martii (assembly GCA_013396935.1). Classification (NCBI taxonomy): domain Eukaryota; kingdom Metazoa; phylum Chordata; class Aves; order Coraciiformes; family Momotidae; genus Baryphthengus; species Baryphthengus martii. The sequence continues at coordinate 178,536 of VWZK01000360.1, forward strand.
ATGACAGAGGCTAAGTGGTAAAACCGAACGTGAGCATGCGTGACACATGATGGTGTAGGTGGCTGTTATTAAACAACTGTCTGATATAGAAAAGCATGGAATTGTCCTAGTTTTATTTTAAAAGCTAACAAAGTTGGGTACAAAGAGCTTGAAGGATAAACAACAAACACGAAAAATGATTTTTGATCTTGAATTTTAGTGTGGCTGCCTTTCCGTCTTACTGAGTGTAATCTTTTCTTAGTATTAAGTATTTGCATTGGTATGTTTCAGTTTCTCTGGGTTTGTTCTTCTCTATCACTTTCTGAAATGATTATGTATAATTAAAGGGAAAAAAAAATTACAAGCCCTTTAGAGGGAACCTAGGATCATTTGCAGGGCTCGTATCTGGAGCCAAGTTCTAGCATGACTTCCTAGATACTTCCAGTAGACTTTTCCGTTGTCCTTGATCTGTGCCGCTGCAAGAGACAAGTTATTTGTTAGGTGTCCAGCTGCCCAAAAGCCCTGGCTGGCTTTTCAGATCTGCAGTAGGCTCTGCCCAGAGTTTGGCACGGGAGCGTTGCCGTTGTTTGCTCCAGTGCTCATTCCCTTTCTCTCTCAGTGCTGAGCTGGGTCTGTCTTCCCTCTTCTCTGTGATTCCTGGCATTCTTCTCCAGATTTGACTAATCCGAATGATTTGGTATTATCTGCATAGGTCATCCTCTCATTTCTCAGCCTCTCTTCTAAATCATGACTAACGACTGTAAATAACTCTGGTCTTAGTGTCTTGGGGCACCTCCTTGTTAATCTTCAGCCATTATATTAATTGACCATTTGATCCTAATCTCTCCCCTGCCCCTCCCTTCATCCCTCTGTCTAACTTGCAGCCAAAACGTCTGTCTGGGCAGTACTGCTTCATTCTCCTGGAAGGTCTTACGGGAGGCTTTTTGGAAGTCCAAAATAAGATGTCATCACATAGGTCTTTATCTTCTGCTCTGCCGAAACGCTACAATGGGGGATGATTTTCCCCGCTCCACCCGGACTCGCTGATGATTCATCACGCTGCTGCGGCTGCTCCTGGCGCTTGTGCTCGCTCCTTTTGGTGACTTGTTGGCTCTCCCAGAGTATGTGATGGAGGTGGGGAAGAACTTGGAGAGAGGTTTGTGGCTGGGGAAGAGGAGGCCCAGGGAAAGGAGCGTGCTCGTGCAGTATTTCTGTCAGCACGTCACGATGTCATCTCGGAAACAAAAGCACAAGTGGGAATTGATTGAAGGCATTCCCGACAGGGGTAAATTATAGAAATTTACACTTCAAGATTATGTCCGAGTAGATCAGATTCTCTTCTGTCGTTCACTCTCACCATTTCGGTGTCAGGCAGGTTTTAAAAAATAGCTTGGCCCATTCTCTGCATTTTACAGTAGCTGTATATTTGGGAAATGGAGTGATAAGTTTGGTCCTTTTTTCTTCTCTCCCTCAGCGCTGATATAACAGGCCATGTTTTAAAGGCTAGGATCACAGGATATCTGCATAAGTAAATATAAATCTTTTTGGCATTTCAATCTTCCCCCTGGAAATCTTGTTTTGATGCTCAAGTGCTACGGAATTCTGGGAGCTCCTTGGGTTATTGCTGCCCTTATGAAAGCAGCTGTTCCATCAATGCTGGGGATTTTGTCACTTATCAAGTATGGGCGATGCAGGGAGAGCCTGGCTGCTTGCTCAGCTGAGAATTACCGATGAAATAAATCGATTCCAGGGCAGTTCCTCATTCCTGATGGTCGTGCAGCTCAAGAGCGTCAGTTATGTTCTACACTCTGTGTGACCGAACCCCGTGTGACAGAACTGTTGAGGAGACTGGTGTGCTTCTCCACGGTGAAGGCACCTTGGCTTGTCTACTTGAGTGCCTTTCTCACTTGGGTTCTACCTGAGATTGCCGCTCCTCTTCCTGAAGAAGGAGGCAATGGAAGTAGGGGAAACAACTGAAAGAAACTCTGCAGATGGGCCGAGGCAGCGTAAGGGACCAGCACCCTGTCATATGACCTTGGACAAGACCCATCCGCTTTGGTGCCTGTTCGACTCTCTTTTACGTGTCCTGCTTACTAAGACCATGAGTTGTTGAGGCAGGAACAGCCTCTTGCTGTTCTTGATACCATGGTGTAGGCCTGGAGTTCAAGCTGAACCTGTCATGTTCCCTTGCTGTGTGTGGTGGGATTTGGAGGCAGCAAAATGCTGTAGAGAGCATTCCTGGGACCGAGGAGGAATTTTTTCTAGACCTCAGGAAAATGTTGCGTCTCATTGTAGGAATGGAAAATGTACAATGCCAAAGGTTCGAGGTGCTTGAATCTCTGCACCGTTCCTCTCCAGCAGGCTGGCAGCAGAAGTTCTGGATATTCAACCCATCTGAGGTTCAGGGCTGCACTGCCCAGGGGGCTTAGGACCCATGTTTAGGTGACCCTCAACTTAAAACCACCAAGAGGATGTTTTCTTTCTGGGCTTGGCGGTGGTTTATTTCAGGCAGGAGTGTCAGGATGGACCAGATCCCAAAACATTTCTGAATCCACTTCCTTCACACCGCTGCCTCCTGATGAGCGTTGGTGGATGAGTGGTAGACAGTGTGGCATTTCATCCACCAAGAACCAACCTGGCCTCTTGGGTCAGCGTTGAGATTTTTCTAGTGGGGAAATGATAGATGGATGTGAAGATGGGAGACAGATGGACAGACAAAAAGACAGGATCAGATACTAGATGAGTTACAGTTGTAGCTCTAATGCATGTGCTGTCTTAATGCTGCAATATTAGCACAGCATCAGAGTCCCTCTACATCTGCCCCCCTTCCTCCAACTGTACCGATTTATATGAAAATTAAGATTACAAATTAAAACCAGGCTATCCTGGAGTTTTCCAGTTCATCAGCCATCCAATAAAAATGATGTCGAGCCTGTATGCATAATTCCCAGAAGATTACTTTGTCCTTACAGCTAAGCTCTGTCCCTGATATAAAAGATCTCTATCCAGTTTTATTGAAATAAAGAACTAACATCATAATCCCAATATTGAGGTATAATCTTCATTATCTCCTGACCCTCTTGAGATTTTTTTTCCTGTACCACCCCCATTCTATTCTGCTTCAGATTTATTTCATTTATAATCCCTATGTGTTTACCTTTATTCAGATAGGATTATAAACCAAATAAATAAAACCCCTCCCCCTCTGCCAACATACCCGAGCACAGAACAAATACCCTTCCGTTCTGTGATGAGTCCCTAACGCATTAGGCCGAGCTGTTGGCTGTGCCGGCCTCGCTCCGAGCCCGCTCCACACCCCGAAGCGGGTTTCCCGAGCAGCGTCCTCCCACTCGCGCATCTCTGGGTGCTTGGATACCTTTGTGCACGGGGACAGCGCTGCCTCGGGCTGTTAACTGCTGTAGTGGTCAGTAAATAATAGTCTGAATATTCTCAGAATATTGCTTGCTTGCTTTTTCTGGGTGGGGAGCAGTGTGGGAGAGGGGAGGTGGTCCAAAAAGGAGGCCCACACCTGCCTCCTTTTATTGCTCGAGAACAGGGAGCTGCTGCTGGGTCACGTCACGGTCAGGTGTCTGATGGCATCTGAGGGCAAGTGCAAAACCCAGCCACGCCAACAACAAAGGAAGGCTGAATTCAATGGTGATGAGAAAGACTTAAGGAAACCTCTTTGCTCTTTTGTAATCACTGGGATTTTTGACTTTACATGGGGGAGAGAGGGACCTCTAAAATAAGAAGTGTGAGTGGGAAAAGCGTTGGTTGGCTGGTGGGTTTTTATTTACTATTTCTATTGACTCTACCTGATTTTTGTCAGAATAAAGGGTAGCTTTATCTTGGACACAGCTCCAGTTTTGTCAGGTTGCTTCCTAGTAACAATGGGAGAAGTTTGAGTATGGCTTTCACAGAGTTGCCTGAAAGTTTAAGGGGAGTTTTTTCAGGAGCACACAAGAATATTGGCCATAAAAGCCTGCCTGAGACAATCTGTAGAGCTCCAGGTAACCAAGGCTCTTTCCCTGAGCACAGTCTTTTTTTTTTTTCTTTTTTTTTTGAACACACTTTTGCATGGTTAACACCCAAGGCAGGACATCCTGGTTTGATATGTCAGTACCAAAGCACCTACTGATGTCACTGGTGGTGCTTCTTTAGGTGCTTACAGAGTAGTCATCTGGCCAAGGGCTATGTTGGTGGACAGTAGGAGTGTGGCTTAGTATGGGAAAATGAGGATCAGTTCCTGGCTTTTCTGGTGGCCTCTGTGGCTCCCTGAATTGGTCCAGTCTGTATGAAATGAGGTTGGAAATACTGGTGTTCAGTGAGGAGGACCTGGAGAATCCAAGGGGGGGAAAGCAGTGAAGTAGGCATGTGTGGCACAAGAAGAGAAAATGTACTTAGCTACGGAGAGATACTGTGTTACATGGCTAAAATTATCATGATTCCTGCCCTGGAGTTACGATAAGTGTGTACTTGGGAAGAAATCACCCAGGTAAGCTGAGGTTATTCCTTCTGTGTCTCCATCTGCTAAGCTGATAACACAGAGACATATTGATGAGAGCTCAAGGAAAACATGAAATATTTCATCAGTAAGATTATACCACACAGAGACAGATGTTGGGAAGCTGTAACATTTAAAAATAAAGAGATAAACACATGCTTGCGGGAGGGATGGAAAGATTTTTTTTTTTTTTTTTTTNGGGGGGGGGGGTGAAAAGTTTTTTTTTTTTTTTTTTTTTTTTTGCTGAGTGGGAGGAGGGATGGGAGAGCAAGGAGCTGGAAGAGGAAGAGGCTGTAGTGGAAGATGAAAGGAGGGGTTGTTATTACCTGAAGGGAGATGGAGGGGGCAAATCCTGCTGCTTTAGGATAAACTGCTTCGTGGGATGAAGGGAGGAAAGCGAGCTTGGCCAGCTCTATAGCCCGTGTTTGTGCTTACAGACGGTGGCTGTGCTGCTGCTCATGGCAAGCTGGGTCTCGGTCCTGAACTGTAGAGCTTTCCTTCTCAGCTGGTCAGGCACAGGAGTCAGGTAGTGCTTGACTCGAGGGGTGTAAGTGACAGGGAGACCTTTCCATGCTGCAGGTGCTTTGTGTGTCGAATGGTGTCGATTTGCACATAGGTGTGCAAGAGTCACCCCCCGAGCACGTGGTGTTCTCTCCATACAAGGTGTTGAACAGCAGATGTAAGCGTTCCAGCTGCTCTGCTGGGCCACCAAACCATGACTGGCTAGTAGAGGTGTCTTGCATTCCTTTGCTGGTGGAAGGGAGGAAGAGAAGTCTCCACTTCCTTCTCTATGGATGTGAGAGCCCGTCGCTGGCTCCTGTCTTTGGCAAAACTTACAGTACCGTGCTGGTTTGGTGCCAAAGCTGCTTGTGAAGCTCCGTGGTTCTGCAGGTCGCCATCATGGGCCAGGTAGCTGCACTGGTCAGGAGCTCCCATGGGTTTTTCAGTGGTACAGCTTCATTTTGGGTTCTGTGAGAGGTAGATAGAGAAGGCTGTAATGGTGAGGTCCTTCTGTTTGAGGTGGGAAGGACACTGCTGTTTGTTCTGGGGCTTGTCCTGATGATCCTTTGATTTACCGAGTGTGAGAGAGTTTTCTGTACCTCCTGGTGAAGTGCAGAGAGGTTGAGGACTCACCACCAAGGAGGTTACTTCTTAACTTTCTGGCTGTGGTAAGGTGATGGATGGCAGTGCCAAGGACGTTCTGAGCGCCGCATAACCTCTCAGGTTCCCTAAAGGTGATAGACATCATGTGTAAATGTTGCCATCTGCGGAAGGCTTCTTTAGGAAGAATTTCCAACTCTGCCTCGAGTGGGAAGCTGGAGTGACAAAGTGATGGTGTCACTTTGCAACTGGCCCTTGAAAGATGGTCCGTTCAGTTTGGTAACCATCTGTGTAGTCCTGTGTACCTGATGGAATAGTTGTTGTCTTAGGCTGGAATCAAGAAAACAACCTTTGTGTTTCTTGTGCTGAGATGCCCTGGGAGTTTAAAGCCTTCTGAAAAGTTGTTCCCTTTTGGCCAGAAGAAAGGTAAGTTTTGAGCTGGAGCACAGGCTGGAGGTTTAGCGTCGGTGGAAGCTTTATGAAATGTAAGCGCTAAAAAGATTAGTTGATGTGGATTTCCTTCCTCCTCGGCATGAGAATCAGCCTTATGTTTGCCTGCGATTAATCAATTTAGATAGCAGGTGGAAATAGCAAATTACATACTTGGTTCCTAGCAGGAGTGGCTTAAAGGGATAGAAACATCAAAAATAGATGTTGGGAAAAATAAATTCTAAAGTTGTGTGAGGTCACCGGCCAGATGTGGACAGGGTGAGGGATGTATGAGCGGCAGCTGGCGATAGATTCTCACCTTAATAATGATTTCATAATAACTCTTGCTTGGCCAGTTCATTGTCCTCTGCTCCTTTTAGCCCTCCTATGTGAGGCCCCTTGAGCTGAAGGAGTTGGCACTGGAGTGAGGGATGTGCACTTGGGACATGCGAAAAGGCAGCCAAGGGTGCTGTGGGTGTAGTAAGAGCAAGCAGTGGGAGACTTAGATAATCCTTCTGCATTTTCCTGTGGGCTTAGAGTGTCAGACAAGGGATCCTGCTCTGCCTCTGCAGCGTCCAAACCGCTTGAGAGCTCAGGATTGTTTTGCTTGGAGCCTGGCTGTCAAGGGAAGCTGTTTACTCATCAGGTCAGGCAGGGCTAAGCGTGCCAGATCAGATGATGTGCCTGCTTCCCATGTCTGCTTCCCATTAAGGGAGCAGGAGCCAGGTACACAGCCTGCTTTCAAAGCCCGGATGGAGAATGCTCGGCCGTAGGTGCCCGGGTATTGATCAGGCTTCTGGTATTTCCTGTAGCTGGCTCCTGTTGGTGGTAGTATTTACTCAGAAGGACCTGAAAAACAGCAGGAGAGAAGATGCTTGGTGTGATACAGGAGGCTTCTTTCTATCCTTTTGTCAGTATGTGAAGTTGCCTGAGAAGTTTGTTCTCTTAGTGTGGCTCGTGGAACAGGAGGGCTGGTGAGGCTGCGCTCTGGAGAACTTCTGGGGAGCAAAGGACAAGACTGGACAGCTGTTCCTGTTTCTGTCGCTACGGGCTCACCACCGAGTGCTCCAAAACCACGCGCACCCATCCTCCTGCAGTGCTAAAACCCTGGCAATTGTGTTTGAAACGTATAGATTCTGGCAGATCTGGGGTAAGCCTATAGCTGGGACGTACCCAGGTTGTCAGTTGATAACTTCGCTGCATATTTCGTTACATCGTTCACCACCTAATTGGTTGTCTGGTGAAATTAAGAGCGGTCTATTGCTGCGAATGCTCCGGTGGACATTTGGCACCTTGGTGTTCAGAAGCGGGCTGGGAGAGCAGGGGAGCTGTGGGCAGCCCAGCTCCACCGGTCTCCTGGTCCCAGTCTCAGGCAAACGGGCGCAGCTTTGGGGTGATAACTCTCTGCTGCCCCAGCCGCCTGCCTCAGCTGAACCGGCTCCACTGAACATTTTGATCCCTCTCCCATCAGCCAAGCCGTGTTCATCATAAAGATGAATTTTTTGACTGAGAACACCAAATAGCTCCGTCTGCGCACAGCACGGCCAAACATGCTTATCACCTTCCTCTCGCTCCCCTCTCGCTCCCCTCTCGCTCCCCTCTCGCTGATTGCCTTCAAACTGAGGAACTGCCACCGCCATCGGCCGCACGTCCCTGTCCGGGCTGAGGCCTGTGCGTGCTTCAGTGCTGTGTGTCACCGCTCCCACGTGGGTGGGTGACCAGACAGTGTGTGTTATTCGCCGAGTCTCGGTTTCCCCGGCTGCAGTATGGGCTAATTGATTTCATAACGTCCTCCTGATGGGAGTGGACAGCGGAATAGCTCCATGATGCTAGTTACACCAACAGCAACTGAAACATCAGGGATGTGGACATATCCCTAAGTCAGTGGTTTCTCTGCCAAAGCAGCTTCAAGCCGTTCAGAAGAATTATTTTTAGTTTTTTTGTTTGTTTGTTTTTTTGCTGTAACATCACTAGAGAAATCTAAATGCAGGACCTAAAGTGTTTCGTAAACACTGATAAACCGATGACACTTTTCGACTCTAATGCTTTCCTAAACGTGGCTGGTTTGGGGTTGAATTCTTGCAGATCACGCTGTAAGGAATGGATTTTTGGCTTCTTCCAAGCCCTCGAGCTGCCCTCTGTTAAATTGCGAGCAAATAGGCAAGAAAGGTCAAGTACCAAGATGAAGTGTGCTGACCTCAAGCTAAATGGTGGAAAAATGGATGGGGTGTTTAAGTGGGAGTGCTCTGCTTGAAAGGCAGACACAGAGTGAGGGGTGAAGTTTGTTCCGTTTTCTGCTTTTTGTATCGTGAGTGATGACAAAATGGAACCGAACATGAAAGAGTTCCTTGGGAAAATGAGCAGGAGCTTCAGTCAAGCTTTTAATTAAGCTGCTCGAGTGAAACTGTTGTTTCTGGGGGCGGTGTGCGTCCGCAGAACCCCAGGGGCTGTTTCCCGACAGTAGCGCTGTACCTTATTAAAGAGCTGTTGATGCTGGCGACCGATGCCAGTTTCAGTGTGTGCTTCTGCTCTGTCCAGTGACATTGCAGCTCCTCCCTTCCCAGTAATGGATACCCCTGCCTCCAGAGGACTGCATTCCCATACTGGAGATAATGCCTGGTAAAAATCTAAGGTGTTCAGGTAAAAAGCCTTTTTTTCCTCAGAAGGAAAGGCATTTGCAGTCGGGTTGTGTTGCAGTTTGCCAAAGCATTTTGAGAGACAACTTCCCCTGGGAGGGCAGGTCACAAACAGCACTTTGCCACTTGCAAAATGGTAAAAAAAGATGCTTGTTTTGAGTATCGGCCTTCCTCGGCTTTTTGGTAGGTTATGCCTCTCTCGGGTTCGTGTTGCTGTCTCTCGGCTTCACCCTCGGCAACGCCACGGGAATACACGTGCATATTGCTAGGAAAAGGCTGGATTGGTTGCGTCCATCACCTTTGGCTCGCTGCTTCAGCCTGCAAAATATATCCCAGGTCATAATATTAAGGCCAGAGCCTTGCTGGAGCGCCAGGGAAACGAGGGGAGGATGTTTGAAATCCCATCAGGAGGCGCATGGACAGCGTTACTTGGTGGCTTGAGTCTGCTGAGGAAGCTGGTAGCTCGGTGGGCACACGGAAATCACCTCAGAGCCTGTGCCTGCTTATTAGTGGAGAAGAAATGTGTGAAGCAGCTACTGCTGCTTCAGCCTGGCTGAATGAAGCCCGTGAACGTGTTATTTAGCAAGAGTTGGGTTGTGCCTTTTCACGGCTGCAGAGTGCCACAGTCTTTTCCACCTTGTCCGGGCTGCTGCGCCAAGAAGCAGCGTAAAATAAAATAAATGCTTGGCCTTTCATCATTTCCCATCTGGGTAATGAGTCACTGGCAAAAGGGCTCTGGGCAGCAGCCCGCTTGGAATCGGGGGGCTGGGTTTGTTTCTGCTGCAGCACCAGCGGCTCGGTGCTGCCCTGATGCTCTCTGAAACTTGCTGATAACGTGCTACTGAAAGAACATTCTGTCAGTTCTCTTCTGGTTGTTCTGCAGGTATGCCTGAGTATGAACTTTTCCTTGACGTGTCCGTAGCTTGCGCGTCCCCAGTGATAACACGCGAGCAGAGCGTTCTTTCTCTCCTAACGTGTAATTTGTGGAATTTGAATCCAGGTAGAGTGAGATGAGGACGTTGCTGCCTGTGCTGATGTGGTGCTGATGCTTTTGCAGCACTGTAACGGCATATTTGTAACCATCTGATAGATTGAGAGCTCTCATATCAGCTGCTTACACCAGTCTCGCATCAAAAAGCACGGGCATCGCTGCAGAGATCATAGCCTGGTCTGCAGAGAAACCTTTTGCAGCCTTAGCCTTTCCAGGGTAACAGCGTCCGAGGGGACTGGCTTGTGCCCTCTTCTCCCGAAATGGACTTTGGACTGCGCTGGCAGCTCCGGTGTATCGGAAGGATCGATTTGACTTTTGTGATCAGGTGTAAATCTGTTTCTCTCCCGCGGTGCTGGAACTCGCAGCGTAACGTGTGACGCTATCAGGGGGCAGGAGCTCAGCTCGTACAGAGGAAGTTCCAGACCTTCTCAGTAAGGAGCATGGGGCAGTCAGCAGCACTGCCCACCATTCCTTCTCCTGTGAATGGTGTGTATGTGCAATCACTTGCAGTTCCAGGGGTTTTTGCTACAGAATTTAGTGCGGAAATGACTGCAAATAGCTCATGGCTAAGCATGCCATAAAAACAGCTGGTGACAATTTTTACCTGAACCCTTTAGCAACTCTCTGAGAGACTTTAGTTGTGCTCCAGCCATGCTCCAAAAGCGTACGTCTTCGAAACCTGCCAAATTTGAGGGGTTTAGTGAGGCTGGTTTCATGAAGAGCCTGGGAAATGTCTAGAAAGAAAACTTCAGAGCAGGAAAAAACAACGAAGCTTGTTCTGGTGCCTGTGGTGTGGTTTGATCTCCGTTGGAGTATGGGGAATCACACAGTGCTGTGGGTTGACCCCATACACAGTTTGATTGGTCATCACTGGTGTTATATACCACATTATATACCATCAGGAAGCAGGGTGTGAAGAGTGAGAACCCCACCTTGGCTTGGTCTGTTGAAAATACACATATATATTTCACATGGAAGCACGGGAAGGCTGGGAGAAATACAGTCTAGGTTTCTAATTAAGAAACCGTGCCCAGGCATTAAGAATTCCATGCTCAGGCGGCACAGAAGGCCAATGGCATCCTGGCTTGTATCAGGAATAGTGTGGCCAGCAGGAGTAGGGATGTAATTCTCCGCCGGTACTGGGCACTGGTGAGGCCTCACCTTGAGTCCTGGGAGCGGTTCTGGGCCCCTCACTTCAAGAAAGATCTTGAGGTGCTAGAGCGGGTCCGGAGGAGAGCAATGAGGCTGGGGAAGGGACTGGAGGGAAAGTCTGGTGAGGAGAAGCTGAGGGAGCTGGGCTTGTTTAGCCTGGAGGAGAGGAGACTGAGGGGGGGACCTTCTCACTCTCTACAACTACCTGAAAGGAAGTTGTAGTCAGGTGGGGGTCGGGCTCTTCTCCTAGGCAGCTAGTGACAGGACAAGAGGGCACGGCCTGAAGCTACGCCAGGGGAGGTTTAGGTTGGATCTTGGAAAGCCCTTCCTCATGGAAAGGGGGATTAAACACTGGGATGGACTACCCAGGGAGGTGGTGGAGTCGCCATCCCTGGAGGTGTTTAAGGAAAGATTGGCCGTGGCACTTGGTGCCATGGTCTAGTTGATGTTGGGGTGTTAGGTCATAGGCTGGACTTGATGATCTCAGAGGGCTATTCCAGCTCCAAGAATTCTGTGATTCTGTGATTCCTTGGAGCAGATAAACCAGTTTTGTCTTGCATGTTGTGAGGAGCTCGGTTTGAGTTGTGCTTGGACAGCGAGCCGTGCTGAGGTGACTGACCGAATGGGCCAAGGACACCTGCGAGGCTGCAGGGCCTGAGGAGAGGTCTGAAGGGACTCCGTGCATCAAACCCGACCCAGGAGGTATGACACAGAGGCACGCGGCCCAATCCAAAGCTGAGTTCTGTGAAGGTCTGCGGACGGAAAGCCGCTAGAAGAGGGCTGGCTCGGAGCACTTCATTATTGTGAGTGCCTGAATAATGCTCCTACTTTGTCATTGCTCACTTTTATGGAGGGGCTGGCTTTGAATGCAGTATATTATGCGACGGTTTTGTCATGTATCAGTGATGATATTAACAGTCTAATGCTAAACAGGTTCTGAGGAAATGAGGAGGAAAAAAAAATGACTTACTATATTTACCCTGAAACAAGATTCAATCTGCCACTGTATTTAATGCTATATTTTTCATTATCTCACAAGCATATGTTGGAACCGCTACAGATGATGGTTAGCTGCTGGGCAGAGCTATCATCAGTGCTTTCCATCTTTATTTTAATAAGAGGAATGAGCAAATTGTTTGTGACCTTTGTCAAGGGCTTCCTGGAAGACAAGAAACCTAGCTGCAACAGAATCACTAGCCTGGAGCCCTGCTGAATATTCAAAGCTCAGCCCTGAATAAAATGTGCTGTAACAAAGCCATTGTGTCTGGGGGAGCCAGGGCTACTACAAAAGGACAAGGATCTAACTGCAAAAGTTACAGCTTCTCATTCTTCTTCCCTACACTCCCAGAACACTGTTAGCAATATGCTGTTTTGTTCAACTGCTCGGAAAACGTACGTTCAAAGCAGGAAGCTTAAAATTGTATTTCCTAGGCAGCTGGCTCATCACACACGTGCTGCTCTGGAGACAAAAAATAGTAAGTGGGCTTTTGGGTTTTTTAGGAAATAAAAAGCTGACATATGTGCTCTTTATATGTGTCCCATCAGGGGCACGTCCCCTATGGCCGACAAGGGGAGAGGCTGTTCCTGCAGGCCCCCCCTGCCCATGCCCAGAGTACTGGGGACAGTCTGAGAGCTCCCTATGGTCCACAGGGTGAGACTTGAGAAAACTTGAGCCTGTTGTTTATATCAAAGCCTCCCTTCAGCCCTCGGCGGTGTCAAAAGGTGTTTTATTAGTTCCACGGGTGCTGCCTGATGCAGTCCACTATCATCAGGCTGTGTCTAATGAGTTGTGTTTAAAAAAAAAATTAAAAAAAAATCCAACACAGACAACCCCTCCTCCTGAGGAAGAGTGGGGGCATTATGGCCAGTCTGTGGGCTCCCTGTTGTAGCCACTCCAGGGACAGGAATCATCCCTCAACTGTAATCATTCTGACACTTGTACTTCTGCAGTTCTTAATAGTTTGTAGGGAGGGCAGATGGATCTGCTGGGGGTCAGGTGTAGACTTTGCAGGTGACCCAGGACAAAACGTGTCGTTGTGGATGTCTTTTTAAGCCAGACACTCAAATCAGAGCTTCCAAGGACCATTTCATGAATAGGGAAAATAAAATACAGTAGGAGTGATAATTCATGGAATAACACTGGCAGAGCTGAGAAATACCTGCTGGGTTTCTTACAGCGGATCAAATTTTGACATATTATCAGGTGAAGACAAAGGTTGCAATTGCCGTTTAGCATGAGACCGAGGTTGGAGCTGGGGGCAGGCGGTGACTTGTCACCCTTGTGTGAAAGCACAGCCCCTCCTTCACCTGTCGAGGGTGAAATGAGTACAGTCACCTGTGTGCCTGAACAAACCCAGCCCCGGCTGCTGGTACCTGCACATATGGTGACTGACTCCACCTCTGCACTTCTATGGGTTGGTGCAAGAAGGTCATCTGGGCACCATTTTTGTAATAGATGGTTTTATTTTGGCATCAGCTCCTTATTGGTCCCTGGAATCTTAAGTTGTCTTAAGTTATATTATGTCTTCTGAACGTGATACTGTGATCACAGAGACAAGTACTTTGCTCCATGCTGTATTGTCTCCAACTCGGCGCGAAATTCCCCGTGGGCGTCTATGGAGGTTGAGTTACAGATGCTGATGTGAGCAGGCTCCTGTGGAGCTCTGGACGCTTGAGCTTGAAGCGTGGTCCCATAACTCTCACTTCCTTACCCTTGCAGGGTGACAGTGGCACAGCAGAACTCGCGTGCGCGTGTCTCGCCGCGAGTGGCAGTGAACTCGTGTCCGTGGCCGAGTTCCCCTGGGCTGGTGCCCTTGCAAAACAAAGAATGTGGCTGTGACTCACAACGGTGAAGCTCTTGAAGCCACCTTTCGACTCCTTCTTCCAAAGGCTAGCTACCGTTCCTTGCACCTGTGAGTTGCTGCTACCATTTACTAGGATTATTTTCACGTTTGAGGCTTCAGAAATAGAAGGTCTGAAAACCGGGGGAGTCTGAACAATTATTTCTGGCGTTAGTGCTTCTGTGCAAAACCATCTGGTGGAAAGCTTGGAGGGCTGAATGAAAGGTGTAAACCTGGATGAGCATTGATACGGTTTTTCTATTGCATTTGGCTCATCCACGTCTCACTGGATGTTGTCCAGGTTCCCTTTGAAGAGCCAAGATTGCCATCATACGGTGTAATGCCATATGTTAAGATTCATATGACATATTACCTAAAAGTCGTAAATTATTATAGTGTGTCTCTTTACAGGGCTGTGATTAGAAATGTTTATGTAAATGCACCTTCCAAAGAAAAATGGCACATGATGTTAAACAACAGTATGCATGGCAGCTCTAATGAGATACTTTGACTCAGTCAGGATGTTGCCTTGAAAACAATCTGATCCTGGTATAATGAGAAATTAATGTCCTTTTTTAATGCACTGATCTTAGATGAGGTTTCTGCTGGGGCTGGCAGTGCTGGGGAAAATACTCTGCGCACTCTCATAACAGGAGGAAAGGAAGTGATTGAAAGACAAAACTGCAGCCAGTGCCATTCCGTGAATTAGAAATACCCGGCTGTGGAGCCACATGCGGCGCATCCCACCGTGGCACAGCACTGGGAGCTGACTGGGAGTGTCTGGTCCTGGCATTCTCCATGTCACTTGACAGAAATCCCGTGTGCACATGCGTGTGTGTAGACACGTGTCCTATTCCGAGCCAGGACTGCAAGACAAAGATTTCACTTGGGGTTTTTAAATGCTTCCCTAAGAGTGGGAGTGTTATCGCTCCACTTAACTCCTATATTTTTTTATTGTGTAACTCAACACTTATCTCAAGTTCTGCCAGTGCTAGAAGGTGTAACATCCCCAATTAAGTTAGCTGTAGGTCCTCTTAATTGCTGCTTCAAAGGTGGATATGGAAATCAAGGGAGCAAAGATGAATACACTTAGAAAGTGAACCCAACTGAGCTAAATATTTGTGCATTTAAAAAAAAGACCAAACACCCACCTCACTGTAAATAATGAATCGCATGGTTGTTTTAAGAATCAAAACAGAGGACATGTAACTATTTAGACTAGACGTTGGGCTGAAAAACAGATCAGGAACCCGTTTAATGCTGACAGTAATATGTGGGGTCTTTTTTTTGTTCAACAACAAAAGATTTTTCAAATCAGATGAAAGGATCCGATCATTCTAATTAGCACTAAGTCACTTTCTCTCCCTGAGAGATTACGTCCGGGCTTTGTGGTGGATATGACTGCTCTTGGCCTTCTCCTGTAATCTGCTGTGGCATTTGAGAAGACCAGTGTAATGCAGACAAGTGAAGGTGTAAAAGGAGGTGCTGGATTGTTTTGGAATCGAAGTGTTCGGAGAAGCCGTGGCAGCAGGAAACCCGTGGTTGGTTCTGAAGCGCGTGCACGAGCTCACCGTTAGCTTCTGACTCCTGCTCCTCCTGCACTCCAGGTGTCTCAGACAGGCCCCCTCCCTTGTGCCCACCAAAAGTGGTGGCTCCTCTGGCCTCACTTTCTCCAACACCCATGCGCTGCCGTCTCTCCTCACACACGTGCGTGGCGCAGACGTGTCCATGTCCGCCTTTCCTTGTCCTCTGCAAGTCGGCATCGACGGGCGCGCTCCCAGGGCTCGGTGTCTCTGCAGGATCAGCTCTCACATGATTATGTGAGGGATCAGCATGATCGGCTGTCACTGATTTCACTGACATCTGTCCCCACAGCGAGACAAGCTGCAGCATGAATTATTGAAGGCGTACACATGCAGATCTGTGTCGTGATTACGCCAAACAATGCGCTTTGCCACGCTCCCGAGAGCCGTGCAGAGCCGTGCAGACAGCTGCTTGAATCTCTTTGGACAATCTGTTGCCATCAGGAACTTTCTAGGGGTTTGTAAGGCTTGGGCAGCCCGAGTCTCCACTCCCTGCTTTCAGCTGCTATTGCTTCTTTATCCCCTGAACTTCTCCTCTCTGAGAGGCTTTGCAGAACAAGTCATTCGAATCGGGGTAGGAGGACTCGATCTTACGACAGGCTGCAAGTGCTGGGCCTGGTGCAGCTCAGAAAGTGGTGATTCTCTCAGGAGTGCTGGCTGGTGGCATCTTGTCCTGTCCAACATCAGCCTGGCCCTTGCAGAGTGTTGCCCTGCAGTGGGTATGGTGCTGTTTCCTTCTTCATGGAAACACAAATTGGTATTTTTAATACTGTTCACCATAACTTTCTTAACCTTCACTGAGGAGTAAAGAATTCTAAGCGTGTGTTGTCATGACTCGTCCTGTGGCCTGAGCCCTGATGGGCAAGAGGATACAATTTAGGGATCTGTAATTTTGTAATAGATGTTTTTTACTGTACCGTGGAACTGTTAGCTGGGACGGTGAAAGCCTTTTCATGTGCTTGTACATCCCTCTCCCTGTTCCCAAACCTCTGCTGAAGTCCTACTGGGTGAAGAATGACTCCCTGGACTGACAGCAGGTAAAAATGACTTCTCAGAATGGAGAAGGGAATACCAGCCAGGGAGTTTTGCAGGTGTCCATGGCAGAATGTTCTGCCAGCCTTGTGTCGGTACAATTGGAAGGGCTGGCAAAGAGAGGTGGGAAGTTCACGAGCTGGTGTCTCTGCAGGGCTGTTAGTACTGCCATTACTGCACCGTACAGGGTTACTTTACAGCTCAGACAGAGCCCTTTGAGTCTCAGCCTACCTGTCCTGTCAGGTCAGCTTGAGTCAAGCTCACTTTTTAACCCCAAGTTAAGTAAGTGATTCAGAGCCTGGGGACCTCAACAGGTACAATTAAGCCTTTTTTATTTTATTTTTTTTTTTTCATTTTAGTGCAACTGAAACAGATTGGCGTGAAGCAGATGGGTGTGGGCCCACTCTGTGACTGTGGAAGTCTGTTGGGAGGCTTTGGGTTGATTTGCAGCGGGGCCCTTGGTGCTTTGGGTGCCCCTGTCTCACTAAAACCTCTTTGTTAGCATCGTAAATGAAGGGTTATTTAAAGCCCGATGTGGCTCTAGGAGAATTGGGGTCCACAGAGCGTGGTGGGTAACCGAGGAGAAGCAAACAGGAGCTTCTACCCTATTAGCCAAATTTCCTGTAATGATACCAGGTTTCGCCAGCATATCCAATGCACCTTTCATCTGCTGGTGTAGTTCACAGGCGTGAACAGCATTTACTGGTGGATTGTGCTTCTTGCTCAGTGCAGGTTGTGGGTTATTCTGTGCTGGTTCACAGTGAGGAGGCTGCTTTAGATGTTGTGTGTGTTGGTTTTTGGCTTGGGTTTTTTTTGTTTGTTTATTTTTTTTGTTTTTTAATCTCACTGTTTTCTGCTCCCGCTCAATAGATATTGATTCAAGCAAAGACTTAATATGTCTCAAACACTGTCAAAAGGAGGGGATGAGCTCCCTCAAAGGGCTTAGCCCGAGTCAGATGTGGCCTCCCACCTTGCTGCAGAAGTAATTATAATCCAGACCCTTGGACATGGTGTCGTACATCAGAAGCTATGAATATTTGGAGCTTTGCAGGGATGGATTATTTGCTCTAAATATACTCAGAGTAATTGTATAGCTCATATCCAGCAGGTCAGGATTACAGATTTCATTACAGATTTCAGAGATTGGAAGCCTTTATACAATTACCGTAAGTCCAACTAAGAGGTAAAATCATTTCCTCAAGATGGAATAGGAATAGATCTGACATGACTTTCCCTGGGCTTCAATTTCATTAGGAAAATAAAAATCCTTCATTCTCATCTGGGTTTGATATATCCTCAGACATATGGCATATCAGGTGTGATACACGCTTGGCTCCTCCTTCCCTATATCTCTTAAAGACATGTGGATCGATATTCCTTGGGCCTGTCCTGTCCTGGTTTCTGAAAGGTTCTGTGAACTGCTTTCTTTGGGGCTGTCAACTAATTGCTTATTTCTTGCAGACTCATTCTGCAAGAAGCTCGACACCCTGGATTCAGCTTAGTTACAAACAGACTGAAAAAAAACAACAAAAAACCCAAACAAACACAGAAGAAATGCTATGGGAAAGTGGTCTGGGTTACGTAGGCTTTTTGTTTGGATTTTCATCTAATGTTTTCACAATTTGTTGGTTTTTGTTTGGGTTTTTTTTTTTTTACTTTTACAGCAAAACAAAGCCAAGCCAAAACCTAATATCGTTTGGTAGTTAACAGGGAAGTTGTGCAGTCAAGGTGCCTCAGTCGTGTGTCAAAAGATGCTTTGCCCCATCTTCTGTCCAAAGTGAACTTTAGTCAAAGCGTCTGTGATGCTACCAGAATGACTTTCTTGTTTCACTGCTGTGTCACCAGAGTGACTTCTCTGAAGGGGCTGAGCATTCTCCCTGCAAAGCCCACCTCCTGCCCTGGCTGCCTCTGCTGGTGCTACTGGGGCCTTTCGACTCACCAAGGTGCTGCTAAGTAGGAATTAAGGCATCAGGCTCTGCAAGCCCTCGACACGAGGATTATCTCCCCTGGGGGAAACCAGGAGGGCTGCTGTGGGAGTAGAGTGGGCTACCCCTGCCGGATAAGGGGAACATTGATTCCAGGTGGTGCAGGCTCCAGGATTCTGGTGTGCAGGGAGCAGAAACCACAGGAGGTTTCCTTGGACAACGTAGGGAATGCTGGGAAAGAGGGTTACTTGCTAAAACCCTTATTAGGCAAGGGAAATGGGAGTAGTTTGCTCAGGGCGGTGGTAGAATCACCATCCCTGGAGGTATTTAAACGGTGTGTGGACCTGGTGCTTAGGGACATGATTTAGTGGTGGGCTTGCAGTGTTGGGTCAAAGGCTGGATGAGATGATCTTGAAAGTCCCTTCCAACCAAAGACATTCTGTGAAATGTAACAGATGAATGGAAAGAGGATGTCTGCAGTTAGAATACAAACTGTCTTTGGACAAACTGTCTCTGAGCAATCTGTTGCTCTGTATTAGGAAGTTTCCATAGCAGAGCCGGGTTTTTATGGAACCATTGTTCTGAAACGATCCGTGCAACTGGGATTGAGAACTCATAACTACTTACAGATGTAGAGTGACAAATACTTAATGGCATTATGTGACAGTGCTTGAAAAGACAGCTAAATCTAAGAGCTTCTTCCTTTCATAATGTATAGTCTTTTTTCATCTTGAAAATGTTCCTGAATTTCTTTTATAAATGGAAATACTACTTTTTTTTTTAGGAGATGGGTTTTTTCCAGTGACTAGATGGCAAACATGCTTTGGGTGATCAAGCAAATGAGATTTAACCCAAAAGGGTAAGAAGTCCTCAGGAAGGTGTCAGGAGTACAAAGAAGAGAGGTAATTCCAAGGGTCGCAGTCCAAGAGGACCCGTGTACTGGTGGCACTCACTTTGCAGAGCACGGGTACGGGTGGCTTGTGGACAGATGGCTTCTGATGGCCCGGCACAGACACTACAGCCGTGCACCGGGATGGGAGGTAACCGTGAGGCAAACAGGGTGGGTTTTGGTCCTGAAAACAATGATGGTGTAGGAACCTCCTGATCCTGAAATTCCAGCTGATACTTGGTGGCACTCGTGTGCTGAGAAGATGCTCAAGGAGATTGAAATTGGGGGCGACTTTACCAGCCTGCATTGTTGCAGTAAATCAGTCCTTCAGCGAATTCCATGTAGGAGCTTCTCAGATCAGTGAGGGCTCTTGCAGAGCTTTCTGTGTTCCTGTCTGAGGGGGAAGGACCTGAAAGGGTCAGAGCATGGCCTAGTAGGCTGCAGGCTGATGGAACAGGATGTTGAGTACTGATGCCAAACCACAAAGGACTGTGTTTACCTACACATAGGTCGGTCAGTGTTTGTATCTGTGTGGTAGGGTATTGTTTTTCTACTTGTCCAAAGGAAATGCCTTTTTTGGAAACATTTTGCAGTGAGCTCATGTAAAAGGTAATTAGACTTCACATTAAGATGGAAGACCCAGGAAGGTGGTAGAGATGGTTGAGTGGTGAACTCTCTTGCTGTGTGCTAGCTACAGGCTCTGAAGACGTGAGCAGAAGGTAACACATGCTTCTCTTTGTGAGTATACAACTTGAGCGCACTACTCAGATGCTCCAGGAGTAGCATATGCCTGAGTGCTTTGTTGAGTCAGGTCTTCCTTAGGTGTGAATACGAGACAGTGGAGTCTTCGGAGTCACTTCTCTGTAGCCATAGGCACGAGCTGGCTGGTACACAGGGTTGGAAATGCCGGAGAGGCCCTGTGGCTGCTGCTGCACTATGTCTTCTTGCCCACATCTGTGGGACTGATCGTCCCTTTCTGTGGAGTGGCACTGAATGGTGACAACTCATTCCATAAGGTGAGTGAGCAGGATTGTATGCTTCCCATCAAAAGAGCAGCATCTGTTGTTTTTAGCACTTCCTGGAATCACGCGTGTCTTAAATCAAAGTAACAGTGCATTAAGGTTGTTTGAGGTACTAATACTCCATATTTCCCTGTTTTAAAAAGGACCTTATCTTTACTTTTTCAGGCTTTCCTGTAGCTGCTGTTCTTTTCCATACCAGTGACTTAGTAATGATTTTGGTTTGGTGTTGGGGTTTGTTTTGTTTGTTTGTTTTTTTTTAGCTCCTTTGCCTGTGTCCGTTGGATGTTTCTTTAAAAGCAGAACCCCGATGTAACAAAAGTTTGTGAGCGTGTGACTGGACATAACGCGGTACCTGCAGGTCAAATTCAGTGTTCCTGGCTGCTGTAGTCAATTCTGCCTTAAACATGTTATTAGCCTTTGGCTTTGGAAAGCCATATGGCCAACAAATCTGGCCAGAAGCGGACCGAATCCAATTCACAGAAAGCTGGTAAACCTGGATTTGTTGCTGAGAGCGTCCAAATGTTGTCTTTAGTCAGCCAAGAAAATAGTAGCAGCCAAGCGATTACGATACAGTAAGACCGATGGCCGTGTTTTCACCTGACAAACAGAGGCGACGGGTGCAAGGAGCCACAGGGGCCCACCGGCATCTCCTTGCCGTGGTGCGAGTTAGAGATCCAAAGGGTGGATGTCATCCTAGGGTCCTATCAGTCCCGTGCCAGCGAGGCTTTTAGCTGGTGTCCTCTTTATTCTGGCGTTGTCTGAGGCGGAGGGAGAATCGGCTCAAACTTTGTACTCGGCGCTGTGTGTGAGCGAGCAAGGAGGGCGCTCGATCCCTGCTAAGCAGAGGGTGCTTGGGCATTGCAGCCGTTAATATTTATGGCAGTGTTGACCAGTGGGGATTGAATCGGTGGAACTGGCTGGAATAGGAATGCTTTTGTTTTTCAGTTTTTTAATGAAGGAGATGGAGCTTTAATTGTCATTATGTGTAAATCCGTTCTGTTGAGCTTCATGAGAGAGGGGGGGTATTTTTATTATCTTTCACTAGTAAGAGTTACTAGCTTAAGAAGCTTTCAAAATATTAACCAGTCGCTGAAGGTTCTTTGAAGAAAAATATGACTGCTCGTGTAAACAATTAATGGTTGTTAAGCATGGCAGTGTATATTATGACAAACAACACATGCTACATTATGCCAGCTGGTGTAATGATGTGATAATGTCTGACTCATTAACTCTGGCACACAGTTTACGATGCCCTTCTATGACAGGATTAATTGATTCACACATACATTAAAACAAAAATAACTAAACTGAAATTCAGCTGGAAGCCTGGCTTCTCATTTGTCATCAGCCCTGTTGGTGGTTCCAGCCAGTTTGGGCCCGGTGCAGAGCGAGCCAAGCTTCCTCCGCTGACCTTTCTTTTGGCCAGTTCGATCGGGAGCTTGTCGGGAGGGAAGGAGGTACCTGAGCCACCGAAGGGTCCCTGCAGTGGCCTCTGGCACTGCTCTAACTGCTTGGATCAAATAGGGAAGTCGGAAGGTGAAGGTATCTGAGAATTTCAGAGTCATTTTTGCCCTAGTAAGGACTTAAATGCATAGCCTGTTGTTTATTGTCTTTATGGAGCAAGAGCTGATTAAACCTATTTGTATCAGAGGACTGGTCAGCTCGTATGTTGCTAGTGAGGAATCTTCCTGAAACGCAGCTGAGAAGAATCTCCTGAAGGCTTGTCTCCAAGCTGTACAGGCAGTGGGAAAACTGAGCTGGAAACCATTTGAGAAAGATGGAACAAAACCTAGCGATTTGAAAATGGAAGTGAAAAAACTTGCGGTGTAGTGACCTCTGGCTTGCCTGTCTCGATGTGCTCTTGGGGGGAGAAGCCCCGTGTGTCAGCGATCAGCCTGTACCTGCCCTGATGACGGTATTCACATAGTGTTTTCAGACGGTTCCGCTTGGAACGTGTCCGCAGCCCGGGAGCCAGCACAGCGGCAGAGCTGCAGTCCTGGTTCTGCTCGTGCTGGAACGTAGGGCTGCTCAACACCCAGCAGGCCAACAAGTGCAGCAAGCTCAACAGCTTCTGGGAGCTGTAACCTGATGTGTGTAGCACTGAAGTGTCACTATGTCACTGGCACGGCAGTTCGTAGATAAAAGGGTATAGATTCCTCAACCTCCAGTGACATTTTTAAAGATGAAATTGGAAAATGTCCTGATGACGTGATACTGTTGAAGTGCTGGAGTCTGAACCCCGAGCCCTGAAGTGAACTTGACACCTGGATGAATTTCCCAACCAGGTAAAAGGGGCTGTGGCTGCCCAGGTACCTCATCTTGGAATCAAGGGCAAGACTGGGTTGGCCTCTGTCTTTGCCACCAAGAAGATCTTTTAGCTCCGCTGCTGGCTGCAGCCCAGTAGGCGTTGAGCGGTGGGGACATGTGTCATAGCAGAGCTTGATATGAGGGATGGGCCCCTCTGCTGCAAGTGGGCCAGCCAGGAGGGGAGGCCAGGCCAAGCACACCTTGAAATGATGAGAACTAACATAGAAATGGGAAACAGCTGCCAGTTAGGTGGCAATTAGAGGGTGGAGATAAAAGGCCAATAGAGCTCCTTATTGAGCTGCTATTGGGGGTTGCTGCTGCTGCGAGCTGCTGCTGCTGGGAGCCACTGCTGCTGAAGGGGTTTGTGAGAAGGAGTTTTGTGGAGTCAATGAAAGAGTCAAGGATAACGAGGGTGATGGATTGGGTAATGTATTTTTCTGGTATTTGTTGGATTGATTTGTGCCTGGCTATGTTGGGATACGGGGCATGGTTGATGTCTCCTTATGTTATTGTATTTTTGGCTCAGTTTACCTTTTCTGTTGTGTCACCTGCAGTGAGAGGGTTTATTGCTTCCTTTGTTCCCCCCGTGGTCGGCCAGACTGTAGCATCTTTGGGGTCTGTAGGAATAGATAATAAAACCTGCGTGAGTTTCACTCTATGTTTTCTGCTGATGGCTGTGGCCTTTCTGCTGGGCCATGTAGTTAGCAAAACAGCTGTACAGTCAATTTTTCTTCTTTTTTTCATCCTGCACATTGCCTATGTAACTAGGCTGAGAAAAGAAATGTACACATTGCCATTTGACAGGCCCCTTAAAGGAGGACAGAAGGGAAAGAGCAAGCTATGTCTTCGTGCTAAGGAATATATCCAGTCGTCCTACTGCTTGTAGCCTGAGAAAGAGTAGCAGGGCTTACCTGTGTGCTAGAGCTGCTGGCAAAGGGATGGGCAGCAGAGAAAGCAGGGGGGACTGGTGGCTTGGGTGGAGCTGCAGGTCTGACTGAAGGTTTAATTTAACCTGTGCCACCTTCTTGGCTTTCCAAAAGCAGAAGGTGCTGCTAAAGTGAATGTGTTCTGAGAAAAGAGACTGGACAAATTAGAAATCATTAATAAATTCTAGGACAGAAGTGGCATTATCCAGTTACACTCTTGAAGAAAGGTTGCTGAGCCTTCCCGTTCTGCAAGTCCTTAATTTTCATTTGTGACAGAAGTTCCCCTTGTTTGTGGCGTGGCTGTCTAAACAGCAGCTCATTCCTGCAGCGTGTTCAGATTTTCTGTTTCCGGGGAGAGGTGGTCAAGTGGGCACGTCCCAGCACAGTCACGACGGAATAGATGCTTGAGCTTTGCTCCTGGAAGTGGGCATGTGGGCGAGACCTGCTTGCCCCAGTTGCCGTGTTTCACTCCGGATAAATATACATGGCTGTCACTGGAACTCCCTGAAAGCTCAGAAACGGCCCTGGCTCACCAGTAGTTTCCTGCTTCATGTGCTTACTGGGTAATAGAATTATACTGTGGCAAAGAACAAACTGGAAGTGAGTCTAATAGAAAAGCTCTGTCAGGTATTTTATGGAAAAAATGTTTTCTGACTGAAATGGTTCATTTAAAAGGCTCCACCTCGCACTGAACATTCAGTCTTGGGTTTGGTTTGTTGTGTTTTTTTCCCTCCAGTCTATGGAAAATAGACATGTTTTACACTTCAGCCACCTCCCCTGCCTCCAGTTTCTTCTGAAAATACGCCAGTATGAAGGATAATCATTACTTATGATAGAGAAGACAAATGTATTTGTAATTATAGGCAATATTTTGGCTGTTTGACGTACGCTGGGCACCGAATGGTGTCAGCAGCACCCTTTCCCGTGTACTTGCTTTCCTTGCCAATGTTTTCCAATGCCTGTGGTGGTTCCCGTGTTCTTACCGTATGCTCTGCCCTGAACTGGAGACAAGTCCACGGGGAGGTAAAATCCCTGGTTAGACACAAAGTCCTCTCCTATGGCGCTCAGTCTGGCTACACGGTCATTTTTTCTCCGCAAGGGTCTGACCGCAGTGTAAGTGTGCCTCAGGTTTCGCCGGTACGTCTCACTGCAGAGAGAACCCTCGATAGCTCTGAGGTGGGCTCATGTTAATTTTATTGGAATTCCTCCTGGCAACTGGAGCACTGAGCTACTGCTGAGTTACCAGCTTAACACTTATCCGAGCTGAAAGCTAAGGCTGTGCCTGAGCCGGCATCCCAGTGGCTCGTCGCGGTTACCTGATGTGACGGGGCTGACCGCTGCCAGTGAGGCTTAGACCTTCACCCAGCACGCTCGGCAGGAGCTGCGAAGCAGGGCGGTGGCTGCTCTCCTCTACTACACCCGAAACTCTCCCCGGAAGGGTGTCACTGCTCTGCTCGTGCTCTGCCCTCTATGGCCAGGCATGGTTTATCGGAGGGGTTTTGGACTAGATGATGGGAATTGTCTGACCTAAAATCCCAGCTGAGATCAAGGCCTCAGTGTTTTGAAGTGCACGGTGAAAACTGTTTCTGCCTGAAAGAACTTAGTCTTAAACAGGTAAGGAGAAAAAGGGAAAGACAGTATTTCATCCCAAATAATTCCTGGGAGTCTGGCAGAGACAGATCCAGATGTTCTCCACAGCTGATGTACTTTTCAACTGGTATTTAAAAAAAACCTTTGAAGTGTTTGGCCAGACAAAAAAAAGCTGGTTTATTTATTGTCTGTGTAAAGCTCCACTGTCAAGTATTTGCAGTTTGGTTTATCATGAGATGTGTCGGTTTTACTGGTCTTAGAAATCAGGTGATATATTTCAGTTCAGGGTTCAGGTGTCCATGGTTTTCAGAAAAAACAGGAAAGTCACAGCTGAAAACAAGTGCTGGGTTTTCAGAGCTCAGAATTGCAGCTCGGGACTGGGATGCTGTCACACAGGGTGTAACTGCGGACTGGACAGACACACCTACCCCAACAGCTCTAGGAGCATATCTGCACCGTGTTACTAGTGATAAAGTGTGTGTTCTGCGTCCTGCTGATGACTGAGGAAGTCTTAATGGCAGCCTGAAATAAAACACACCCATGTACAAAGGATTTGCGTCTCTGGAATCCCTCAGTGTGCCTGAGAGGGTTTCAAGTGGGTCTAGATGTATCAGCCAATATCAAAGCAAAAGTATTTCTAGGGCTTGCGGTAATGATTGAGAAGAAGGTTGATTTCAGCTGAAGGAAATGGTGGCTGCTGGTGCAAAGATAAGAATCACCTATGGAGGGATAATGGATCGCGTAATTAACACCGTTGTCGTGTTACAGAAAGGTGATCCCTGGGCTCTAGGAAAGCACAGGCATGTTTTTGAAGGCCAGTGTCATGGTTTAGGGTCAGGGCAGCCCTAAAACCTAACAGATGCTCTCTGTTAACCCCCTTCCTTTCCCAAAGGGGAAGAGAAAAGGAATAAGGAAGAGAGACTCATCAATTAGAAAAGGAAACTAGAACAGCTTGAATGAAAATAGAATATATACAAAAATATACCCAGTATCGAACCCAACACTCCCCTGATGGCAAGTACGTCACCATCACCACTGATGTTGCGGAGCAGGCACCGGGAAAGTCCCGGGCAGGGCCCAGCAGCAGACGGGAACTGAGTTCAGGAGCTGGATTCTGGTACTGGATTCAGGAACACTCCGATCAGAATCGAAGGCGGAACAGACAGAGTCCTCCTTGGATTCTAGCCGTTGAAGGAACAAGGAAGAATCCGAGCAAGAGCCCCCGAGCCGAGAGCCACCGAGCCAGAGTCCCTAGCAGCCGAATATGGCATCTGTGGGATGGAACATCCTGTGGCCCAGTTTAAGGGCACCCGTCTGTCCCCTCCTCCTGCGGGTGCAGATTTTCCTTTCTGCACCCCCCAAGGTGGTACGTAGGATCCAGCAGTGGCCTTGGTCTGCACTCCAGGCCCTGGTACTAACTCTAAACATGGGGCGTTACCCCTGCCAGAAGCAGCTCCGCCTGTGAAACCAGGCTGCTCGCTTCAGAAAGTGCCATTAGTTACAGGAACTGAGCTGAAAAGTAAAAATCACTGAACAGCATTGTTCTGTTCTAACTCAAACTGGGACAGCTGGGATGCTGGTTTTGAACCTCCTGCAACGCTGCTGAAGAGCGGTACTGTGTCGGGGCTCCGGGGCTGGGCTGAGCTCCGTGCTCTCCGTTAGATACCCTGGGAATGCAGAGTCCCACCTGGGCCCTGCCATTTCTCAAGGAGGCGAGATGCAGGTGTGGGAAATACTGGAATATTTTCTATGTCACCCTCGAATGATTTAGGAAGGTGCTCAAGTGTCTGGGCGTGTTTCTTCCCCATCCCGCTAGTGAGGGGTGCTTGCCAACCCGCCGGGGTCGGGTGCTGCTGTGGAGATAAAATGTGTGAACGTGTGGAAAATAAAAACCAGCACGGGGAGCTGCTAGGCTAGGGGTGGCCTGTCATGTGTGCTAAACGCAGGGACCCCGCGCTGCAGGCAATTGCTCCACTGCTTGTATAAATCACATGGTAAAGGTTTTACTGGAAACTCAAGGGGATATTTAAATATTCCTCCCAGTTAAGTTTATTCATTTTGTTTTGATTGAAACAATCAGAAAAGATTGTGTGGCTGTAATTTCAACAGGAGGTTAAAGTAGGTGACTGACCGAGTTGCGATCGTATTTACTTTGGGCCTGAGTAGAGAGATTACTCATAGGGATCTTATTAGGCTGCATGATTAAAAAAAAAAAAAAAAAAAAAAGCAGCAGCAACAAATTTTCAATATCTAACACATATAGTGGCTGCATAATGTTGCATCTAGATGGATGATAGTTTAATTTAATGTTTAGTCTTATGCCTGGGCTTACGCAGACAAACAATTGCTTACTCCCAGGGGATTATGGGCATTAATATCAAAATGATAACACAAGCATCAGAGCCATGCTCAAAGAGCGAGCCGCAGGGTCCAGAGCAGCCTGCTCCTCACAGGAGCTGATTTATTTGGTTGATCTCCCTGCACCTTTTTCTTACTGAGAGAGGAGACAGACTTGGGTTGACCTGAGGAGCTGTGGGCTCTGCCTGCCTTCCCACACCCATCCTCTACCTCGGTTAGCACTCCTCCTCTTCCCACCCCAGCCCTTGCGTTCCTTCTATCTCTCACCTAGCCCCGAGAGAAGCGCGGTCCTGCCTGGTAGTCGGCACGCGCGCGGGCACCGCGCTCGGACGCTAAACGGCGACGGGGTGTCTCAGGATGTGCGCGTAATGAGCCACCATCATCCTCGTTTAGCTGTAGTTCTGCTTAGTGGCAATGGAGAGGAATTATTAATTAACCAATTTTATAACAGAATATACAGAGGCGATGTCGTTGCCTAGAGGAGGAAGAGAGGGCTGTAATTTGCTGGCATTAGATGAATTATATTATGAAAATGAGCTTCAAAAACTGCAGGAATGGAGAGGAAAAAAATATGGCTGGAACGGTTTTGGGTTGTTTTTAGTTGCCTTTTTTTTTTTTTTCTGATTTGCTAATGATTATTGTATGTCCATCCTTAAGGTCATTTGTGATGTGTCCCATGCTGAGAATTATGACCAGCAGCGAGAAATGAGAAATTAATTTGTTTTAAATGATACTACACATTATCAGGAGAGCGACTGCCTTTTCAGCCACCAAAATGATTCCTAATGACAAGCTTAATCCTTCTATCAGACACAGATGCCCAGAGTGCCACGCGGGTTTCAGAACCGGCCGCTCTGCACGAGGATAAAAAACAAGTTAGAAAAAAAAAAAAAGAGAAATCCTGGAAGCCTCCCGTTGCCATCCAACCGTCCTATTTTAACTTTGGGTGTGGGAGCATATCCAGGATGTCGGCTGTGGCTGCTCAGCCAGAGGGGAAGGGAGTGCAGTTGCAGGGGACTGGAAGGAGCAGGGTGCTGCAGGGAGAAGCTAACAGGCTGTCTTAGAGTTGTGTTGGGGAGAGATCATAGAATTATAGAATCATCTAGGTTGGAAAAGACTATGAGATCATCAGGTACAA
Organism: Baryphthengus martii; assembly: GCA_013396935.1. Classification (NCBI taxonomy): domain Eukaryota; kingdom Metazoa; phylum Chordata; class Aves; order Coraciiformes; family Momotidae; genus Baryphthengus; species Baryphthengus martii. The sequence continues at coordinate 206,938 of VWZK01000360.1, forward strand.
CCTCTTTGGAGGCTCCTTTTTGTTTTGTTACTTTGCATCTTTTCCACAGTAAAGCCTGATGGCTCTGCTTGTCCTTCAGATGGAACGGAAAAGGGCTATGGGTTTCCAGGCTGGTTTGGTGCTTGGTGGAGTACGGCTGCATGCCACTCAGTTAGTGGAGGCCAGAGCATGCTGTTCATCGCCTGGGGTCCTCCAGGTGTGACCAAGGCATTGCTCTCCAACAGCTGCTCCGTTCCTGCTGCAAATTCCTGCTCCTTCTCCAGGAGTCACAAGGTGTGATCCTGTAGCTTGTGTTGCTCACGTTCGGGTCAAGTGAGTGTAGTACTCCTGCGTGTCTTGAAGTCTCCTCATCTTAGAAAGCAAATAGAATCATAGAATTGTCAGGATTGGAAGCGACCTTAAAGATCATCGAGTTCCAACCCCCCTGCCATGGGCAGGGACACCTCCCACTAGAGCAGGTTGCTCAGGGCCCCATCCAGCCTGGCCTTAAAAACTTCCAGGGATGGGGCTTCCACCACCTCTCTGGGCAACCTGTGCCAGGGTCTCGCCACCCTCATGGGGAAGAACTTCTTCCTAACGTCCAATCTAAATCTCCCCTCCTCTAGTTCGGATCCATTCCCCCTTGTCGTATCACTGCCTGACATCCTAAAAAGTCCCTCCCCAGATTTCTTGTCGGCCCCCTTCAGATCCTGTAAGGCAGTTGCATTAATTTTGGAAACTTAATGAAATTGTTTCCTGGTCCTTTGTATTGAATTTCACACATGATAAATGGAAAGCTGTTGCAACTTGAGAGGACAAGCCTGAAGAGAAAGCTTCCAGTTCTTCCTAGTGGCTTGTGGAAGAAGAAGACAGGTTTATGAGAAGGGCAGAATAAACAGGACACGTCGGGAGAGTGGCTCAGAAAACAAAGGTTTTTATGTGTAAAGCAGTTGGCAGTTTTGTTGGCAGTTTCTGACAACACAAGGTATTGTAGGAAATGGAAGAGGAGAGGATGTTTCCCCTCATGCAGGGGATGTCACTGCCAGGGAAGTAACTCACAAGGGAAGAACATTATGTGAAAACAAAAACATCACAAAAACACCAAACCCCCAAACAAACCAACCGCCCCCAAACAAACAAATAAACCCTAAACAAACAGAAATAGAGACTTCCTTATGAAAACACTTCCATTTCACTATGTAATGGACAAGACCTATCTTACCATAAGTTTCCTGGCTGCTTTTTTGGCCCCTTCTACTTCTTATCATCTTATTCCACAGAATAATTTCTTCCCCCAGTTTTCACCCAGCTTGACTTTGAGCAGTTCAGGGACTGTCCCAGTTGAACTGTTTGAAATCTGCCGTGGTGGGTGCCCAGCAGTTGCAGTGTTGGGGCACGAGTTGGTGCCACAGCTGGTGAGCCTGTTACCAAATGCAATTTGTCTAGTTCTGCAGGTAAATGGACAGGAGGAAAAAGTTGTTTTCTAGGTTCAAGAGGTACCGGCTAAAGGCTGCCTGATTGGGGATGGAGCAGCTACAGCTGCAGTTGTGGGCATGCAGATGTTGAGCAGAACAGTCACCTGTTCACCAACTTTACTGAAATCATCGGTGACTTGTTTTAACTTAGTTTTCGTTAAGTTGTTTGAGTGATGACTTTTGGCTGCAGCTCGTAAGTTTAAGTTGGAAATAATGATGTACTCCAGCGAATTTCTGTTAATCTTTGCACTTCTGTGACAGAGGAACACATAAATGTTGAAGGCAATAAGGTAGCGATGTTTTAGGCAGGCAATTCTGACACTTTTGTGCTCGAGCTGTCTCCAGATACTATAGTTTGTTCTTGCCATGAAGTGTTGAGAGACTTAGAGTGGTGTTTTCAGACAGACCTGCCTGAATCTCGTTGGTAGTTGAAACGATCGTTCCGAACTGCCAAGGGGCCAGTTGTTTGCTGTTCCTCCAGCCATCAAAGCAAGATCCGTCCTGCAAAAATGGACTGTTTATACAGATGTTGAAATGTGAGCTTACTAAATTTTTCTGATTTTGGTTTTTGACTTGCCGGATGGGAACGGCACGCTGCTTTGTTTCCACCAGTGTGCGGAGAAACGGAGATGGGCTACAATAGCTTATCAGGCTTGTGTTGTTTATTTATTGTAAACCACAGCTGTCTGTGGAGTGCTGGCTCGTGACTGACAAGCAAATGAGTGTACCCTTCATCTATTTGAAAGTGATACTGAGAATCTCTGCATCCCTTGTTTTAATTTTTGTGTCCTTCTTTGTCATTTTCCCAATGAAAATTACCCCGGCAGTGATCTCAATGTTAATGTATTCCTGCTTACATTTGACTTCTGAATATGTTATGGCTAATTATCATTACACAGGACGAGAGATCAGAGCCCTGACTGAGGTGCTTGGTATGGGAACAAAAGGAGGCCAACTCTGCATCTTGGCACGGGGCCCAAAAATTGTGACTGAGCATCTTGAAACTGGTGGAGTCTGGGGAGGGGGGCTTGTTGGCTTTTTTTTTTTATCTCCTTAGTTTCGTTTTATTTTTTTTTTATGAACTGGAGGAGGGGCCAGGATGGGGCTAAAATTTCCCCTTGAACATGATGTCAATATGTTGGCATGTCTCCTTTTATTAAGATGCCATCCAACTGATAACAAGTCCTGCTGTGTTTTACCAACATAAAAAATTAGACTGGAGACCAGGGAGCGGCAGGTGGCTTTTGGCACCAAGAAATAATCACACTTGATGTGGAAAGTAAAGTAAAAGGAGCCATCTGTTCACTGCAGGAGGACGTGAAAAATCACATTAACATATTGTCACTAACATCATGAAATACACAGTTAATAATAAATTTAGTTATCATGGCAAGCTGCATTGGATGCTTCCTTAGAAAAAAAGCCATTGTGTGGAAGATGGTGTGCTCGCTCACATCTTCTTCTGGAGAGATGTCCCTTCTTGGGCGGCGGTCCGAGCGCCGCCGATTGTCACGGCTGGTGGTGGCAGATAGGCATCTCCTCTGCTGGGACTGCAAGCGGCTCTCCAGAGCCCCCTTCATCTGCCGAGCTCACGTCAGTCCTCCTTCCCTCACTGCTCTGCAGAACTGGAAATCCAGTGGAAGGAAGGGAACGAAGCAAGGCGGAGTCCTGGGTGTGGTGTGTTTGCAGGGAGTGCGGAAGGTCTGCTCCATGGTCTGCTGAAGCCCTTGGGAAGCTTTTCTTTTGCTTTAATTGGCGTTGGGTTAGGCTGGGGGTATCGAAGGTGGTTTTGGCGGGAACTCATTCCTTCTTTTTGTTTCAACTGCGTTGATTGTTTGTTTCATTATTGACACACGGGGCCTGCAGAATCACCCGCCAGGTTGGGAAGTCTTGTAACCTCTCGTCTGTCTCCTGAGCAGGGCAGAATTCCAGTGCGATCGTGTCCGTCAGGGCTGGATGTGACACTGGGAACCAGCTGTCCCCTTGGGGAGTTTCTGACAAAAGGACTTTGGGAAGGTAGTGCTGGTTTAAATCAAGGTAGCTGAAAATCTGAAACAAGCCTTAACAAGGGATGTCTTCTTTTTACTCTTCAGAAACACTTTTTGTAAAAACAGTCCTTAAATAGTGTCGTTGCGCTCTGTGTGCAGTGTAGCTCAGATGTCTCTCTGGGATGTGTTCGAGCTTCAAATGGATCATGCAGAAAGGTTTGCTCTTTTAGTCATCTCTGCAAAAACTCACCATCTCTGAGGATGAGGCTGGGTCCTCCTTTCCTGTGCATATAATAAAAGAGGATTTTAATTGTGCCCCCTCCCACCCGTGTAGCTCCGCTTCCAGATGGGAATGGGGATAGTACACCGTTACCCAAGGCACTAGCAGCCTGGCAGTGTGTGGCTGAGGGAGAGAGACCAAGTGAGCAGCATTGGGTCACACACTGCAGGTGGCTGTTGTCTGGCTCCTGAATGAGCTGGAGATCCTGCACCTCGTTTTTGGAAAGACTGTAGCTATGCAGGCATCGAAAACTGGGAAGAACTAACATGATGTTCTCAGCTGCCTGTTGTAAAGCTCCTTCCAGCTGTTTTGAGCTAGGGCCCTGGTTTATCTGGATCGTGCAGGGCAGGCGCATGCGGCCGGCGTCCCTCGTCGTGCTCCCGGGCAGTGCTGGCGGAGTGCTGCCTGCCTCGCCTTCCGCAATGGGCCTCGGAGCCTTCCAGGGATTTGTGAGCACTAGTAGACCCATCCTCACAACCTCCCCTTCAGTAGGACACAGCGCTCTGCTCATTTAAAAAGATGAAGATTGAAGCCTGGAAAGAGCAAGCAACACCCACACGCAGGCAGTCTGGGGCAGAAACAAGTACTGAATATAATTAATGTCAATCAACCTGGCCGTATGGAAAATAGATCTTGTCAAATGAACTTGATATCTTTTTTGATGCGATTATGAGCCTGGCTGATAGACTTCTCTTGGTACCGAATGATATTTTGATGAAGGAGCTGAAATGATGCAAAATTCTCACACCACACGCTATTAAGTGTATTAAGGACTCGCTAACTGTGAGGTCTTAAAATGCAACTGCAACCAGGTTATCAGTGTTGAGCAGGTGTGATTCTAATGATATCCTGCAGGAATAGCTTTGCAGTCCTGCACTGTTATACCTCATTATTCCCCGTTACTGACATGGAAGAAAATACACGGCAGCTCCGAGGGAAGGCACGGAGGCGTCTGGAACATTCAGTAGCAGAAGGGGCCACTCACTGATGCAGAGCCGCGTGGATTTTGCGATGGGAGGAAACAATTTCCCCCTTTATGTAGTGAAATAGAAAGCCACGTGCCAGAGAGTGGTATTCCCTAGTATGGGACAGTCTGCCTGGAAAGCAGCGACTTGGAAAGATAACCAGGGGGGTCAGGGTAAACATTAGCCAGAGGTGAGAATGCTCTAGCTGAAGATGGTGCCCTCAGAGTTCTTGAACAGCACCAAGAAATTGCCAGCTGGAAGGAGCCAAGTGTTTCTGTGCCCAAAAAGGCTCGTGACTGCTTTTTTAAAGGAAATTGGGGCTGGCTCTTCCAGTACTCATGTGCAACTTAAGAGAACTTGATGAAAACAGTGAAAAAGACTGAAGCACTGAATGACATCACTCCTGGGAAAGCTGCACGCTCACTCTGTTGAAATTAAGGAGGGAGAAAGCTGAGGAGGGGTTGGAATAGCAGCTGGGGACGCTGGGACTTGGGTAATAAAAAGCTCTTCAGTAGAGAGACATAAACCTGCAGTAAGATGACTGTGTAGGAAGAGATGATGCCTGGAAGCTGAAATTGAATCACTTTTATGCTTGCAGGTACAAGTTCTCGCCATGAAAGGTAGGCTCAGTTTTTCATGGCTTGAGATCTTGGTAGAAAAGACAGACAGAGGATGTTTTCGGTAAAGAAATGGAACCTGGAAGCGAGACTGGTCCATCCCTGGTTTAATCTATAATCTATGCCGGGGCCCTGCTGCTGAGGACGTTCTTCCCCTCTGAAGGCCCTGAGCAGGAGGCCTTTGCCTTTTGCAAAGGTGAGCTGCTTGGCGTGAAATCATCCAAATAGCAGAATGTTTGGCCGCTGACAGTTCATTTTGCAAGTAAAATGTCACTTGTGTGGGGAAAAAGCTGTAGGTATTGTCAGCCTTTTCGTGTTCTGACAGGCCTTTCTAGTTTATCAGCTACTTCGTTTTGTAGACGAGGGACCTCTCTGCGACTGCGGAAACCCGAGGCAGATGGGCTCCGCCGTCAGCCTGAGGGGACAGGAGGAAGGCGACTTCAGAACTCTCAAGTACCCTGGATTTTCTGCCTTTCATCACAGCGGTGAAGGGACCCACGGAGACTGACAGCGCTGCCGGAGGTCCAGGAGGATCGTAGCGGGTGGTCGGGCCATGCCGGGCGAGAGAGGGGGGAGCCTCCTGCCAGGCAGTGGCGTTTTGACGTGGGCAGAGGGAACATGAGACGGTCGGCTGTATGGCCCTGAGCAAATGTGCTACGGAGATGGTTCCAAACGCTTGTTCTTTGGCTTGCTTGTCGTCCTTCCGTTCTTGTCTTCATGTCTTACAGATGCTCTCCTGCCAGCAAGGCAGGTGTAGGTGTCCCATCTGCTGACCAGCGGGCAGTGAGTTAGATCCTTCCAGCTGATGGCATCTTGCAGAAAAGTAACTCGTTACTCTTTTAATAAAATGAAGCTGGGTGTAGGGATCAGGTTATTTGTTGCTTGGAAGTGCTTAAAGAAATCCATGTTACTCGCAAAAAAAAAAGGTTTGTGAAACTGAAAGGTTGGCAAGTTTTTGTATGTATAATGGCCCTGTGCTGTTTACGTTGTGCCACCGCTGGAAATTTCCAGCTGGCTCTGTGAGCATGGGCTCCTCAGCAGGGTGCAGCACCAGGGGAGGAGGTAGATCTCCCCCTGACAGCTTAGCCGGGCCACAGTCCGGTGGGTGAGTGAGCCCCTCAGAACAATGCCGCCGTCAGGCATGCGGTGGCAATGCCAGCCTCTTCCTCGTCCAAAAAGTATTCTTAAGTGGTGAGTGCTGCTTCAATGTTCTCTCAGTCCAGGGTTCCTTTGCTGTGAGAAACTGTCTGCGCTTGCAGAACTGCTTGTGGAGGAAGAGGCAGGATAAGGCTTTCATTTCACCTGCTGATGCTCGCTTGCAGCTCTCCTGGATAACTTCACTGTTGAATTTTAAGCCTAAGTAGAGACCTGGCAGCCTGATGACTGATGATTCGTGTATCTGGACACTACAAAACTCCACCTCAGCACATCCCGGTGTGGAAGGTGTCCAATGAGATGGTCTCGTGCCGGCGCTTCTGTGGGAGCGTTGCTTAGATGGATGAGGTTATCAGAATGGCCTTTTCTATACAGTCACAGGAGTTGTGCATGTTTTTAAGGAAGAGAACCTTTCCATTTCTTTTCAAAAACATGGCAGGCGCAGAAACAAAGCCCTTGCAAGAGGCATCCTCCTGTTGAATGGAAATTGCGTTGGAAGGAAGCACTGCCATACGTATCCCAGCGTGTTTATACGCATTCGAATCCTTGGCATAATAAGAGGAGTGTGCTATTGTATGCTCTCATTTACATAACTAATTGGAGCACAGTCCCTATTATTTTGATGATGAGTCTGCATAATAGATATCCCCTTATAGCCCCGTAGGAGACTGGGGAGATAAATACCTTTGAGGTCCAATCTTGTACTTCCTTCAGTACTGTAGCGCGCTTGGGGTGGTACTAAAGATTTGCAGAACATCTGGCAGGAGCAGGTGGCAGTTTACCTTTCAATATGTTATTTAAATGACAATTTAGTTAAGCCTGCAAACAATAATAGTCATAAAACCAGTCTCACACATATTCATGTTGTCGAGTCCTTTTCTGTGTGGGCTCAGCCTGCGCTCGCTCTCTGCTGCTCATACCTTCTATCTCTTGTATCCCATCCACAGAGAACATCTATTGCCTCAGGTGGTGACCCGGACTGAGTTGGTCGCTCCCCGTGCCCAGGTGTAGGTCAGTAGCCTGCATGATCTTTCAGATCACCCTCTGGTGAGTGCTCTCAGACCAGGAGAAGCACCCCGTGTGTTGGGTCCCGCCTGTTCTACAGCCAGACCTTCCTTTTGCCGGCACGAACAGCGTGACTGCTTAGCCCAGGCAGCATGAAGTGGTAATGAGAACCTGATTAGCACAAAAGAGGCTGTGCTTTCTTACATTATTAATTGGCTAATGAAATTAGAGGCCTTATTTGCGGTTGGGAACCTGACTGTAGCTGTGAACAGAGCATTCAGGCCACGGAAGATGCAAGATGAGAGAGGAGGTGATGACGGAGACGTGTTTTCTGTCGGAAAAGATGGAGGGGTTGCGTGAGTTTGACCCAATAAGGAGATAGTTGTGATGTTCATTGTTTAGGAAATGATTTTCACTCTGTACTAGTGCATGAATGTAATCTGGTGGATTATGACTGGAGATGATACCCTCCTCTCCTCTCCGTATTTTGGTAAAGGTTTGGCGGTCTGAACTGTTTGTACGTTGAGGGTTCTTTTGTGGTCGGCGCAGGGAGACTCCACCCCCACTGAGAGGGGCGAGGAAACCCCTATTGTGGAGTATTTACTTTTTGGCACTGCTTCATTACCTGCTCTTGATAATTTATGGTGCCATATGGAAGCGGGTTGATAACCACCCATCTTTATGAACACACGGGCTTCATTCCCCGGAAGCTGGCTTTCCGGTTCTGAATGGAATCAGAGATATGTTGTTGCCTCATTACAGTCCAATTAAAACGCGGTTTTAACCGAACGCTAGGTTGATTATTAATTGTCTGGAAGGCCTTTTTCCTTCTGTGTTTTTAATGAGGATTTCCCATTCCAGCCTCACGCCGAAGCACAGAGCGCCGCCCGCTCTGAGCGGAGGGAGGTTGGCTCCAGACCTGCGCTCGGAAGGCTGCTGTGCTGCGAACGCGCTCGAATCCATCTCTCTGAGTCGATCTCCCTGGAGGGATATCCCAGCTGGAGTTACACACCTGGAACCTTCAGCTAAATGCCTTGGAGGTTTGAGCCCACAGTTTTGCCATCAAGAGGGTTTTAGGGATTACTATGGGGAAAAAAACTGCCACCAAACCAACACCCCCCAGCCGATAGGTGTCTCTGGCAGGGAATGGTGTAGCCGTGGGTTCAGTTTTCACTAGAAGCCGTATCTGTGGAGTAACTTGAGGCAAGAGTCACATGTTGCCTTTTCCTGGTATTGTTTCTGTCCCTGTTTCAGTTATTCTTGCAGGAGCACAGCAAACCTTGGGCGGCCTCGGGCAGGAGTGAGTTAACGCAGGGGTACTGGTTGACTTTAGTGAGTTACTTGGGTCTTGCTGGTGAACATCGCTCAGGGGTAGATGGTCTCTTCCATATGCCTGACAACCATCCTCTCAGGGGTGGATGTTAAAAGATTCCCCCCTCCATTGGCAGCAAAACAACTCCTTTTTAAAAAAAGTATTTATTTATGTTGTGATGGAAAATTTCAAGAAGTGCAGATCTTCAGGACCCTCAAAGAACGCAGTTACTGTGCCTTCAGGTGTGCAGTGGCAACAGGACTGGAAATTTTAGGGCTTCCTTGCTTTCCAGTATTTTTAAATCTCTTTGGCATTTAATCTTTGGGAGGAAAGCTTGCTGGAAAGGACTTCTGAGGAGGATGTTGCTATGGTCAAACGTCTTGTTTCGCTTGGCTGGTGCGGTGCTATATGGAATATCTTGTAAAGGTATTGCTTAGGGCCAAAGGTTTCCCAGCTGGGGTTTGTTTTGAGCAGGAATGGCTTATTCTCACATATTGCACAGTAGGAAACCTTCTGCCTTGCAGCTCTCCAGTGATTTATTTTAGGTGTTTAGCCAAGGACTTAAAATGGGTTAGTAGACTAGCACCTTCAGGGAAGTTGCTCTTTATAATTTAACTTTCAGAGAGCAGGTTATAGTGCTCTCAAACAGTTGTGTCAAAGACCCAGCAAAAATTAATGGCTCGGAACTAATGGCAAGCTTTCCAGGATGTTGCTCTGATTTATTGAGTGGTGCTAAGCTCCAGCATCCTTGTGTGGAGAGCACTTGTCTTCATATAAGGGGGCTAATATTACCTCAAGCTGTTGTCAGTTGACTTGGTGAAATTGCTTAGATGCTACTCTGGGTGTGGGTAGCTGGTGGTGATTACACTTAAGTATTCAAAGAGCAGAAACCCTGGGGAAAGGCTGATTAGCTGCCCGGGAGGATGATGTTCCAGCCATGTAAACAAACTCCTGAAGTCTCCTGGTCGTAATGAGGAGCAGGCCCCAGTGACAAAGCCCACTCGGCTCTGTGCCGCTGCATTGAAGTTGAGCAATTTGCACGGGGAAAGTGATTGGAGTCAGTCCCTGAGATGCACGTAATCCACTAATCACCACTGTGAGACTTCTGGTGCTCAGAAACAGCAGGAGGGAATTGGCTTTTATGAGCTGAAGGAGACACTGGCATATGCTGTTGAGGAGAGGGGGAGGAGAAACTGCTTAAATATTTATAGATTAAGGGTACATTTGGATCTCTTCTGTCTTTTCTATGCCTGGTTCCCCCACTTCCGCTTGAGGATAATGAGACAGAAAATCTCCTCAGCCTTACCTGTGCTTTAACTCGGAGCATCCAGTCTGAACCTCCTCGTGGCCTTTGTGCTCGCACTGATGGGCTGGGTGGGTATGAAGCCGCTGCAGAACATGTCCTGTCGCCATCCATCTCGCTGACCTGTCTCAGTCTGCATCCAGAAACACAGTAGCTGGAAAAATACGGGCGTCGCAGCCTGGACACACGCTTAGGGAAGGTGGGGTTAGGAGCAGAGTGGAGTCCAGAGCAGATAGTGGCAGGTTCCTTACAGAAAGCTGCCTGGGAGGCTGTCTTGCATCTCTGCCCCCATCATCCCGGGGTAGAGGGCAGAACAGGCAGAGTCTGCTGAGGGGAGCTCTGATGCTCCTTCCTACTTCTAATTTTAATCAAGGTTTATCTTCCTGCAGACAAAAAGGTGACTTTTTCATTGGGTTGCTCCTCCTCCAGTGATTACTTGGTGTGTAAATTCACCCTCCCTTTCATAAAGGAGGACGTATTTCACAGAGGAGCAATTGGCTGCTGCGGACAAAATGCCGTGATGTGCCCAGTGCTCTGCTCGCTCTCAGGCACAGAACCTGTGAAGGAGCTGGAAGAGGCTGGGAATGAAGTAGTCCTCATGCTAGATAATCCGGTGAAGCCTAAGCAGCCCAGCGTGGCGATGGTAACAGAGGAAGGGCGCCCCACTGGGGAGCGGGAGGCTGGAGGGACGCCTGGTGCCGTGGGATCCTCTCAGCTGTCCCCGGCAGGCATGAAGAATGGGTCTGGGAGTAAGGTGACTTCAGGTGCTCTTCCCATCGAGGAATTTCCCTGGGGAAAAGGATGGTGCTGTTGAAACTGAGGAACGGGCCACGTTCCCTTGCTCCAGCCAAGGGAAAACTGTGGGATTTTGTGGTTTGTTTGCTGCTGCTGGTGGGTTGCAGTAAAGTAGTTTGTGCAAAAGATGAGTGTTTTTCTGCAGTGCCACTCACTCTTCTCGTCGGTGCTCTGGCAGTATTTTATGGGTGACACAACTGTCACAATAGCCATTTTATGCAGCAAATGGAGCACAGGATATGAAGAAAATCATTCAGAGCTGCCTAAGGTGTTGATAGTGCAGCCCAGAGCTGAGCCCCATGTGCTCAGAGCCCAGATATCACCGTGGTGTTCATCTCATCTGCTGCGTGGAAAACAGGGAGAGACCCTGAGAAATTCTGCCAGTTAACTTTTCTGAAAAGACTGCACAAAACTTGTGAGAAGCTGTCGTCGCTGTTTGCAAAGTAACTTGTTTATATATTTGTACACATCCTCAAATAGCTTTGTTGTTGTGACCCAGCTATTCCCCCATGCTGCTCTGCTCCGAGTCTGTCTAAAGTTTTCGTTCAGCACCAACAGGTCAGCCCCAAATTTGCTCTCACCTTGCTGGAAAGGGTGCATAGTGCTCTCTTGTTCAGGCTAATGGGTCTTTTAAAGACCTTTTAAAATTTGTACTTTTATAAACCATATGTGAAATGATTTAATATTGGGTATTAAAATTGCATAATTTGGGGTTTGGAAGGGCTGTTGCTGGGGTGACTGAGGGGCCCGTGTTTCAGGGCACTGTGGAGTTGCAGAGTAGGTTGAGGAGTGTTTCTGTCCAGCTGCAGCACAAACCTCTCATCCATCAGCTTTAAGCCACCTGCAGCTTTGGTGCTGTGTTCTGGAGAATTACAGCCCAGTCTCTGTGCTTTGGTGTATCTGTGACAGGTCCTGGCTGATAGTGGCACGAGTTGTTTCACGGGCTGGAAGCATCTGTTACCTGTGATCTGGAAATAGTTGCACCATTGGGTGGTCAGGCCGCTTCTTGCCAACCTTCCGCTGGTACTGTCCCGCTCGGAGTTTACCAGTACAAATATCCCAATCTCTCCAAAACTGGTAGCCTCTGCACTTCTTTTATTTTGCCAATGGTGTCACTGCTGCACCACAAGATTTGTGTTTTCCTGCGGAGTTGTTCCGCAATGGAAGGGCTGGCAAAAGCAAGGGACCAACAGCTGCTGCCGCCACTGCCGCGCTCCCCGACAACCAGGCAGGTGTTTTGCCTTCGCTGCGCTTACCTGGGGCTTCCCTTCAGGCTCCCAGGAGGCCTTGGAGGTTGAGTGTGCTGGGTTTGCTTGAAGTGGTGAATATGACATCTCAAGTTGTGCTGGAGCTCCCAGTCAGCACCACTGTGGTGACAGAAATGAAACCAAGGAAGCCCTCAGTTTGTTAGCGAAGCTGTTAGATCCAAAGCCCTGTCCCAGTTTGCTGGGGTTAGTACCCCACTGAGGTGAATGCTGCTTGGTTGTTTTTTTATGTCGTTATTACTTTTTTTTTTTTTTTTTAAATCATGGATCCTGTGTTTCTCCTGACAAAGAAGTGACAGTGTTTATCAGCAGCAGATGTGCCTGCTTTGACAGAATTGCCAACACATGCATTCAATCTTTTTTATAAATGTCAGGCTATGGTTTGAACAATAGGATGGCACCCTATAGTGAGACCTTAAGCTGAGGGGAAACAGAAATCGACTTTTGTTGTGTGGGGAGAAAGGGGAAATCCTGTAAACTAATTAGCTTGTTTGGCTCAGATGTCATTTCTGATCAAACCACTTAGTGCTGCTTTCAGCGGCAGATCAGATGTCCTTGGCGTTAAATGCCATTCAGCGGGACCAAAAAGTGTCGAGGGCACCTGTCATCTGCTCTATGGGGATGCTGTGGACACAATTAACGACCGCTTGTGAAAACTTCCCCGGATTTATTTCAGACACTAGAGTTTACTGGTTTTTTTTTTTCTGTCAAAGGGCATTTCTAAGGGGATGTCCAGATGTCAGCGAGCTTCAAGTTTTTGTCTTCTGCCTGGTTACTGGGAATTCCCAGGGAACGGCTTTTGTCTGGGAGACAAAACCCAGCGAAGAGCCGCAGGGTGCGGCGGTACCTGTGCTGGTGGGACTCTGCCAGAAGGCAAGAAGCAGCCACCTCAGCGAGAGGTGAGGAGGCCGCGCGATTCGGGACTGACTGAAGTCCCTGAAATTGTGGTCTCTGTCTTGTGAGCGTCAAAGAGACCGATGAACGAGGAGAGTTACCTCTGAGCAATTGATAAATATACCCTGCACCAGCGGCTGCTAGAGAGTCAGGGGGTTTGTGGATTTGTGTGTGTTGGCATTTGGCTTGTACTGACCTTACAGAAAAGCATGTTGTTCATTTTTCCCTTTTTACACACATTTGTGATACTTAGTGACTGTTTCTCCCTTTAGTACTTTTTCACTCTTACTAGTGAAAAAGGCTGAGAGAATGGCTGAAAATAAACCAACAAGTGAGAGGTGTTTCTCAGCTCCTCTTCTAGATGATTTGTTTTCATTTAGGTAATCCTTAGGGATTGCAATTAGGCTGGCATGTGTGCTTTAAAAAGCACCCACCAGCCTTGGGTGTCTGCCTGCAGCTCTGCAGAGAAGCGGTAGGTATTTTTTTTTTGGCACAGGAACAATTTGTAGAGAAGAGCACAGAGGTGATTTTCTCGGAAGGATGATGGGGGAGGCAGCTGCAGACAGATGTGGACCTTGCTAACCTAGAGCCTCTGTTCCCACGTTTGTAGAAGGGCTTCTGAGTTTACTGCAAACTGGGGCAGCCAGGGAAGAACAGAGGAGACCTGGAATGACGATGTCCACCTGAAGGCTGGAGAGTCCCTGAGGAAACTGGTCAACATCTGGGCAGCTGTTCGTGTACTGTTTTTGTATTTTGAGTGGCCTTAACCTTTCCCCAAGCTTCCTCAGAAGTCCGAGAGAACAAATACTCCGTGTCCCTTTCTAACGGGAAAGACATTTTAAAATAGCCTTGCTCCCATCGAGCCACACGCATTCGGGCGGCACCGTGGTGTGCGAGCAAGAGCCCCGCGTCGTGCAAGAGGGGAGAGGGCGCCGTCCTTGGCCAGTATAAATTTGGCGTCTCTCTGGCGATGTCAGTGGTGTTATCTTAGGTTACACCGGTTGAAAATCTGGTCCAGATGGTCTGGATGAGAGAGAACTATCGTGAGCCTGGCGCTCTCCGTGGCATTGCGCTCTGTGTAATAATTTCACACCTGCGAGAACTGGTACAAGATCAAAATGGGGATTTGTGCAGCTGATATAAGAAAAAGTGCAAGGCAGTTGAGAGACAAGCACGTCTATTTTTCCAGAGATAGCTGCACAGTGGAAATGCTGATGGCTGGGGCACCTCAGCTGAAGCATGAGTTCATAATTTTGTGTGCTCTTGATCTGTCTCTCTCTGGACAGCAAAAGCACCTTGCATATACCAGAGGAGAAGATCATTTGTAATGGAAATAGCACTAGCAGGAGTGGTTAAGTGTAAGTACGAAGTGATGTGACTGCCTGAGTGACAAGCCGAGTGAGCTTTGTTTGACAGTGTCGTGTCGGATCCCACGCTAGGGTAACATATGTGTAACTTCTCACTTGATAAACATATGGGAAGTGTAGTGGTGAAGGTAATTTTTTGACAGGTCTACCTGCGGTGCGCTTCCGTAACGCTTTGTCGAAAGGCACGGAAAATGACTTGCTCGTGCTCTCTCAATGATAAACACCGTTTCTCTAACTCTTGTTCTTACCCAGGTTGTGCAACTGGAGAAATGAGATGATTTTGCTGTTAGCAAGTTCTTACCTCTGCCTGTGGTTGGCCTGATCCTCTCCTCGTGGTAACTCTGCTGAGGTTCTGAATACTTGTCAGCTGAGGGTAGGATTAAATGCAGTAGGGGAAAGCACTTTTGACTTCATTTGATGTTTACAACTTGGGCGTATGGGGCTGGAACTTTAGAAGATGTCTTTTGACAATCAGAGCCGGGTCGACCGCTGCCAGCACAGCTCAGGTGGAGCTGTTGGTGTAGCACAGCTAGAGCCCTGGCTCGGCAGTCATCGATAGCAGGCAGCTCCTCCTTATCCATCTCATCAGAAATAACCACACTAGATGTCGAGACACTCGAGAAGGGCTTTTAGAGCTGGTTGCAGCCATCGACCTTTGGCATCTGTAGGGCCGTGCGGCCAGGATCTGCTATCAGCCCACAAGATCTAACCTCTGGCAATTACTGGACAGTGTTTTCTTTTTTTAAAAAAAAAACTTAAGAGGGAGGTTTGTATCTCAGTATTTCATCAGTGGAGCGTAATACAGTAAGAAAGGTGTCAAGATGCATTTCATCTGATAGAAGAGGATGCTGTAGGCAACACTGTTTGAAATTTGTTGAAAAGCAGGTGACAACAACCCATGTAAAGAGTCTCACTTCCTTCAAGTGTGTTATGTGGTGCCATTGCTATTAATTTCACAAGCTCTGCCAGCGAGCGGGGAAGTGAATGAGTGATGCAGTGCTGCTGTACAAAGCCACCCTGGCCTCCCAGGTTCTTTGGCTATTTAAACGTGTTCCATGTAATCCATTTAATTGCACTTATAAGCTTGTCAGGAGAACTTCCAGCAGCAGCAAACCTGTAGTGCACTCCAGAGCAGCGGGGGGAAACAGGCCGGGGACCAAAT
This sequence comes from Baryphthengus martii, assembly GCA_013396935.1. NCBI lineage: Eukaryota > Metazoa > Chordata > Aves > Coraciiformes > Momotidae > Baryphthengus > Baryphthengus martii. The sequence continues at coordinate 222,500 of VWZK01000360.1, forward strand.
TACTACCGTGCATTACTGTCGTCCGAGTTCAGAGGCAGATTTAATTCCACGTCGATAATGAGAGCATTTGCTGCTGGATCTTAATCTGGAGCGAGCCAGGTGCGGGTGCTGCAGGAGGCTGGTAGCAGGGAGCGTTCGGCTGTGGGGTGGTGGAACGCTTGAGATGATACAGGGTGGATGTGCCAGCGCTGGGGATTCTGCAGTTGGGCCCCTGAGGAATTCCTGTTACACATCCCTGGGCTTTGAGAAGCCAATCCTCCAAGAGCACAGTGTAGGCCCACAGTGGTCCAAGTACTCCATTCCACCTGTGGCGTCCAAAAGGTGTTCTGCCAACTGACTGCTGACAGCAGCTTTTATAAAGAGAGAATTGGCTATTTAATTACTCTGGAAGATATTTTTGTTCGGATGCGTGACAGGCTGGTGTTGTGTTGCACGGGCTACATTAAGAAAATTGATAAAAGTTCAGATATTATAAATATAGAATGTCTTCCTCATACGTTATCCCAACTTATTGGAACTGTGTGTACTTGGGGTCGTGCTTGTGCAGCAGCAGGAAATAAGCACTAATATAACATAGAAAGGAAGTTCTCAGTGCTGCACTGGCTCATTTATAGTCCAGAACCTGGGAGAATTCCTCTCTCAGTTCTGGAGAGCATCGGTTTGTACACAACAGAGCCCTCCTTGCAAATCCCTGTCTGTCAGGCGAGCTGAGTAGCGCTGGGGGAGGACTTGAGTTCCCTGTAGTCATCGTGGAGATGCAGACTGTGAGGACTAGGGTGCTTCAGCAAATGATGATACGTTGCTGTTAATTGTTTCATCTATGTCATAGAAACAAACCAACCCTCCCTTTCCCAGTGTATTATCTACACATTGCAGCTTTGTGTTGGCAGGCAGGATGGAAGATAGGCTTATTTTATTTTTGTTATTATGATATTGGTTCCTCCCCCTCCCGCCCAAAGAACAGTGAAGGTTCTCTCTGAAAATCTAAAATTCTCCCCTGCATAGTCATTGCTGAGTTGGAATTCTGAACTCCTTTATGCAAAGTCCAGAAGCAGAAACAAATTAAAATATGAAGCAAGTTGGTTGTTTTCACTTGCACCGAGTTCTTGCCTGGTCATGAGTACAAGGGAATAACCCTTCTGCTTTGTCTTGCCTTACTAGTGAGTCGGGGGGGGAGTGGTCCAAGTACTTCATTTACTGTGCTAGCAAAGTATCCTTATTGGAGGTGAGGAGTTTCCAATTTGTAATGTCTTTTCCACTTGAGATACCCAGCCAGAAGAGCATTATCTTTGCAGAAAGAAAACTGGGTTTGTGGCCTGAAATGTTTAAGAGGCTTTTGAAGCCCTCCCTTTAAGCTTTTCAGGTACCAGAAATTAGCTACAGCAGGAAACTGTCGGAGCTGCTTGTCGGCTTTGTCAGCTGCTTCACTATTCCTGCTTGTCCTGACAGTTTGTCTGTGCCAACTGGAGAACAAATTCCTACAGTGGTCCAAGTGCTGCACCTTCAGCTTCTCCGTTCTTTCCGCTCTCGGGATCTTCGGGGGCGGGTTTCCCACCCTCTTGCTCTTGAATTTTGGGTACGAATGAAAAGTATCAGAAAAGCTGATGCCTCACGCAAGCACACGGTGAAACAACCTGTGGGCTGGAAAACTTCTGTCACTTAGTGCTGTTTGTAATGAACAAATTGAAATGAAGCCCAGTCACTGCGTTTGAAACCACGCTGGGAAGCATCCATGGCTGGTGATCTTCCTGCTCGGCGTCCGTCCCCGCTGCCGAGAGCAAAGCCCCGCTCTTCTGCAATGCCGGTGATGTTGTGGTGTTTCCCCTGTCTGGCTCTACCGTGGCACTTCTCCCTCATTTTTCTCTCGTCCCCCCTCCATGGGAGGCCGTGGTGAGCCCTGGGCTGATGTGCACGTGGGACGCTCTCCTTCCAGTGCTCCAGGACTCCAGCGATGCGGCCACCGCTCTCCTGTGTGAACAACAGGAAATTTAATTTGTTGGGTGGAAAGAGTTAAATGAACTTTAACTGAAAAGCTCTATCTCTCCCTCTCAGGGTAGAAAATAGCCAAGGGCAACAGCGGATGACTAATGTGTAGAATATTGCAATTAGTATAGCAAGGTACTTACAGGGATCAAATTAAAAAATTCATTAACGTACGCACTTAATTAAGAAACACTTTTCGGTTTACATGATAAATTATGACACCTATTAAATCTTCTAGTACAAGCTGTAATGGCTTCTTTGCTCCTGGGCAGAGAACTATTGCCTTTGAGGTCCTTGGAACCTCCCCAAGGAGCGACGGCGTTGGGTACAAGTGTGTCACAAACAACGCTCTTTCTCCTGTGAGGTACGAGCCCCGCTTTACGGGGAACTCATTTAAAGTTAAGGAGCCAGCCCGGGGATTAAGAGACCTACCAGACTGCAAGCACAATGGATGATTAAACAAACAAGGGATGACCTTGAGAATAAAGAAAGAGGCAAGTTAGCAAACTGCCGAGGTGGGTCCCTGTGGTGAGGCAGGGGTTGGGCACACTACAACAACCGGTCTGGAAGGGTCAAGGGTCTTGGAGTGCTTCTCAAGGCAAGACTCTCGGCTGCAGCTTGTCCTTCATCTTCTGGGGTTTGTTTGGGGTTTTCTTGGAGGAAATCCAAGCTCTTAAAGGATTGTAGGCTTCAGCGGGTGCCGCGATGTGATGCTGTGGGGTGGGACCCAGGCTGTTCCTTCTGCTGCGCTGGGAACGAGATGGATCAAAATGGGGGGTTTGCCGAGGTTTCTTGTATTGTAAAATCCAACAAAACTGCAGTTTCCGAAGCACCTGTTAGTGCAGTTGGGCGGCGGAAGAATCCAACTGATGAAAACACATTGCCTTTATTTTCTGCTTTGTTGTAAGGGAAGAGAGAGTTTTGAAGTGTAAAATGCAGACAACCAGTTTAAAACGGTCTGCTAGGGATCGCTCTGACCTTTAGGAGAATGCTTTTTTCCACTTCTCTTTCTTGAATCTGCTAGGCTTTGCAATTTGGATTAATTTACACTTGGCTCATCCAAAAGAGTTTTCTGTATCCTTGGCGAGAGGCGCATCTGGGGTAGCAACGTGGGCTCCCCTCAGCAGCACCCAGAGTTCCATGTGACCCGGGCGGAATTGTCAAGTGGTGGCCCTCACTAAACTTGTTTTTTCTCAGGTATTCCAGAACCTGCCAAGTAGATGCAGTTCGTCCCTGATTTTTAAGTTATTTTGGTTTTATTTCATCTGGTCTGTAATCTGCTCTTGTCTGCAGAGAGCCCCCAATTTGGCTCAGTACCGCAGCTGGCCGGGAACACTTCTGCAGCCAAGCAAGCGGGAAACACGGCCCAGATGTGAAATTCCTCATACCCTCGTGCAAGCGACAAGGTCTTCTACCTCTGAACACTTCTTACCACTAGGATGCACCTCAGAAGTGCTTGGTATCCAGCTTCCCTCCAGCACTTCAGGCACCCACAGCGCCCAGGTGACAATTTTAGCCTAGAGGGCTTTCAGAAATCCATGTGTTTCATCTTAAGATTCTAAAATGAAGGTCTTGAAAATCTGACTCTGCTTATGGTCCTCCATGTTTCAGTCAGTCTGTTGGAGTTGAATACATTTTTCTCTTGGACTGATGTGGATTTTTTCATAAACGAGTTTGAGTTTTGAATAATGTTGATGGAGTGCACAGAGTTTATTAAACAGAGCGATCCTGAGTAGTCTAAAGATTTACTGTTCATTAGCAAATGTTTGAATGAACTTCGCATGAGAGTAACCCCAGAGAAGCAGGAATGATGTCTCCATTGTAGCACGTACATAAATATAGTTGAAAACGGAGGAGGTTTTTTTCCCAGGCAGCCGTGCCGGTCCTGCTTGGCTGTAGAGCAGCACAGCCAGTTGGGGAATGTTCTGCACATGCCTCTCTTTCTTTGGAGCCCCTTTAGTAGCTTGGTGAGTTTAGTGGCAACATTTGGCTTTCTCTCTGATGCTCTTTGTGTGGGTTGGGTTTTTTTGTTAGTTGAGTTTTGGGTTGTTTTTTTTTTGCTTTGACCTTGGCAAGCTGTTGGTTGGTGGTGGGTTGTTCCTCTTACGTCATTTGCCTGGCACCCCTGGAGATGGACCCCAAAGCTGTGGGGAGCGCTGAGGGCCGTGCCACGTTAGGGCTCTGCTGCCCTCTCCCTCCACCCCTCCTGCCTGGTCAGGATCAGAATTCTGTTGAGCATTTCCAGAAAGATCTGGCCTCTCACTTAATTACATGGAGTACAAATAATATCTAGCATCCACGGTATTTTATCGACACTGACAGGCCTGCATAAATAAATAAAAATCTTACTTTATGCAGTGAAATATCTCGTTGCTTTTTAATAAATCAATAACTGCTGGTGACATGAGAAAAGCATCTTGAAAACGATTTTTGAGGTGACGTGGAAGGCACTAGATTATCCTTATTAGTGATTTTCCTTGCATATTGTCTGGTTTAGAGTAAGTTCCCTGATGATTCCTCCAGCACAGTCTAGAATGACTGCTAATCACTGCTTTTGTCAGCACTTGCAGCTTGGTATCGTCCTTACAGCCCCTGACATGCCTTACTAGTACTAAAAATCACTACTAAATAAATATTCCAGTCCCATTTCAGCTAACTGCACATTTCTATTTATGACAGAGCAGAAGAGTTGTTCTGAGCTGAGAAGAAATAGCTCGGATTGCTGACTGAAGTTCTCCCCTCCCAAAGCGGAACTTTTCCTGGGCAGGGTTGCGGTGGTGCCAGCTCTTGTGCACACCCCGTCCTCCTCCGGTCCCGGGAGGCCTCCCTTCTCTGCCGGGCGCCGATTTCAGCCAGGTGGGCAGTGCTGGGCACATCAGTTCCTTTGTTGGCTTCCGCAGGAAAAGGATAAGCGTTCGTAGGCCAAGCGTGGTGAGACAGGACCGAGGCTATGGGATTGCTCTCAAATTTATATCTGGAGTGGTATCCCCTTGAAAAGGTACAGAATGAATGATGCGGTGCGCGAGGCACCCTCAATCTAGTTAAGCTTGGCTCAAAAGTAGAGGTCGATCTTTAAGCTTGCGTTTGCCCTACAGTGTGTGCTCGCTTCTGTGAGGATGGAACCACCTTTGGGTTGACGGAACCACCTTTGGGTTGACGGAACCACCTTTGGGTTGACGGAACCACCTTTGGGTTGACGGAACCACCTTTGGGTTGACGGAACCACCTTTGGGTTGACGGCCCGCCTGCCTCTGCAGTTTTCTGTCAGAAGTGGTTATTGGGCTACATGCTGCGGGTTTAAAGACTTGTTTACGTTCGTGTGATGTTTTCCTGTCACCTTGACTATTGAAAACAAAAGGCTTTGTGAGGGTCTGTCCGGCTCCTTCGAAATGGAGGACCTGAGAGGTCAGGAGTTCCTTCGGAAACATCCTGCTCAAGTTTGGGGATTATTCCTCCCCAGCCATTATCCAAGTGCCACTATGTCCCCTGCTCCCTGTAACAGCCCTTGGAAAGGTGCCCCGAGCCCCAATCTGCAGGAAAGTCAGAGTCCTCGAGCTGTCCAGTTCCTGCCGCTGGCTGTGACTCCCTCCCTTGATCCTTGAGGTCCCTTCCAACTTGGCATTCTATGATTGATGGAAGTGGCTGTGTACGTGCTGCTGGCGGTGGCCTGTCCGCAAAGCGTGCACAGCCTTTCCGGGAACGGTGGCACACACAGAAAAAAGGAGTGTTCACCACAAACACTTGGAAACCATTTTTTCCCCTTCTCTCTCTGTTGCTTTAATCGCTCTCTAACCTTTGTAGGATTTTTTTTTTTCTTTCTTTCTCTCTCCTCTTTGGTTTATTTCCTTCATCTCCTCGGCACTGGCATTGAATACTGATGAGGAAGTATTTGGTCTAAAGCCAGCTAGTCAATTTTGGTTAATTAATTGGAATGGTGATTGGCAAAAACCCAGCCCAAATTTTTGTAGGTAATTTATAGCATAGGTAATCGTTTACTCGTGGATAATTATCTCTACCTGTAGGTAGCAGAAGGTAATGGTTATTGAGATCCAGATGCATCACTAACAAACGCTGCTTCAGGAAATTGCAAATACTTAGTCTGAGTTATCTGTTTAATTATCAAGATGGTAGCTGGAAGCGTGCAGGAACCCCACCCTTCCCGCCCCGGCTGCCTGCTCCGCGAGCCAGGTGAGCAGCGGTCGGGGAGAAGTCGTTAATTCCTGCTGGGCAGCGGGGGTCCCGTCTCTGCCGACGCGTCAGCTCGCACAGATGCGCCAGGCTTCTGGGCTGTCGTAATTTGCTTAATATCAGCCAGCCAGAAATCACTGCTGCTCGGAAGGAAATGGGAAGCCCTTGGAGAGAAGGGCAATGGAGACAGAAGAGTGCTGTTGGGTTGTAACCCGGCGGTGGTGGGGCGCAGCTCATGCTTCTGGCGAACGCAGAGGTCAGCGAGTGGCAGCCTTTGGACAGACACCTTCCTTCTCTGAAGGTGATGAGCTTGTCAGGCAGGCTCACGGGGCACCTTTTTAATAGCACTAGTTTGGGCAGAATGTCACATTCCTGCAGTGCCGAGGAGCTGAGGAACGCTATTCCTTGGCCCAGCATCACCCTGGTCCCCGTTTTCGAGAGCGTTCCTTGCTCCGCGAGTGGAAGGCCAAGGGTATAACACGTAGTCCCGGGGAGGAACCCCAGTGCCTGCTCACCAATGTTGTGAGGAGATGGAGAGGAAAAATGGGGCACCCTGTCTGTGGCAAGGGAAGGAGAAGGTGCTGAGTGTAATCGTTCTGCTGTTCATTTGTTCCCACAAGAGATGAGCAAATGATGCCTCTAGGGTTTGGGTTTGGGGACAAGAGCCTCTGTGGAGAGCTGACCTGGCAGGATGAGAAGGAGGGGAGGCCTGGTACTCAGGGCTGGGAGAGGAGGTTTCTCAGAATTGAGGGTTCGTAAGCAGGAGCGGAAGCAACCGGCAAGCGTGTCCCTCTCGTTCCGCCCTGTGAAGGAGGGGGGCAGTTGAGGTACCAGCTTTGCAGTGACACGGCCGATCACTCACCTTCATCTCTAGGCTGCGGATGGACGCGCAGCCCCTGCTACGCCTCGTAACTGAAGCAGCAGCTTTACAGCAGTTCCTACAGTAGTAGGCACAAAGCAAACAACTTACTCCTACCCCAGGTGTAGGTTTATTTTGAAGAGTGGTGCCAGTTGCCAATCGCTTTTTACAGGACACTTGGTATCTGGTGTCACCGAGGGCAGTGCTGGGCCCTCCGTTGCAGACTCGGGACAGATAGATGTTATCTCAGGCTTTGACACTACTGGAAGATTCCTGTTGATGTGTTCAGCATTTGAACTCCCTCTCTGCTATAAAATACATCAGTCAAGAGTTATGAACAAAAGAGCAGCATATCCCAGTGTATGCTCGGCGCTCTCGGAAGTGACAGATAGACGAGTGGAAGACCAACAAATTGATGGGCTTCTAGACAGCCGTTCCCTTCTTCCGTGAATGGACTGGACTTTTTTTTTTTTTTTAATTTGCTTAAAGCTGTTTGTTTTGCACATGGGATCTGCTGAAGTTTCCGTCGTTGTGTTCCTTCCTCCAGTGCAAACTGTAAAAAGCAAAAGCAGAGCCCCTGGCATCATCATGCTACTGCAGCAGTGGGGTGATGATTTTGAGGTGTGGTGTGTTTTTTTTCTCCCTTGTGAAGTACTCGGTGAGTACATGGTGTTATTTCCAAAAGGGAACAGGCTGGAGACATGCCTTGGAATAAGCAGCAGGTCTGTACGCTGTCATTCTAATTTTGCATTAGTGACAGTATGAAATTCAGCTCTGCCCCTCAAGAAGGGAGCAGAGGCTTCTCCAAAAAGATGAGAGGAAAAAAAAAAACCCTTACGTTTTGCCTAGCAACAGAGCAATGTCTCAGTTCTGAAAACCAGATTCTTCAAGTCCTGTTGGTTTTTTGGTGTGCCGAGTTCTCCACAGAAGACCCCACAGTCTTGTGCGCACGCCCGTTTCGGATCCCAGCGTTAGGCCGAGCCGGTGCGATTTCTACGTTGGAAGAGCCTATCAAATGGCAAGTTGGGTGTACGAGAGCGCTGATGGTTTGAGTGGATTGCATATGGCCCAGGAGAGGCAAGGAGAATAGGAAACATATGTTTAGCACCCACAGGTACCGCAGAATCAAGCGAGTGTGAATTGCTAAAGCGTAGTTTACATAATATGGTCAATAATATGCAGCAGATGGAGTCTGGATGTATCGCTTAAATCAGGAAATTTCTGAGCGCTGTAAGGGATTGCACAACAGCAAACTGGAACTTTGAAGGTAAATCGATAAATGATTTCCTATTTACTATAGCAGGTGTGAGAAAAACCAACAGAATCGGAAGGGGTTTTTTTATTAGTAGTATTTTTGTTTACTCTGGACCGTAGCGATGGCTACTAATGTGCATGAAATTGTTCGTGCTGGGAAATGCTGACACAAAAACAGTCTAATAGGGTGGTGTGCGTGACCCGGTCTGCACAGCTCCCTTACACCGCCTCTAGACTCGAGCTGTCAGTTTTTAATCGACAGAAATGCTTTTTCTAAATATATTTGGGTGGAGGGTGGAAGGGAATTCTCCTGCCTCATGATCTCCCGGTCAGGTTTTGTTAGAGCAAAACCCTGTGTCTTGGTGATATCGATCCCAGGTTAGCCCAGCTCAGATTGAAGGTCTTTCTTTTCAGGATTGGCCTGTGGTGTCACCGAGATTTGCACAATTCCGGTGTCCTTACAGGACATGGCTGTGAAATTCGATTCCGGGGACTGGCTGTCATCTGCATATATGCAAATGACTGCCCCATAACCTTCCTGTTCAAGGGTCATTTATTACAGGCTGCAAGGTCTGGGAGTGAGGCTGAACACAATGCTTCTAAAAGAAGGCAAAGTTGAGTCTGTTTTTACCAGTCCTTGAGGCTATAAAGAAAAAGCATTTCCAAGACTTTTTCAGGATACCTGATAACGACTTTGTATGCTGTGGAATCTAGGACTTTGCTGTTGGGTGTGTTCCTGAGGTACAGTATTTTTAACTGTGCTGCACTAAAATTAAAAATTTTAGTGCTGCACAGGAGGTCACACTAACGTGGAGAAACACAGACCAGCTCCAGGGTGGTTGCTGGAGAGGACCGTCGGGGCCGCCTTGGTGTGTTCGGAGCGTGTCGAGGGTCAGAAGCTCATAGGAAATGGGACTCGGGGACTTTGTGCATCTAACTCCTCGCTAACGTCTCAGCGGAGATGAAAGTTGGCACATAGATAGTCTTTGCTTGGATCCTTTGTTGTTACATGCTTTGCCAAAATTTAGTTTGGCTATTTTCATTTTATGCAAGTGTGAAAAATGTTATCTGTTTAAGTTGCTTCTTTGCACTTCTATGAATAAAAAATGGCTTTAATTAAATTAAGAAAGAGCTTTGACAAGTGATTTGTCTATAATACGTACTTATGGTTTGTGGCATTTCAAAGAATAAATAACCAAGATGTTGAGGCTTAAACATTGGCTGCTGCACATGTTCTGTCAATTCCTTCCTTGAGAGAGAAACGTCGCCTCGAGTGTGGATTTAGGTCCAGATCTGCAGATCATCCTGCATATTCAGATCTCACACCACCTTCAGAGGTAGGGGAAGGCGCCTGTCGCTGACACGGTGGATGAACTGAACTGGAAGCAGCCCAGCAAGTCTCTGGAGAAGTCAACTGTAGATTTGTAAAGCAAGGGAAAGCAAAGCTTCGATTTCAGCTCTGCAGACGTGCAGGAGAATCAGAGACAGCAGGAGACTTGTTAAATTCACATGCAGATAAAAGCAAATAAGATGCAGCAGGTTAGAAAGAGCTGAGACTTGGGAGAAACTTTGCTCAGTCCCAGCAACACACCAGCTGCAGGGAGAAGGGAAGAAAAAAGTTGATCATGGGTTAAAAAAAAAATTAAAAAATCAGAAAAAGGTGATCTACTAACAAGTTACCAGCTCAAAAAGGAGAGATTTTGAAGCAAAATGCTTTCCAGGATCATGCGAAGCGATGTGGTTTTGGCTTTGCCTTCTTTAGCACTGGAGAGGACTCAAAAATGGAAATAGCGGTGTGGAGAAAATCCTTAAAACAGGGAATCTTATGTTGCAAAACATTCTGAGTGCACCTTAATTTGATGTTGAGTTTTTCATAAATCACCCTTTGACCTGACAGATTTCATGCATAAGATGTGGAACATAAGTTCTCTGGAAAAAAGCAGACAGCTTCTTTTTCTTTGTCCCCTCGCTAACAGTAACAGCAAAAGCCTTGGATTTAAAAAATAATAAAAAAAACATTACCCTAAAGCAATGGGCCTTGTTCTAACAATGTCCCTTAATCTCACAAGCGAAGTTCCATCGTCAGATAGCCAAAAAGTCTTGGTTTCTTTTGAGTTTGGCAGCGGTAGCCACAAATCTATACTAAGTAAGTTCTGACCGAGCTGAATCCAGCCAAATATGTGGGTACTCGGGGGGGAGAAGGATTTGGTTGCAGCTGTAAGACACAAGTTTATGCTGCCGTTTTCATGTCCAGAGAAGGAAAATGTTGATCATGTGGCGGTAGCTGATGCATGGTAACTAATTGCCGTTCGAAATCCTGTTAGCACCTTCTGGAGACAAGCCTCAACACCACTAAAATTAGACACGTTGTTTTTTATTGGCTGCTGAGGGAAGGCTGTGTCTACACAGGACGAGGAGGAGCAGCATTCGCATTCCCGCCGTGTGCCCGTGGCACTGAGAAGGGAAGGGAATGGCTTGGGGACTTCGTGGGCTTGCAGGAGGGAGGATCTTCCCAGGGACAGTGATGGTGGTGAAGGTAGGGGATCAGGATTCAGTGCAGGTAAAATAAAATAACCTGAGTTGAGTGCTGACCTACTGAGGACTGAATGCTCAAGACAAGTGTTTCTTCAAAAAAAATTTAGGAGTTGAAACAACTACAGGAGGAAGGGCGCTTGCTGGGCGATCTTTTGCATCACCCCTAAGATGATGCAAAGCATCAAAGACGAAGCAAGCGGCGAAGCATCGTCTTCACAGCCCGTCTCGCCTGACAGGAAGGAGGAGCAGTCCGGTGACGTGCTCTGCTGCTCCCAGTCCCCTGGCTGGTGGGCTCTGGGAGCCTGGTGCTCCGGGTGGTGGGAGCTGCTCCGTAGCTAACAGAGTGTCCAGGCACAGGGAGGGTTTGAGCCGTTGCAGAGAACGCACAGGCAGCAACTGGAGACCTGTTTGGAGTGGTGTTGTTTTTCCTCAAGTCCGTAGTAAATACAGAAGAAAGGAACGTGATGTAAAGAGGCCACATTCCCAAGAGGCTGTTGAATTCCGTCTCCCTCTGTTAGGAAGGGCCTTGGTGCAGGTGGGGGTGGCTGAGGTGGGGGCAGCGGCTGCAGAGACCTCGACACCTGCCCTGCTGCTGCCTGCGGGCTCCGCTCCACAGTGCGGGCACTCGAGGGCCTTCAGCATGCCCCCAAAACAGCCAAAGCTGCTTTTACAGTAACTTCCACCCCGCTGTAGGAGCTGGACTGCGTTTAGTGCACACACAGAGCAGCGGTTCGGGGTTAGTTACCTCCCAAACGTTGCTGGTTAGCCTGTACCAGAGCTGCTCTGCAAACTGCACCCGTGTGCGGTAAGCGGCGACGCTTCGTGAAAGCTACAGAAAAACATTTTTATTTTGCACTAGAACTGCGATGGAGGTGAAGCTGTTTAACCCCTCAGGCATGAGCTTTTACATCTGCTTGAGGCTGAGACACGAGGAAAGCTCTGCCATATCAGAGACCGACTGTACCCAGGCGTTGTAAGGAAGGAAAAAAGGGATCTGAGCTCCAGGGAGGTTGGTCCCGAGGGTTCTCAGCACTGCCAGGAGTTCCTGGCCTGAAACGGCCGCAGCTCGCCTGGTGCAGCACAGCCTACCTTTTATACTTTTTTTTTTAATTTTTTTTTTTTCTTTCCTCACTGACTCTTTGACACCCACCACCTCCCTGCCAGCCTGGTGTGGCTGATCAAGCTGTTCAAACAACTGGAAGACATCAGAAGTTAAACACTCATTATTTTAATTTGATGCTAATCATGTGTTAATGAGACTAATCCTTGCAATGATTCAGGTAATTTGCTTAATGGCTGCCCAGAGTACAGATTACAGCAATCAGTCACGTCTGATAAGATGTCTGTTGTGGAGGAGGTTGTCAGGTGAATGAGGTGGGAAAAGACTAAGGAGTAAGGTCTGATATCACTGGGGTAGGTCAGGAGCCTTCTTCTTCCAAAGGGGGAGGGTAAAGAGAAGTCCTGCTGCACAACCAGGTTTCAGCCAGGGACATGTAGTTCAAAGTAGCCCCACTTAGGGGCTGTTTTGCTTGGGGGGTGTGGGTGTGTGTGTGTGTCTGATCCTCTCCTGCCTCCTGTTGTGGATGTGAAGGGTCTGTGCAGCCACAGTAGGTGAGCAGCAGGGCTGTGCTCCGCAGCTGGACCCATCTGCATGTTGGACAATGTGAGACGGTGTTAGAAACTTGAGCTGGAAGTGCCATAGGTATTTATCTCCGGGTTTCCTCACAGCACTGCTGCTTCTGCTGTCTTGACTTTCAGTTGTCAGTCCTTCAAAGCAAAGGCAAACCCGTTTCAGCATCTAGTTCATAACGACCGTTACGCAAAGCGCGCGTCAAATATTAATAACATAGGTGTGTGGCGCTAATAGGAGATGGAGAGGAAAATCCAGCAATGCTTGCTATGGAGAGAACCACGTTTGTCTGGTTGGTTTGGTCACCACAACTCACCTGCTGCTTTGTTGTAGGTCTTGAGCTACTCATGAGGAGTCGGAGGAAGCGCTTGGGAATTGAAAGCCCTATGTTAACTTTATTATTATTGTTGCTTGTTTCAGAAAATCACCAAGAAGTTCCTCAGAAAGGCAGCTGTGGAGGGTTAGACAGAGCACTTGGCCTGATCCTGCAGGACCTGCCCCGCTGGCTGCTCTCAGGTGAGTTGCTCTGCCGGCGTTGCTGGGGTTGCCTTCCAGGTCTTCGTGGATCACACTGCTGTAGTTTAAATGCTTTTCAGTGTAGGCAGCTCATATTTACACACCTGACAAACTGTGAAGGCAAAACGTCGATAAACACCCTTTTCTGCTGGAACTGTTTAAATAAAAAACAACCCCCCAAAGTACACACTTGTCTCTGTGGACCAGCTGGGCTGGACAGGGAAGGGAGGTAAGTTTTATCCCTTTTTTTAATGCAGGTGAGGAAACAAAGCATACTGAGAGTTTGGAAACAAAGGGCAGTTGGGGAATACAACTTGTACTGTAATTGCAGCAAGGCTGTGCCTTGATTACTGTCAGTGTGACACATCACTTAGCTGGGGTTTGGGATACCTAAGGAGTGCAGCGGCTTTTTTAAGCCTGGATTGGAAGAAGGCCGCTGATTGCGTTCCCGTCTGCAAATTCAGGAATGGGAAAACATCTTCTGCGTGTCTTCTGGATGCGTGGCAGAAGTTCTGATTCGTTCAGTGATGCTTTGATTCAGTCATTTGTGGCAAAATATGCTTGGATTTAATCAATTTGCATCTCTGCCGAAGGCCCAAATTGTTATAGGCTTTCGGGGGCTGACATTGTCCTAAAGCGCTCGTTTAATGATTTAGACTAAACAGATGGTTTTATTTTTACCCATTAGAACCTTTCAGCTTTTCTAGTTACGTAGAGATAATAATTATATCTCTCACTTTGATTAAAATGCACAGTATTAATGTCTTACTCTGTCTGGTTTCAATTGCATTATTTCTCTGCGGGTTTTGTGAAGTACTGCGGAGTTAAGATCGTGGACGATCCGCTGCGCAAGCTCGGCGTTAGTTGACGTGGATAGTTGTTATCTTGACAGGGCTGGTGCTATCTAAGGGCATATCTGGTGGTGTTAAAGAGGGATGCTGGGCTTGCGTTTTTCTCATATGGCATCTGTTGGGTGAGATTTGGCCAAGTAGTAGACAACAGACAGCACTAGCTATTAGATATTGTTACGTTCTTGACTAGTGGGCTTTCAAAATGGCTTTAAAATTGGGGTTAAAAACGCCACTGCTCCTTAGGAGTGACTTTGAAGGCACATCCTGATCAGGAATTTGGGGAATTCAGAGGGTCATTTGTTGAAGGTCAGATGTATGACAACAATAAACCCAAAAGGCGGCCATGGAAAGAGGTGTGTCCTCCTCTGGGTTTAGGCTGGAGAACCATCAGCCAGAGCAGCTGGGAGCTAAGCTGGCAGTCAGCGGATCGCGGACTCTTCCAGACAGGATAGTAGGATGACTGGGCATCGCCTGGAATGAGCACTATAGCTGCCTGAGGTCTGCAGGTGCACTGGGAAGCAGAGGGTCTGGGAAGGCTGGTGGCTTCGTGGTAGGCAGCTGGAGTTTTGGAAGGCTGGTGAGGTTCTGTGACGGGATCGCCGATGTGGCGTAGTTGCGTGTAGCCTGGTCTGGGAGGCACAGGAGGCTGCGTCGTCTTAAGCTCTCAAGATAGCCAGACATACAGAGGTGCAATGACAAAACGCTGAGCACGTAGAATTTGGGATTGGAACAAAACAGGATCTTGTTACCGCCTTGATTTTCTTTGTTTTTTTTTTTTTTTTAAGTGATTGCTGAACAAAACGGTTAATGCTGTGTCAGTGGATCGAGCCAAAGGTTGCAAATGCTTTTTAACAGATAAAAGGGTCTGTTTTAGAAATGCTGTGCAGGAACATCAGCATTGAAACTCAATAAAAAGACCAAAAAAAAGCCCGTATAGTTTACTTACAGTTTGTGATGAAGTGAGGGGCAGTCCCAGTTTCCGTATTTTATGTCTTGTACTGGTTGGTTTTATGTACTGGTCACTCACTGATCACTTGCCCTGTCACTTCTGCAATTATGTGTGGAGCACTTGAGGTTTATCAGTTACTTCTCCAGGCTGTAAGTTACCTATTTTGAGAACATAATTTATTTATAATAGATGTTTTAACAGCATGATTTGGTTTGTGTTTGTAATTTATTTTGAGCTTTGCGTCTAAAATTGCGTGACAGATGATTGTGGAGAGAGCTATTACCTTGGATGTTGCTGCTGAAGGCTTGTAATATACTGGAACTTGGTGGCTTCTATTGCTGAGTTCATTTTAGTGATCCTGGGACTGGGATTTAGGGACAATATTGGCAGAAAAAAACCAGAGTACTGGCTACACTCGGAGAGATGGAGTTAGCACCTGCAGCCCTCTGAATGCTTTGCTAGCGTTCTTCTCAAGATGAGGTTTCCTTTTTTTTTTTTATTTTTTTGAAAACAATGCAATACAGCCCAGCAAGTCAAAGGAAATGTTGAGTATTTCAATTTCAAACAGTAGCTTCGCAGAGCTAGAAATGTGTAATTTCCCAAGGAAACTACAGGAGGATAGAAGTTGTTTTAAAACGCAGGTAATTCTGCAATGAGGGTGATTTGGAGGAGAGTCGTAGTTACAAGTGGCTTATGAAGGACTTTGTGAAAGGGCGAAAGACAGCAAAGTGCAGCTGGAAGTTGTTTAAGCATTTTTAAATGTGACAACATTTTCTACTTTAAAACACAGAAAAAGTTTTTAGGTAGAACTTGGATGGGAAGCTTTACTTGATGTGATGTTTCTGTAGCGGCATTTTAAAATAAAAGCCTACGTTGTTAAAGAATGCGCCTCTGGAGATAAAAATCAGTGTCTGTCAATAGAAGTTTGATAGGTGGCTTAATTAAAACAGATGCATATTAATCAAAATATTGGTATCTATTTTAACATTCCCTACATAACTCTGTGTAGACATGTGGCTTCAGGCACCAGAGAATCTGGCACGTTCTGCTCCTGTGCATTAAGATTTGTGTTTCTGCCCCTGCTAACTTACGGTACCTTCACCAGTAGGACTTCTATTTAAAAACACTTTATTTATTTTTTTTTGTTATTAAAAACTATTAGGAGAAGTTATGAAGGTAGCTTTGTGTTTGGGCAGCATGTGGTATTGCTCAGCATTCCTGACCGGTGACTGGCAGGCATTGCAAGGATATATTCTTGAAACTCTTCAAGAGGAGCTGGTCGAAAATACAGGTTGAAATGGGCAGTGGATTTGCTGCATGTAGGTCCATTTTGTCCTCCCTAAACTTTAAAAGTTCATGGCTTCCCTTTTGTCTGGAAGTACCTCCGTTTGCTGGGATCGTTTCAAAAGGCTAGTGGGAGCGCTTGAAAATGGGAATGGCAAAAAATGTTATGGTTTGTCCTCCGCTTCGGCCGATTTCCCACTGACTTGCGCTTGGAAAAGAACACATTTGGAAGGTTTTTATAATGTAGACTATTATCCCTCTAATTCCCCGTCCATCTGTAGGATAAATGTTTAGGCTGTGTGTAAACTATACCAAGTCTATATCATACATAATGTATGACTGTATATGATAACGTGCCATGAATGTCAAATTTTATTTTATTAAATATAAGCTGCTCTTCCATCTGCGCGTCGGAGACCCCATATATTGTTTGCCAAAAAAAGAGCACAATTTCCAAGCGTTACGTAATGTCACATGGAACGATGTGAAGTACCTCCGCTTCTCCTCTCCCTTCAACTCTTACAACTCTCCCCGAGTTTGGATTCCCCGTTGACGGCGGCTTCTCGCCGGGCTCTGGCAGCTCAGCAGCGGCCTGAGCTCAGTGGAGCCAAAACCACCAGCGGCCTGATCCTGCATTCCGGCGATGGTGCGGCCTCCAAATGAGCAAGGAGATAAATGTTTGCGGTAGCTTTTGAAGCTGTGGCAGACAAGCTGCTAGGACCTTTAGCTGGCACCTATCTGTGGTTCCAAAAAAGCCAACCTTGCCACGGATGCTTTTTTTTTTTTTTTTACTTTCCGCCCTTCCCCCCCCGCCATCTCTGTTGCATTGTTTGTGCACGTGCGAGTGAGTCAGTCTGTCTGTCTGTGTGTCTCTTGAGGCTCTGCAGCAGAGAGTGACAGGAACCAGAAGCCAGGTTCATCAAAGGCACAGATTTCTGATCCAGAATTACAGCAACTGATTTGTGCCAACACAGGCCTAGACTGCCCAGATAGACTGAACAGGAGGAAAATGTAATGCCAAAAAGAAAGAAGCTGAAACCTAATTAATCAGAAACAAATAAGTCATCTTAATGGCAGCACAGAAGTAGTACCAATTTAATTTGAGAGTACCCTATGTTCCGTAAGGATGACATTGTGCAGTAATTCTGCTGCCAGTTCCTGCCGTCAGAATTGCTGAATAGCCAGAACCGAGTGAGTTACTGCCTCAAATGGTCTATGTTTGGCACATTTAAAGCTCCCCGGTATTTTAAGTTCAAATTCCGCCTGTGACTTTTTATTTCTTCCGTGGCGTGTCTCCGAAGCCGTGTCGGTGGTGGTGTTTTGTTTCTTGCGGTCGTGCGCAAAGCCTCACAGGTAGGACAACCGGTGTTCAGCTCGGGAGAAGCCATCAGGTTCTGGTCAGGAGAACCCCACAGCTACTGGGGGTGTGTTGCATTAGATGCTATTAGGCTAAATATTAGAGAATTATTTGTATTAGAGGTTAGAGGAAAAAGGCTTTCTGTTCTATATCACTGGGGTAGACTCTCACAGAATGTTGGGGGTTGGAAAGGACATGGAAAGGTCATCAAGTCCAGCCCCTCTGCCAGAGCAGGAACCTAGAGGAGGTCACACAGGAACGTGTCCAGGTGGGTTTTGAGTTTCTCCAGAGAAGGAGACTCTGTCGGATTAGAAGAAAGATGCAGTCCCAGGAGCAAAGGTGGAGAAGTAGGAAGAGAAGGCAGAGCTGCGATTGGCTCCTGCTCTGTGGTGGAGTAAGTGGAAGTGGCTGCCCATGGAGAGATGGGTGTTCTGCATTTCCAGTTTATAGGCAAAGACCTTCAGAAGGAGACCTTATGGGCAGTCGTGACCTCTCTCGGGGCTTTTTCCCTCAGCACTGGCTGTTCCCCCAAGAGCTGCAGAGGCAGGTGAGTCTTACCTGCCCCGCAAAGGACTCCTCCTGCCAAGTCACCGTACGCTGGAAAGCCCTCTCGTTGGCTTTGCGAATGAGAGGATGCCTTTCTAGAGAGAGACCCTTGTGCCCCGTTACGCTTGTGCCAGCAGATAGTGAAAGACAGTACTTGCTGGAAAAGCTTGTACCTGAAATACTCAAGACAGGTAAGGTAGGAGAGAGCAGCCACAGGTCCTGGGAGCCCTGGAGGTAGAGGTAGCAGAAGAAAGGTGAGTAATGTCCTGAATTTCAGTGTCTGAAATGCTGACCCTCTTTGGATGTAATCTGGCGTTCAATTGTCAACAACTATTAGACCCTATGGATTAAAAAAACCCAAACCCTTAAGAGCAAATGTTGGATGAGAGAGAAAAATCACTTCTGTTTCCTTGGTTACAGAAGAACATGAATAAATTATATGGAAAAAAACCTCAACCAACCACCCAACCCTCAGTGTATTCTAGGTGGTCATTTGTGACAACTGGTCCTTTGAGTGTTTGCACTGGGAGGAATGAGCAAGGCCTCATCCTGGCCTGTCTCACCTGCGTGGAATGCTTGAGCGCCCACCACGACGGGCAGGCAGGCTCAGGGTTGGGGCTGAGGGGCCGTGTGGTGGCTGATGATGGGCCACCGGTCGCTGGCGGGGCTCCGCGGGGGGAGTCTCGTATCGCACCTCGGCCATACATTAAGCTAAACCCCTGCTTGTGACTGTTTCAGAATGTAAATGAGTTTAAATCTGAAGCCTGATTTAGAAATCTGCAGAGCCTAATTTTCTACTAACCGGGCTTGCAAAGCCTCAGCGTGACTTTGGGTATTTCCATATGGAGCTGTTTTACCAGAATGAGGTGTGAATTTAAAGTTCCTCCTCTCTAAGAACATTATTTTGTGGACTACTGTATTTTCACTTAAAAATATTTTCTTTCCAGTCTAGTTGGTGTTGTTTTGGAAATTGTTTGAACTAAACAAGTGAGCTATTCTTAGTGTGGGGTAAGTAGAGCCTTCTGGATAGCTGGGCCGTTTTAATTACTTGCGTTTGTTCTGTAAACCTACCGGGGATGCTCCTTTAATCCGGCACGACTATGGTGCCAAATTTCCTTTTGAGGCTGCTCTTGAAGTACGTTGCCCATGTCTTCTCCTAATCCCCAGTCCTGTCTCCATTCTGAAGGTTCCTGCAGCTATTCTGCTGCAGACCCAGGTCTGATTTCTAGCTGGTTTGCCTCCTGAGTCCGGTGGACCTGGTGCTTAGAGATGTGATTTAGTGGTGAGCTTGTGGTGTTGTGTCAAGGATTGGACTGGATGGTCTTGAAGGTCTCTTCCAACCAAAGATATTCTGTGATTCTGTGATGGAAGCTTTGGTGGTTTTTCTTCTCTTGTACCAAGTGCTTTTCACCCAGGGCGCAGTGAAGCGGGTTTATGGTGAGTCTGTGGCAAAGCCAGGAACAGAATCAAGGTCTCCAAGCTGCCAGTTTCCCGCCTTGGTCACAGAAGACCTATCAGAGACACTTGTAAAGTCTGTAGATGAAGCACTAGATAACATACCCATGGAGTAGTTTGTATAGGGAAAACAAGAGGAGCCAAACAATCTGTTTGGCGCTTGCACACCAGGAAGGAGCGGTGGCTGTGTGCGCGTGACCTGCTGTGGAGGATGGGATACAGGTCAACTTCTCCAGGTGCACCATGTGTCCAGGGTTGCTTTCACCTTGCCCACGGCTGTGCCCCACCAGGGATTCTGGAGAACTGCTGCCGGGCAGCCGGGAGGCTTTTGGAGCTCCTCAGGGATACAATGGAGCCGACGCACGTCCGGGCTCAGCGCGATGAGTCATGGCACCCGTGTAGAATTGTGAGTGCAGACCCGGCGTCGTGTGCCGGTTCAGCAACGTTCCTCCACTGCACGCCGGGTGTTTGGAACAGTCGCGAGGCTGCGGCACGCGGGCAGATACTGCCGCTGGGGTTGATTCTGGAAACAAGGGGCTCTGAGGATCATTCAGTTAATTTTTGTCTTTTACAATTCTCAGACATGAAAAGTTAACACAGTTTGGAAGACTTGTTTTTTTTCTTTTTTCTTTTTTTTTTTTTTTTTCTGGCACTTACAAGTTCAGAACGCTTTTGTGCATTCCAAGCAGTCCTGCCCAGATCTACCACCTGTTCCATAATTCTGGGTATAGTCAGGGTATAGTTCTTTTCCATATGGGCAGCGTAATTCCATTAAGTAGCAATCCAGCACTCTTTTTTTAACATTAAACCTCGAGAGTTAATCATCCATCTGTGTGTAATCATTGATTCCATTAAGCCTTATGGCCTTGTCAGATTATCAAACATTTTAAACAGCACTTTTTTCTTTTTTTCCTTACTCGACAGCAAAAGCATTTGTTAGGGGGCATGATTAGATCGAAGTTTTCAAGACGTACTCCAATCTCATAAAGACATTTACATTTCCCAAACCTTCTCCCTGTTCTGAAAGACAAAGCTTGCCTACGGAGCGTTTGATGCAGGTGACCCGAAGTCACTCAGGTATTTTTTGACAGGCAATGCCGAGACATTAACTTGATGTTAAACAGCAACACCCCTTCCCCCACCTCAAAAAAAAAAATTAAAAAAAAAAAATCAAATCCAACCACCTACCCCCCTTTTTTTCCCTGATGATTCGACTCTCAGATGCTTGCTCACATTTTCAGTTCAGTTTGGGCAATTACGGTAGTTTGGTTGAAGTAAGAACAGGCTCAGATCTTCAGACTGATGGATGTAATCAACCTTTATTCTTGTAAAAATAGGGGAAACCTGGTGGTGAGGTGGGCAGGCAGAAGTTCTCCGATGAAAACAGAACCCAGAAAGCTGTTCCCCCACGTCGGGTTTGGAAAATAATGGCATGATATTCCTGAAATCAACCTTGTTCTAAAGCAGTGTCCTAAATGTGAGAGTGGTTGTGATGGTTATCCCAAACCGAACCCGGGGCCGACAGTCAAACTGTGCACGAGTGATCTTTGCAGCCTTACTTTTGTCCAGAAACCCCTGAAATCAGACCTCAGTGGTGGTATCTGTTTGATGGAGAGGAAGTAAATGGCCTCAGAACTGCTTTGCAAATGCCCGGTGGCCCCAAAGAGAGGGATCGGGGGAAAAGCTGACAGAAGGAGGGGCTGGGATGGTAATTTTTGGGTTTCAATCTGTTTTATTAGTAGACATAAAAAAGCGTGTTCTTTCTGCTCTGTTTGTGTGCAGCTTGTTGTGCAGAACACAGGATAGATACACCCAGCTGAAGTCCTGAGTTGATGTGAGGGTTGGTTACAATATCATTTCAGTCCACCACAGTTTGCAGAGTTTACTATTAATGCAAAACCGGGGCAGAAAAAGCTAAAACCTAGTGGACGAACCTGGAGCCAGTTTTGAGCAGAACTGGCAAATTCTAGAAGTTTAGTCCCTTAGTCTGCTTGTGATGCATTATCTCCGCAGCAGCTCAGCTGACTGAGATTACTTTTGAGGAGTGAGGAGAAAAAGTGACCAGAAAATTGGTGAGGTTTTTTTATTTTGGAAGACTTCATGAATTTCAGAATCCATTAAGTGCTGGCAAAGAATCAAAATACCACGTTTTATTCCAACCACTGTGATTACTACTGAACCTGATTTAATAAAAAAAAAAAAAGCAGGGCAGGGGGGGCTTGTTTCTTATTTCCTTGTTAATTACACTAATTTTTTTTTTTCCTGAAAAATATTAGAGTGATAATTAGGCCACACATCATGTGTGGTTGGATAAATACTACTTACATGTTGAGAAAGGGGGCAGAAGAATTGTATCTAATGAAAGGAGCTGGTGCCAAATAGTAGAGAGAATTTGCGTTTGTCTCGCAGGAATCCAATTCCTTCACCTCATCTGAACTAGGGTATATGAGAAGGCTCTCCTTCAGGCCTGGCTGCCTTCTGCACCCACGTGCACCTGAGAAAAGATCAATGCCTTTATTTAATTTGCAAATATTAACCCTATTCTGTGAAGCACAAAGGCCGCGTTTGGCCAATGGCATCATTGCTTGTCTTTAAGTAGAGGGGTTAAATATCTGTATTTTGGACGAAGATCAGGTTCCTGTTCTTAGATGTGGGTTTGAGTTGGCCAAATGTTGGCAGAGTTCCGCTGTGTTGCATCAAAGTTTTGGTTAAATTAAAAAAAAAAAAATAAGGAAGGTAGAGGATTTGGGTTTGATCTAGTGTGGTGACAGACGCTGGTGTAATTGTGGTGCTTCTTCCATTTCAAGCCTTGGAATTTTGACGAGAATATCTGGCCGATGAGCTCCCTAGGCTGTGCTGTTTCAGCAGGATTTATTTAGCTTGACTGGCCATAAATAGTATTTGTAAGTCTACGGAGCACTTTGAGCTCAGAAAGCACAAATCAGCTACACGTAGAGATTTTTGCTGTGTATAAATGTGGGAAATGTTTGGTAGGATTACGTGCGGCAAAACCTGAGTGTCCCTGCTGCGACCTGGGCGACTTGGGGCAGTTTTTTGTGCGTTCGCAAAGTGATGTTCGGCCTGGCTCCCAAGGTTTGGAGGTTTTGGGGTTTTGTAAGGGATGGTAGTAACTCTGTGATGTAAAGTTTTGTGGTGTAGGCAAAGGTGCCCCTTTCCTGTGTGGCGGTATTCTGACAGGGACCGGCAGCAGTGCCCGAGCATGACCCGCTGTGCCAGAGGCTGGCCAACAGGAACGGCCAAGGAGACCGCTCGCTCCCGGCACCTTCCAGCACTAAGGATGCCCTGGGAAAGGGCAGGAATATTCACATGGCTGGGGCAGCCCTTGACAACACGCTGGTGTCGTTTCGCAGCGGGTGCTCTACAAAGACTCCAGAGCGTGTCCGTTTCCTGCTTGCCTTTGTAATTTTTGTGGGTTTTGTCCAGAACTTGTAAGGGAAGCCTTCGTGCCTCTGCTCTTGGTTTTCTTGGTGGAGCAGGGGCAGGTCAGTGTGGAGGCTGGGTTGGATACCACCTGGATTTGGCAAAAAAAGTGGGGAAGAGTACTCACCAACCTCCTGGAAACTTAAAGTTCTGGAATTCGGAAAAAGAAAAACTGTCAGAAGTTGTAATTATGGCAATTCAGAAGTTAAGCAGTGAGCTGGCTGGCTGGCAGCTAAAGAGGCTGAGGAACTATTATGCAGTAAAAATGTGTTGAGCCTTCCATTTCACCATGTCTAATTTTTTTTTTCACGTTTCAAAAGGAAAAAGAAGAGAAGCAAGTTTAATCGCTACTTATCTCTCAATGTGTCTCTTGATCAGGTGTGAGGTACTTGAAAAGAATTTGTAGTGAATTTTCACTTGCTCTAAGCCATGCTCTAGCTGCTAGATGTTACAGATGTGAGGAAAACAATCCTGTTTATCTGTTGTGCCGCCAGCTCACACCGTGCACAACACACACCTAGTAGCGCAAAGTTGTCCGGCGTGTTTAACACCCAAAAATCTGTACCGGTCTCTTCACCTTTGGCTGTAGAGCTATTGTTTCCTCTCGCTAGCTTGTACTAAGAAAGACCCACCGAGTCCTGTTTTAAGCAATTAGAAAAGTTGCCTTTCTCCAATCAAAGAGAGGTATTAGTGAAATGAATGGGAGTAATTAAATCTAATTTAGTCATGTAAATGAGTTTAATTAAAAGAAATCTACCCTTTAATAACTTCAGGGGGAAATGCCGCTCCTTGCGGAGTTTGAAATTTAGTTAAGCTAACAAGACACAATAGCTGAACTGATGAGCCCGTGCCGCCGTCATCTGCTTGGGTAAACAGGGAGCGGCACGAGCGGCGCTCCGTGGCTGCTGCCGGGCGCGGGGCCACGCCATTCGGAAGCGCCCCGGCTGGGTTCGCTCCGTCTCTTGGCTTGGAAGTCCCGCCAGGAGGTACGTTTGTTGCCCTTAAGGAGTCTGGAGGATAGAAACGTGGAAGATTTTGGGTAAGGAAGCTGTTGGGTACCCGGTTGTTGCTGATCAATAGTTGCAATTGCCATCAACGTTCGGTTCAGTGGCTCAGCTGTTGGTTGGGTGAGTGGTAGAGAATGTGACAGAAGGCAGGCGGACTGGGCAGGGACTTTCCACCACTGAGTCTACACAAGCACCGGGCTCCCTTTTATTATCGTTTCCTTTTCCACAATGCTGCTTTTTATTTTCCAGAAATCTCTCTCTTTTCACTTCTTAATAGACGTGATGTGACCTAGAACGTGGTCCGTGGGTTCTGTGTTGTCTGAAATGCCAGGTACCTTTTCTACTTGAAAATTTGTGCTGGGATGGTTTGTAATTTTTTGCTTGCCCTGATATCTGTTACTAGTTTTAATCTGGACCTACAAAGCAGACTTTATTACTTTTTTCACTTCAGAGAGGCATTCGAAGGACATAAGAAACGTGTTCTGAAATTCTACCTCTTTTCAGTGGCTGGCAAACACCTAGTCACCTCTTCAACTCTTCCTTACCAGAAAATAACCTCAAAACTTTAAGTAGCAGTGTTTAAAAGACTACATTTGACTCTGTTTAGTGTTTTAAATAACTTTCTTCTGCTCTGTCAGTTCATTCGGTAAGCTTTGACCAGCTCTCCATCTCATTGCGTTTGTTTCTGGCTGCCCACAGTTTGTCCTGTTTGCGTTGGTCTGCTGAGAAATAGATCATTGTGGACTGAGGGAGGTATGTCTAGTGAAACTGGACTTATTTCAGGGTATCGTAGGAGCCCATGTGCAAGTTCCTTACGTTTTTTGAAGGTTCTGTTGTCTGTATCCTCTGGGAGATGTGGCACTAAAGCTGCCCAAGCTGTTGAGAGCACTTCTTCCTAGCTCAGTGGAACAGGGAAAGCTGGGGAGAGAACTGAGAGCGCTGTGCTTTCCTCGTACAGAATGTCACAGGCACCTTAGAGCTTTGGGGACAGCTGGGGCTAATAAATCCAGGACACTAAATACCATTAAGGCTGCTCAGAAGGCAGGTTGCCCTCTTCTCCCATCTGGGATTCTTCTAGTGTTACGAAGTGCACTTAGAGCGGTGGAGAAATGTCACGCCCCCGTGTTGGAGAGAGGAGAATGGGGAGACATTGCTGAAGAGCAGCTGAAGTGGTGGGGGATGGCCAAGGGGACGGTTTTGTCAGACTAAAAGCGTCCTCAGCGTAGGCGGCTGGGGCGGCCGTGGGACCGGAGCTGCGCATTAGCTGCCAGCATAAGGACTGCAGCCAAATTCAAGGTGGTATTTCTGCAGCTGCTAGCAAAACTCATGTGGCTCCGAGTGTTGTGGCAGGAGGAGAAGGGGCTGGAAGGCAGCAGGGCAGAGCTCTGCTGGGTTGGGTCTGATAACTTGTTCCCACGTGGGGCGTGTGTTGGATGCCTCCAGAGAACACCCAGACCTTCAGGTCTGGGATGGGAGTGTGGCCACTGGAGAAGGGCATCCACAGTGTCCTCAGGTGAAACTCTCTTCTTCATGTTTTCCGACACCTTAAAGAGCTGTAAAGCAGTGGTAGGATATTCTGTAAGGTTTGGCTTCCAGCTGATGGCTCAGAAAACCCAGAAAATCAGTTCTTTTTCTTTTTTTTTTTTGGGGGGGGAACCACAGTATCTTTCTTTGTGTCTTTATCATTTTATTATCTTTAAGTTTCCCTCTCCCATCTTTTTTCTGAACACTGACCCAAAAGGTGGTTTGTTTAATTGTCACGGTTGGAAATTAATGTTCCTGCATGTTTTGTTTTCACACTCTGAAAGCAAATGATATTTGAAGATTTCTAAACATCGTCGTTGTTCTGGATTAGGAGCAGCGTGTAACTTACTTCACGACCATTTAAACCTTCCATCTGACACGGCTTCTAAATATCCAGAGGTCCTGCCTTCAGCAGGATTTCAGGTGGCGGTAGCAAAGATGGTCAAAATCATCTGCTTTTGTGTTCTTGCAACATCAGAAGCCCCACCTGCAGCGAGGAGAGCCGTCCTTCCAGAGCTATTCTGCTACTGCCCAGGGTTGTGTTCTCTGGTGACGTTGGCAGGTGCTGCAACACCTTCACCAAACGACCCGAGAGGAATCAGTAAGATCATCAGGAAACTCGCCTGCGCTACCGCTCTGCTGGCGTACCTGGGAAGCTCTTGGATTCTAAAGGGTTTGGGATTTGTTATCTCTGTTTTCTTGACTTAATTTAAGCCAACTGAGACATAACTTGGCTGTTAGTTTCAGTGACTTCCTGCCTGTTCAGAATCCCAGGCTAAATGCAAAAGAACACTTGTCTTCTGGCGAGCTAGCTTGGTGCTAGCTTCTTGCTAGCAATTTGGCTTGATGCTGTGCGCAGGGAGAGATTTTAGATGTAGATCAGGTTGTGTAGCTAAAAAGGGTTAATTTCAGTAAGCCCCAATGTATACAGCACACCCAACTATAAACATTAAGTGATTAAAAAAAAATTTCCTTTTTCTTTGAATACTACTTCTTGACAACAGTTGGGGAACTGTAAAGTCATATCATAAGCTTTCTCTTTTTCTCTTTTTTTTTTTTTTTTTTGTGAAGTAATCTCATAAAACACTCTATTTCATGTTAAAAACTAGTTAGCATTCTGCATCTTGAATTTCAAGTGCTGTTTTCAGCCAAGCATGTATATTTTAGCAGGCTGAAGCAGGCTCCTCTTTAATTCTAATAACCAGGGCCGAGGTTCAGCTCTGCTCCCAAGGCTGTCTGCTGAATTTTCTTTCCCTCACTGCAAATCCTTTTCCAGGTGGACACTTACCATCACTTAGATGCCCTTTACTGCCAACTGCAGAGCCTATACTTAAGGGAAACTATTTAACTATCTTTCTTAAATTCTCAAAGTTTTTCTGCTCCCAAAAGTCTTGCCTTTTCACCTTGGCTGCTTCATGATGTGTTTATTAGGTTTTCTTTGGGTAGATTTTTGGTCTGTTGCACAAGATCTTCTGTTATATTTTATGTAGAAATGGTTAACCGAAGGTTAACAGAAAAATCTGAAGTGTGTTTGGGGGTGAGAAAAGGGAATGGTGGTTACTAATGGATGTGCTTCCCAAAAAAAAAGAGGACTGATTTTGGGTTCATCCCTCCCTCCCCTTCTCTCCTCCGTGGTACACCCTGCTTTTTAGGAATTACTGTTTTGAAGAGAAGAGTAAATTAAGCTCCGACGGCTTCGATAATCATGTCCCGCATTGGTTATTGGCTTGCGTCGACTTGGCTGAAATTAAAACAATATATTTTCTCTGCAAATTATTTGCCTCCTCAGAGTTTTTTCCTGAGATGGTTCATCACCACAGTGAAAGCAGTTAAAGCTGTCAGTGCCCTCTTTGAGTGCACTCGCTTTTACCAGCCTTAGTGAAAAATGCAACCAGGACATAAAGTTTCTTGTTAATTGTCTCTTCTGGCAGAAAGTCAAATTAAAAGGAAAACTTAGGAAAAGTTACTTGACTGAGTTAAGTGTTAGAAATTTTGAAGCAAGTGCTGGGCTTTGCAAAAATGTGCTTATTATATGTTGGCTTTTGCGTGGCTCCCGTGACCGCCTTGGCTTCGTACAGACAGTTGTTTTTATCCAGGTTCTACTCGCGCATCACATGTGGAAGCAAAACGTGTATTTGAGGTGCTTGAAATTGTGTCTGTGTTTATAAAATCACCCTTTTTACTTCAGTTCTTCGAGTTTCCACATACAAAAGCAGAATCATTGGAATGCCGTTGTCATCCGTTTTTCCTTTTGCCAGAGAAGTTCACGTGAACCTTTACACTCACTCCCCAAGGGTGCAGCAGGTGGAGAGGGAATAAAACAGCAAATACTTGCAATCAGCATAGAAATTCCTCATGCTGACGTACATCTTCAGCTTTTCAGCTCTTGGGCAGGAGGCTAATTGCTCGGAGGTGCAGCCTGAGGGGCTAGGCAGATATGAAATCTCGGTGTCATTTTCTGCCAGAGAGCCGGCGCTGTGGTTGAGCGTTGCCGTTAACCCCCGTTCCACTCAAATAATGTGCGGCACGGGCACCAGTACCTGCTGCAGAGCCACCCGTGTCGGCCCTGGCCTTGGTGGGCTGAGTTCACGTGCCGTAGGTGTGGAAGCTGCCCTTGGGTGCTCCTGAGAACAGCCACTAGTTTCTAGCCACAGTGCTAGAAACACAAAGCTATAGAGGAACCCCTTCCTTATTTTCAGAGCTAATTCCTTTGTCGGCATTGTCACGTTCTTGTCTTAGGTACTGGATGTATGTAGAGGTAGAATCTGGCAGTGATTGCAGGAGCCGTAGTAGTTTATAAAAACAGACTAAACCATAAAAATACTATTTCTGTAATTGCCAGAAAAAATGTCAACTCCTACTCTGATTTACACCTGCTGTAAACAGGGATCAAATCCCCGTGATTCAGTTGCACTACTCTGGATTGACACCAGAGAGCAAAATTTATCCTAATAAAGCGGGCGTGCCTCAAACTCCATTCGATTGCGCCGGGGCTGCGTGAATTATACGAGGCTCTGATCTTTGCCGTCGTTCCTCAGACGGCTGTTCGTTATTCGCACGACATCCTGAAACTCCTGTAGCTCCGCTGCGCGAGGTGGGTGGCCGGTTGATGCGTAACTGTACCGAGGTGACAGCTGTCAGAGGCAGCCAGGGGCAGCTTTCCTGCATGCGTTCAGGATGGGTGGGCCGAGGAGCATCTTTAGGGAGGCCGAAGTTTGTAAGGCAGCCTCGTGCGCTGTTCTTCCCCCAGCCCCCCGAGGCGTTCGACGTAGTTCTGCGCTGAAGCGGGCGATGCGTTAATTGAGCGCCGCTGTGTGTGAGGGTGTTGGGAGCACAAAATATTCGTCTGTATGAAAGGGTGTTTGTGTATTAATGTGCATTTCCTTCATGCATTCCTGATTCCATTAGTAATGGAGGCATTGTGTAATATAATAGAAATGATTAACTTTAATTGCGCTTCTTTGTTGGGAAAATAGACATGTAATTAAAAATCTGACATGCGTTGTACTTTCTTTTTTTTTTTTCCTTCGACAATTTGCTCGTTGGCATCTCTTCAAGAGGGTATTCCACAAGGCCCTTGCCACTGCCTCCCCTGGATAGCTCACCAAGCCCAGCTCCTGTCTCTCAGAAATCAGCCAGTTTCCGATGCTTCACCTGGAGGGCTGCCCAGCAAACCCTGAGGGGCTCGCCCTCATTTCCCAGAAGAGAAATGGAAATGTTGCTCATGTTGAGGGGTACTTTTGGGTATTGATTTACTGGAAAATCAGGTGGTTTTAAACGGTTCCTAGAAAGAAAGCACACTAAAAATAGCAATAGCAAAATTATTAGTGATTTTT
This sequence comes from Baryphthengus martii, assembly GCA_013396935.1. NCBI lineage: Eukaryota > Metazoa > Chordata > Aves > Coraciiformes > Momotidae > Baryphthengus > Baryphthengus martii. The sequence goes on from VWZK01000360.1 coordinate 251,715, forward strand.
AGAGAGAAAGCTGAAGTACACCTGTGAGGAATGAATGATTGTCATTGTTGACTTCCCTGAGTGTCTGATGGATAGTGGGCGTCTGGAGTGAGTTGGGAGAAAGTGTAAGTGCTGTGCTTGGACCGGAGACCTGCTCTTGGGAGACAGAGGGATTTGTGCTTGGGAGACAAGCACAGGCTTCTTGGCAAGCATGCCTGTCCAATTTTTGACCTTGTTACTTTTGAGGGATGTGCCAATTTCTTGCTCAGCATCTCCTGTCTGCAGAGGGTGGGGCATGGCTCAGGCCAGGCTTCAGTTGTACTGGTTAAATCACAAATTTTTATGTGGATGGTGTCAAAAATCCCTAGTCAAGAGCTGCATTTGTATATGATGAGAAAAATCCTTTAGGACTTACTACTAACACCTTCATTTCCTAGAAAAAGGATAAAATTTTAGGTCGTACTAAGCAGGCAGTGTTAGCCATCGCTGGTGTTAGCCTTCTGACAGAGCCTTTTACTGTGGATTTAGGGTCTGACCACCTAAGCCAGCCCCTTTGTGTGTCCTGGTGATTCAGCTGGTTTGTTGGGTACTAAAACCTATGTGCAAGGCATCTGCAGGGCCCTGGTAGTGACAGCGTTCCTGGTGGTGTGGAGGGACTGAAAACGCTTCCCAGGTTCTGCGCTGCCACGTGGAGGAGAAGGGAGTGTGGAGCTGGGGGCGGCCAAGGGGCATTAGATGCTGTTGCTTCAGGAAAATGCTTAAACCAGTTAAGGGGCCACGTTACCAGTATTCTGAAAAGACATAGGACCCAACTGAGGCAAGGTGTTCTTTGTGGAAATAAAGCTGTTTTCTTACCACATGTGGAGAATCGGATGATTCCCTCCTGCAGACCACCTCCACATGAGAGATTTGGTGGAGCAGCGTTTTGTATTATTTTTAGGGAGGGAAGGTGTCAATAAGCTAATAAAAATAGGTATCAAAAGGCACACTGAGAGAGTTTGTTTTTAGCTGTCTTTTAATCACTCCCCAGGTGACAGATTTTTCACAATCAAAATAGTTTTTTGTTGGACCATTGTCTTGATTAAGTAAGAAAAAGTCACATCTGTTATCATGTCAGACGTGGAAGAAAGAAAGGGAGGTGTAGGGATATTTTTGTGGGGAGGAAAGTTGCCTAATGGATGGCAGGAGAAAAAAAAAAGAAGGTTACGTGGCTCTCTGGGGACTCTCCAGTTCCCAAACAACAGTAACGTTGAGCAGATAGATGATCGAAGTGTTGCTGGCAACGGCACAAATGGACATGGCACAGCAGAGGAGAAGCTACAGATCTGGTCTGCGTACAGGTGCTTTCCAGTCTGTGGTGATGTCTTCCCAAAGACTGAGCTGAAGGCATCTGAGAAAGATTTTTTTATTTTTTGTTTTTTTACTTAGATTATTCAGAGAGAAGAGGAAGCCCCACAGCAAGGCTGGGGACTGTGCTCATGCTGGTGACTGCTAGTACACTTGCAGACCTTTGTCACCTTCTCGCTGTCTCCTTAGCAAGTGTCTTCAGTGGCTGCTAAAAGGAGTCTCTAATGGGGCCAGGTCTGCTGGGTGTGCCATATTCAGCCTCGCTGAGCAGAACCAAGAGCCTAAGTTGTAATAGACGATCAGAAATTTTGAGACTAAATAACTGCAATGGAAACCACTTAAAAAAACCCTGCCCACTGCTCGCAGAACCCAAACAAAGATACCCCCGACAGACCCATCGATTTGCAGCAAGGGGAAAATGTCAACTTGTGTGTTGGGCTCTCTGGAAGAATCCGTCCTGCAACAGGAGACGCTGTTGCCTTGCTGATGGTTTGCGCCCAGGCTGTGGGGGGTGGGGTTTATGGACCCCTGGTTTTGTTGGTGCTGCTTATCTCTGCCATACTTTATTTTGTCCATCTTTGCATAGTCCGTGTTGTTTTCTGGTTCTTTTATTGTCATTATTCAAAACATGAATAGGAGTGAATATCCTCTAAGTTATGAATGTAATCAATTTTGAGTCTTTAATTGTAATTTTTTTTCCATAAAATTCTTTTAATTTAGTCTAATATAATGGCACATCAAGCAGTAATGGGTACATTAAATTGAATCATGATGTTCATATACACATTTTATGACACAATCAAATATCCCAATGCATTAATTCATGTCAATCAGTTAATAAAATCATATAGGAAACATTTCTCTAGTGCTGTTAACTACGCTTCTCCCATTTAGTGGGTGACAAGATGGTGAGGACCTTTATATCTTGCCTAGCTCCTGTTTTCTTCTCTGTCTTGGAGTCGATATATTTCGTTCCTTGATGAGGACCAAGCGTGTTGGTTCCCGTGGCCCCCGACCAAGCCGTGACTTTGGGGAGCAGAAGGGCCACACCTTCACCTCCACCCTGGTTCCTTTGGTACAGTCCTGTCCCCAAAGGCTCCCACAAGTAAGAAAGAAATATTGACTGTGAACTCGGGGAATAACTTCTCTTTGAAGATTTCTTCACTTCTGATGTTCTCCTTCCAAGGACAAAGAGATGCGGTGAATTTACTGGCGCTCTTCTGTGAGGGAAAGAGAAAATTAAATTTAAAACAATTGTCAGGCAGTTATAATTTGAGCAGGTTCTTCGTGCTTCTCATCTGCTTCACATTACGGTAGATGGTGTTTTCACCTCATCAGAATTTTTGACACTTCTTCACTTCGGCATGCCAGTCTTGTGCCCTGGTCCTGCTGCCCTCGGGGGCCGGACCGGAGCTTTATGGGGGAGATGGTGGGATTTGGGGGGAGCCTGAGGGAAGCCATCAGGGATATGGCTGCCTCCTTTGAGTGCTCAACAGTACAAAGGCAGATAAAAAAACCAAAACATGGAAGAATTAATAGAGCCCCTTATCTTCTCTGCTGGCCTCAACGATCCACCTCTCTAATCCGTCACTAGTTTAGGTTGCAGCCTACGGTCGGAAAGAGAGAAATATTTCCAAGTGAGCAATGTAGACTTAGTTTTATCAATAAATAAATAAATAAAAGCTGGTTAGTTATTTTCTGTTTTTCATGCAATATGATTTTTCCTGAAACTTGAGGTCATATGGAGTTGTATCTTGTGCAGCTTGTGGGATCTTCAGATTATTTTTCCTGATCAGTAAGAGAGCAGGCCAGGCTCACAGCCTGTGGGAAATACCAGGCTGGGTTTGTTTCTCTTGAACCCTTTTCCATGTTCATTTCTCAAGATCAGTGTTTTCTGTGGACTTGTTGTGTTTTCCTGTTCAGTAATGAGGCCTTTTTCTTCAAATAACACCTTACTGAGGTTTCCCTGGTGGGCAGAGTGGCTGAGGGACTGTTCTGAAGCCACGGGATCCAGTCAGAAGAGCCGGTGAGATGGGAGGCACCAGCTTAGCTCCACAGAGGGTCTGGAAACTGCCATAGATTAGTTTCCCATCTTTGTTTATAAGCAAAAGTTTTGCTTCCTAGTGAACAATTTTTTTTTTTCCTTGTCAATAACCTACTGAAAGATGTTTTTACCTCCAGTTTAAAACACTGGGTTGAAAGATGACCTTTTGTGCAGCAGTTCCTTGGTGTGCATCAGAAATTAACCATAAGTGGGATTGTGAGGCGAGAGCCTTATAAACTCTCCAAGTTTTGGGTCAGAGCAGTTACATGTAGGTACCAGCAGCACTTAGTTGTCATATAAACGGGTTTGGTGCCAATAAGCGGCTGAGGAGCTAAATGAACTGTGTCCAGATACTCCAGAGAGCGTCCCAGCACTGACGGGCTCAGCCGACGCCGAGGTGGTCGTCTCCACCAGGGTGTCACATCCTCTCAGAACAAAGGGCCGAGTGACTGTGCAGGACCCAGTCATGTCACCTGTCCTGCTCGGCAGCTAAAGGAAACACTGCTCCGGTGCTGGGGGAGTTGTAACATGCAAGGCTTTGCTGAGTGAGGAAGTGTAGGAAAGGTCACGGTAGAGAAAGAATATGTACCTCGAGGTAGCGGAGAATCTCTGCCAGGCGACATAAGGAAAAGCAAGTCCAGACCGAAATGCCTGAGATGAAGGAGCAGTTTTGTGTATGATGCTTGAAAAGGTTATTTTTTTCCTTTTTTCCGCTTTGTTTTTTAATTGCTACTTGCAGGGCTCTTAACTACCAGATCTGATCTCAGTAAAAGATCATGCAGGACACGGCAGCAGAGTGAGTAGGTGAAGCAAGTGCTCTTCCTTCCCAGCAACCCAAGGCCCAGTGACCAAACTGTGGCCTGTGAGCGATGATGAAGCAGCGTTTTGGGGTTGGGACCCCTCAGTGCTGCTGTGTCAGGGGCAGGTGAAGGTGTCCACAGAAGTTGCCGTGGGTCTGTCTGCCAGCAGCATTGTCCCGAGCCCCAGTGGCACATGCGATGTTCGTGGTACGTTGGGAAAGGACTTTTATAAGGTAAAAAAATCCCACCCCAGAACACAAAGAACCCCAATATCTTTTTGCCTGTTAATTGCCTTCTTGAGGGTAGATTCTTCTGCCTGGTGAAGAGCAGCCTTGTACCTGGTCGTCAGAAAGCCTTGAAGAGCGATGCATTTTTCAAAAGCCAAAACTGATAAATTGTTAATAGGATTTTGAACAACTCCCTTTTCATATTTCAGTGAGACCATAATTAAGTTTTCTTCCAACACCCTCAAGGGATTGATTGCATCCTGGAGTTCTGGATGGCGATGGATGTTTTTTGTGCCCTCCCATTATGCAAAGATAGGTTGATATCTTTAGTATGTGTTTGTAATCTCTGTTTTAAAAGTGTTGGGGGAAGGATTTCTGGCTGATGGAAAAAAGGGTTTTCTGTGATTTTATGAACTTGCCAAGAGTCCAACCTCTTAGTTAAGGAGTTTCCAGCAAGCAAAAGCCTGAGATGTACATGTGCAGCTAACCTGAAGACTCATCCCTAAATGAAGATCAGTAGACTTTGGTCTCAGAGGTTAGTTACGGGTTTCTAAGAGACACATTTAACTTCATGACGTAGGTTTGAGATATCTTTTAATTGGCTGGCGTCTCATTGCTCTCCTGCTCCACCTTGTTGAGTTCCCTCATACAATCCTAGATGACTCTGTGATATGACAGACCTCATTTATCTCTGGAAAGAGGTGAGGGAGGGAAAACGGTGTTGTCTGTATGAAGTCTGTCTTGTAGTGGTCAGAGTGTCCGATAAGCTTGATTCGGTATTTCCTTCTGAATGCCCAGTCTGTAGGGTGAGGTTGTTTGGCCTTACCCCTACTGACATCACAGCAGGATGTGCTAGGATATCGGCCACCCTCCCCTTATTTCACACTGTAGATAAATTTAATCTCCCTGGTCAGCAGTTCAACATCTTTGCCCCCAGGTTGCTGTGGAGCTTGTCGTTGCTGACCATTCAGCAGTGCTCCTCTGCACTGTTCTGGAGTCCTTCTGAACACTGGGCAGAGCCTGTGGAAACTGCTCCGGGAGTAATTCTCCAGAAAACCTGAGGGACTGATCTTGCAAAGATGCCTTTAAGATGGTGTTATGATGAAACAGGTGTAGTTGTGTTGGTATTTATGTGTTTGTATTTGTTATTTATCGGTATTTATATAACATGCTGTGAAATCTGTCAGGAGGTAAACAAGAGTCCGTGTTTATAAACCTGCCTTCTCCAGAAGGGCACAGGCGAGGGAGATGTTTATGGATGGACAAGCAAGGTCAGAGTTGGGAATTCCCCTGTGCTAAAAGGAGCTGGAGGCTGGTAGAGAATTAGGAGGAGCGGTTGCCCAGGTAGCTGTGGTTGGAGAGCACATTTTGAGGGGGTTGAACTTCTGGACTGAAGCAGTATTGCTCTTACATCATGCTCTTGCGTCCTGCTTCGGTTTTGTCACCTCAGTTCTTTCCCAGGATCGCACAGGAGGCCTTGCTGGCCCCAGCCAGACTCTTGCATCTCTGTAGGCAGATGCTACAGTTCTAAGTTGCCTCACGTGATCCAAAGACAGCCTCAGATGCAAGCCAGGCTGTCATTACTTGTGCAGGGACCCTCCAGCTGTGTCATCTTCCTTTTAGAGGAGAAAACAATCTTGCTCAGACCTCCTCTTTCTGAATGGGTGGTTTTCAGGTAGACCCAAGGCGTGTCCAGCTGGAGTACAAAGACAACGGGTCTGAAGTGGTGGACATCTCACCTGGTGAGGAAGTGTGCTTAATGGAAAATCCTTCTTGCAGATGCAGAGTTGGAGCAGAGGTAACTATCTGTACTCCAGTAAAACTGTAGTAAATTGCAATAAATTGTGTAGAATCTAGTCGAGTTAAAAACTTGAGCTGCTAACGTTAGCCACAAACTTCTTGACCCCAGCCTTTCATACGGGAGGAGGACACAAACAAAAATCCTCTGGCCGGAAAGGTTCACCAAGCTGATGCTGAACTTCCCAGCTGTCGATAAACTGCTTTGATCTGTACCACACCAGTGCTGGCTGAGGATTGATATTTTTTTTTTTTATTTCTTTGGGTTTTTTTTCTTTTGTGGTCAAGTAGGTAACTTAATCTGAGCTGATATAAGTTGTATGTGGTTGTGCTGCTGGCAGTCAGTGGAAGCAGCTGTCTGTGTAAGAATCAAATGCATCTGATAGGAATCTTACAGCAGGCTGGCCAAGGGGAAAGGAAAAATGTCCAGTGGCAAGATCTGAATCTTCTGATGTGTCTTATTTGTTCACGGAGGGCATAATAGATGGTTATCCAGGATAGAAAGATATATTTGTGAGACTGGAGGTGTTAAAGGACAGCACCCAGCTCATCTTTTTGCCCTTTTTTTAGTTGGAATTCAATGGGCTTCCTTATACCATCTGCTCCCATCTTATTCTAGGCAGTAGGTGTCCTGATTTGAGACGTCGAAACAGTATGTTGTGAAATTGGGTTTCGCGTCTCTTTTGGCTTTCTCTTCCGCTCGCCTCACAGTGGGGCTGGTCAGCAGCTGAAGCCACCAATATCTGTAGGGAAGGAAGGCAAACCAGCAGGATACCTCTGGGTTGAAGGGAGGGAACCCCAGAATCCAAGTGGGAGAAAAGAGTCAGGGCTTGTCAGTGTCTGAAAAGGAAATAATGGCTGTACTTTATATTTTGGTGATTAGTATGGTCTTGATCCTCACAGTGCTCCCATATTGCAGATTTCCCTTTGAATCTCTGTGGTGGGCCAGATTAGAGCTGTGTTAGGAGAGCATTCCATGGAATAGCTACGTCAGGGTGTAGTCATTATAATCAAAAGTGTGTTGTGTCATACTCCCTTGCCCGCTTTTCTGATTAGACTCTGACCAGACTCACTGACAGGAATTCGCAGAGAGGAAATTTAGTTGTTTACTGCTTATTTTTATCCGAACCCTCACTGTTTCTAGAGCCTGGATCAAGGGTGTGCTGAGCTTCGATGCTCGCTTTTCACTACATCTGGTGTTAGTTAGAAGTAGCCGCTATATAAGTGTGAATGAGGAGTGGAGCTGAGTGAAGATAAACCAAGTCCAGGCTTTGCAAACCGGTTGTAGAAGGAGGAGAAATCTTCACAGCATCTGCGGCAAGTCTTAGGTGTGAAACAGCTCTAAACACGCTGCGCTTGGGCACCAGTTTTTCTACTGAGTGGGTTTAAGTCCTCCAAGCCCTGGTGGTTTTGTCTCATCTGATAGGAGGGTTGAGTTGAGAGTGATGAGAAATGACAGCCTCACGCGTCTGGCTCTGGCGTGAGCGCCGGTGTTTGCGAGAAGGGGAAGGGGAAGCTCCGAAGGTCCCGGCACAGGCGCGGGAGCCCTCTGCCGATGCGATCCCACATAGAGCTGGGCGGCCGGCGGGGCAGGGACTCTGCTCTTCAGGGATCCCATCCCCAGAGAGCCTCAGCTCTCCCCAAGGAGCAGTGCCTGTCTTTCAGTTCCCTTCCCTTCCACAAATTACGTGGAAGAGAGATTTTTAGGAATGCTGACCTCCAACACCGATAAGTACAGTAAGTTGTGTTTAAGCTGAGCCACCGATGAGTGAGAAAAGCCAGCCTTGTGCTGTGGCCATTTCAGACAATGGTGCTTTCGGAGCAGAATAAATAGAATTACTCTGATGAGGGGAAGGACAGAGGAGGAGAGCATTGCCGTGTGATTTTCAGTGAGGGAAAGAGTGGTTTTAGCTGTGTTTGCTCTCTAAAGGCTTCTTCCTGAAGAAGATGGGAAAATTAGTTCTCTTTCTAAAGGAGAGATAGAATTTTGAGATGCTTTCCCTCCACATGTAGTGCTCATGAAGAAAGGTAGCTATGGCATCTTAGTAAGAGCAGCGCTGTCAGGCAGTGCCATGGTCGTGTGGTGTCTCTGAAATTGTGTTTTCCGTAGGAAGAGATCAGCACCTCTGTGTTTGACATCTCAAAAATATACACAGGCTGATGTCTCAACGCATTTCCCGTGCCTGCTCTGTCTCAAGTGGGAGAAGGTGTTTAGTCAGCAGAAATAGAACACAGTTCTGGGTTTTTTTCCTGTGTACCACAACATTTATTTGCAGTATTATGACAGAACCAGCACTTGCCAGCAAATCTGTCTGAGGTGACCGCTGTCGAAAGCGTATTTCAGAGCTGCGTCTGTTTCTGTAGAGCTAGAGCTGTGCTGGGGAAAAAGGAGCTCTCACCTTGCCTGTGCTTAGGCTTCCTTGAGAAAGGGGGATTCAACAAGTCTGGCTGAATCATTTGTGGTGCTCGTACACACTGATATTGCCCCGAAGCTGATTTATTGTCTAGCAGAAGGCGTGTGACTTGTACCAGGCTTGCCGATTTACACCGGTATTCCTCATGAAGCTTTTAAAACCTGCAGCCTCTCGCTACTTGCACGCTGGGTGGTGAGACAAAGGAGGTGATCGCTGCTCTTCCGCTCCTCAAGTAGGGAAAATCTGTTTGGGGGCTCACCAGATAGAACCACTGGTGTAGTACCAATTGCTTTGCAGCCTGGGAGGGTTCCCTGCGAGTCAGGATTAAAACCCCACCACGTCGATGTGGGTTTGGAGTCGAGCTGAGGGCCTGTGTTGGGAGCTGTGCTCAGTTGCTGGCTGGGTATCAGGTGTAATTACACCTGTCAAGTACGAGAGAGCACAGGGGAATATCGCAGCCTTCCCCGAGCCACTGACAGCAGCAGCAGCGCTTGAACTCGCCTGCAGGGTGAAATCTTGGCACATATGTCGGCTCGAGGGAGTAGAAAAGGAAAAAAGGGCAGGTGTGGGTGTATCAGTCCCCGGGGAGGAGTGCCCGCGGTCGCTCCCAAGGCCTCTGCAGAGCTTTTGTCCCACCTTTGAGACTGGTGCATCATTTCCCCTGTGAAGGAAGAACCCACATTACAGTTCTTCCTTCCCAAAAAAGCGGTTCCTTCAGAAGGCTCAGCTTCCTCCTGCACTTGATGGCACTCGAGGGGTAATGAGAGTGGTGCTTCAGCTCAGCCACAGCGTCCGTGCAGCCAGAAAATGAATCTTCTGAAGAAACAGTTGCCTCTTTCGATGCAGCCAGGGTAGGAGCATTGGCAGCAGCCTTGGGGTGCATAAGGAAGAGTGTGGCCCGTAGGTCAAAGTGGGTCATTCTCCCGCTCTGCTCTGCCCTGATGAGGCCACATCTGGAATCCTGTGTCCAGTTCTGAGCTCCCCAGTTGAAGAGAGACAGGGAACTACTAGAGAGAGTCGATCAGAGAGCAGTAAAGGTGACTGGGGGATTGGAGCATCTCTCTTAGGAGGAAGGGTTGAGCAAGGAGCTGAGGTTTTTTAGCCTGGAGAAGAGAAGACTGAGGGGAGACCTTATTAATGCTTACGAGTATCTTAAGGGTGAGTGCAAGGAGAATGGAGCCAGACTCTTCAGTAGTTCCTAGTGAGAGGACGAGGGGTAACAGGCACAAGTAGGAATAGCAGAAGTTCCATTTAAATATGAGAAAAAACCTCTTCACTGTGAGGGTGACAAAGCCCTGGAACAGGCTGCCCAGGGAGTTTTTGGAGTCCTCTTCTCTGGAGACTTTCAAACCCTGCCTGGATGCCGTCCTGCGTCCTGTGCTCTAGGCCATCCTGCTTTGGCAGGGGAGTTGGACTAGATGATCTCTAGAGGTCCTTTCCAACTCTTGACAATTCTGTGATTCTGTGATTTAGGAGACGAGGCGTCCTCAGCCCTCATTCCTTTCCAGCAAGGGACCAGTATCGCTGGGGCTGTTGGGAGCAGAGCCCCTCTGCTTGACTGTCCGAGGAGGGGAGAGCTGCTCGTGTGCCAAATAACCAGCAACTCCAGCGGAATCCCCAGTCTTCGTTCTTTCCCACTCTTCCCTTCCTACCTGCCCCTGCACCTCACACAACCCATCTTGTTGCAAACAGCGCATTTTTTCATCGATAATGTATGGGATCACGTGAAGGTCACCATCATGCGCAGGAAAAGTAGCTTTTGTCTGAGCCAGCGAGTCAGGCTAGTGATGTTTGTCCCCGTTTTATCTGTGTGTGCTTTGAAGGGTGAATATTTTGGACAAGTGGGGATTTGCCAGCTGTTGGTAAGCACAACCGCGTCGTCGATGGCTGCGCGGTGTTCAGCCGACGGTGCGCGATGTGTTTGCTTCTCGATGTTACTGCCCTGTGGTGCTCCAGCTCGGAGGGCTTGCTTCAGGAACGGTCCCCTGCAAGGACAGAGGTGGAAACACTAGCAATGCTAATTCTGGGCTCTTCTCAAGAAACCTGACTCTGTGACTGGCCTTCAAGGCAGGTCAGTCCCTGCATCGATTTCTGCTGGTTCTGCTTTTCCCTTCAAGACCATAACCACGTTTCTTGATCGGTGTTTGGGACGCCCGTGGCTGGAGTCCTGTGTAACAGGGCCTTGGAGAGCTGTCGGTGACACCCAGAGCGAGCGCTCTGTACACATACACCTAACGCAGCGACGTCTGTGGAGCCGTCCGTCTGTGGGAGGACCCTCTGAGGCAGGCTGAGACCTCACTGTTAGCCTCCAAAGTTCAGAAATTGTTCCCCCTTGTCTCACTCTGATAGGCTTCCAGGCACGGCCCCTCCACTCACAGTCCCCCATTGTTGTGCTACGTCCGGCAGAACTTCTGCACGGAAAGGGTCAAAGGTTCCAAATATAAAGCGGGGAAAATGTTGTTTGTGTGAGGCTCTAGAAGGGTCGCAGGTGAAGAGGAAACTCGGTGGCTGTGTTTGGTGCCGGGCAGCCCATGGACCTGGGCAGGGATGTGACTGCACGTAGCAAAAAAAATAGCTACAGGTTGTCTTTTTTTGGTGTTCGTAACCCATTTTACGAACAGGGGAGGGACTTGAACCCTGGGCGGTACCATAGTAGGTGGAAGGGGCAAGTTTGAGCTCCACATTGCTGGGGTGGGTGGGGATTTTAGGTGAGAAGAGCAGTCAAGGGCAAGGAGTGAATGCTGAGCAAGCTGAAGCTGCAGGGAGAAGTGTGGCCCTGGGAGGGAGGGAGGCTTTTGGGTTTTTCTTAATTTGTGGATGTAACATTTTGGGTGTGGTAGTGGATATAGAAGAGGTGATCAAAGAAGTTGGATAAATCCTTGGACTGGGCAAAGACAGTTTGGAAACCAGATGCTTCCTCTGCCTCAGGTGAAAACTGGTGCAGTGGGGCTGGGGGGGAAACAACCAGAACTGGTTTCCTAAATAGTCCCTGTTCTTCCATCCCCGTGTTGTAGGAGGAGGATGGAGTCTCCGGGGTGGTGCTGGTGGAAGGAGGACAGGCAGAGAGGAGATGTGTTGCCTGAATTGTACAGGAGGGGTGGGAGGTCCCTGCTCTCTTAAATGTCTCTCTTTGCAGAGCACAAACAGATGCCGTTGGGTTTCTGGCGCATGCATTTTTGAATCCAATTCCCAGTCAAGGCTCCCTTTGGCGACGGAGCAGAGGGTTCAGTAGGAAGGGTTAGAAATCCTCCGACATCTATGGAGCAGATAAACAGCTGCCGTGGGGGCTGGGCGTCGATTTTTGCCTCAGGCTTGGACCCGTCAGGCATTTTGTGGGAGCCGGTGCCAGTATCCACATTTGACAAGGCTGCAGGTCTGAGGCGCTCGCTCCTCTTTGTTGTGCCTCCGCGCTGCCCCCCAGACTTGAAATATTTAGAGACCAGCATTCCGCTCACTGAGCACGACAAGAAGAAAATGCTGGGTTTGAAGGCAGCGGCGGTGCCAGGAAGCCTGTGTGGCTCTCCAGACCCGTGGCCTCCTGCACCAGTTGCCCAGTTCGGGGCCTCGGGGCCTTTCTGCTGCCGTACTGAAGCTCGAGTGGCCAAGCCCGAGCGCTCGGCTCTCTGTCTCCAGCTCGAGCAGACCTGCCACTCCTTCTCCAGGTGTGCAAGAGAAGCTGTGCAAGAGATAAAAAGTGTTTCAAAAAGAAACATTTCTGTCTCTCATTCTCCAACCCCCGGAGTGGCTTCAGCAGGAGGAATGGGCCCATTTTCTCTCCCCTCTGGTCTCCTTCCTCTGGAGAGCAGGTGCTGCATGAACGGGCTGAGTCATCCCAAGTGACATCTTGTGGACTTAAAGAACAGACGGGCAGTTGGTCACAGCCACTTGAGAGAAGAGGACCTCAAACACGGTCCATAGTTTTGAGGGAAAAATAAAAAATGGTCTGTGTATAAAATTAGGAGACGAGGTGAAGAATTCCATTCCAGCTGCACTGTTTTCTGTAGGGTCTTCCAGTGAAAACGGGGCACCTGGAGACCAGAGTTCAGGTCCGTTTTCTCGTTAGCGTCTCCCACGGTGGGTATGTGGAGCGCTGGAGGAAGGAGGGGCATCTCGGAAGAAACGGCTAATGAAAATGTTCATTTTAAGTGAGAGAAAGGGCTCTAATGAGTCTGCCTCATTGTAGGTTATTAATGTAATTGAAAACACAATCTACCTAAATCATGCAAATTATATGCAGGGTGAGGATTTTTATTTTTTTTTTCTGCTATCATAATGATAATCTAAATAAAATGTGGGTTGTAAGTGGAGTTCTGAAAGACCAGGTCCGAGATTAATATGAAATACAAAAATTAAAAAAGGACACGCATAGCGCAGAGCTGCAACTTTGCTTTTGTGACATTGGAAACTCTGATTTATGAGCATTGTTACAAGGGTTTTAACTGTACTGAAAATGAAATGAGGTTAAACTTCTCCCTATTAGCATGAGAGTTACAATCACAACACATTACAATAGACTAATAAATGTTACTTTTTGAGTAATGAAATCACCATCAAGGCACCGTTAATCGCAATGAGGTTATAATTGGCTTCGTGCTGGGGCTGGCGGAGCCCTGGCCACGTCCGGGCAGCCTTCCCGTTGCACCCGAGAGTCCTCGAATCTTCCCTGGAGTCCTGGGCAGGCAGGGAGCAGCACTGGCGTGGCCTGTGTGTAGACACTGAGGAGGAGGAGAGAGAAGAGGAGGAGATGGGAACTGGCGCTGTCCTGCCCTGTCCCAGGACGGTGGGTTTCTCTCTAATCCTTTGGCCAGGGTTTGGACTGAGGAGGTCAGGTGCTTTTGGTTAAAAATGATTCATCTATCTAGGAAGTAAATACTGCTGGAAATGAGAAGGAAATTGGTGTTCCAAGCTAGCAATGGTTTTCTTCAAATTGAGCTGGATTTTTCTTCAAATTGGGCAGGGCTTTGCTCCAAATTGGGCTTTTCTTCAAGGAGGGAGGCACCGTCCAAGGCGTGGGGCCATCTGAGAGGCAGAGGGTTAAGCGCCGTGATCATCAAGCATACAATAATTGCTCCCAAACCTATTAGCAGGATGTCTTGCATAGACTGTCATCCTGCCCTTTCCCGTGGGCCCTCTTCGCTAGCCCTTTGCGTTGTGACAGCGATTACTGCCCAGGCAAGCACAAACCATCACCAGCTACAGTGCAAACCTGCTGTCATGGTAACGCAGCAACCTCCGGTTCAGCTGAAAGATGCTTCGTTTCCTCTCACGTGCTTAAAACGAGACTCGACTCGAAGCGGTGCTGAAAAGAGCGCCGACCCAGATTGCAACTAAATCTGGTGTTCCAGCCTGTGGAATAGAGGCTTAAGGAGAATAACAGGCTTCACTGGGGGAAAACTTTCAGGTAAATAAGAAGGACACGTGTGTCTGAAAACCTGTCTGCTCTCTTCTTGGCAACTGCACAGGCCTAGTGAAAGATGCTCTTTCCTCACCAACATTCCCCGTGTTTATGGTCTAGAAGTGTGTTCTGGGATACAACCAAGGGTGGTCCTAATGCATTCATCTGGAAACCTTTCTTTGTGTGCCGTGGCTATTGCTCTTGGCACTAATATCCAGCCTCATTGCTCCTGGTAGGGAAGAAAGCGTCATGGATGGGGACTGTTTCCACCTTGGTTCTTTCCTTGTGAAAACACTTGCAGTAGAAGTCGTCCTAAGGCCCTGCAGAAAAGGCAGGCTTTGGTTCCAAACCCTGGCTCACGTTGTGACTTCCTAAAGAGCCACCTATTGCAGGACAAATCTTCATGGCACGGAGGATGGGCTCATTCCTGAAGTTACTCTTTCATACCTGACCTCCTGTCCTGTGCTCACCCCTGACTGTCATGCTGTGCCATGGGCATTTATGGGTCCGTATGAACACTTCTGTAGGCAGGGAGTGCGTTTTCAAGGGGCATCAACCTGGGAATGAGATCCTGACCCCATCGGATTCAGAGGGGCTGGTACTGTTGTCTCTCCTGCAGTTTTTTTCAGATGTTTGGGTCACTGAGGGTTATATTTTACCCAGCAGGATAAACTTCTAACTTACTAAAATATTAATAAGGAGTTGAATCCGCTGCTGCTATTTGGTGCTTCTCTCTATTTTCCTTTTCTGTGCATTTTTGAATGGCTCTTGTCTAAAAGTGTGTCAGAAACGAGCGTCGTTTGCTGCTGCCACCCGCTCGCTCCAAGCTGCCTGGATGCAGGTCTCCTTCCCTGCAGCGAGCCTGATGGTAGCTGAACTTTCCATCCATTTATGCTAGAATAGCTGATAATGCTTTATCTCTGCTGCTTTATTTTTCCCTGTGTTGGTAATTGTTCTGATATTCCCATCAGGGCATTGGTGCCCCATGCCCACTCTTAGGGGCCGTTCCTAAATGGTGGTATGTTTTCTAGAAATGCTATTAATTTGCTTTGCAGTTGCCTTTCTAGATCAGCAGTCAAGATGCCAGATTAGATCTGACCATACAGAGACCTTCTTCAACCCTTTTGCTATCTTTGTCTCCACCAGTACAAACCAGTGCTGTTCCTGCCTTGTGCTCACCTGGGGTTTTTTAAGTGTCCTGCTGGAAACAAGGCAGCAGTCTTAGATAAACCGCTAATACTGCGCCTCCTCTTCTTGCTGCCTTTACGTGTTAAAGAAAAAAAATAATCCATTCATCTGACAATATCATGCTCCTGTTGAATTGAAGTAACAGTCTCTCCCCACACAGAGTGCAGGAGCAGCCTTCGTTTCCACACAGCGCGCTGCTGCTGTCCGTGGGAAGTGGAGCTCACGGCCGGCCCGTACACCGGCGAGCAGGCTGCGCGGTGTCCCCTCGCCAACTCTGCCTGCCCTCCGCGGCGCGACGTCCCCTCTGCTGTCCTCCCCAGGAGTAATTGATGGCCAGGAGAGCCTGGCATTCTTTCAGCTTGAGTCTCTTGGGCAGAGCCTGACGCACTGCTTGCAAGGAGCAATCCCTCCCGACGGCGGGGCTCCCCGCACCGCTCCCATCAGACAAGTGATTGATTCCTCCCTAATAGTCTTAAATGGGAGCTGTATTGGAATCCAGCGTCATCTCCAGATCGGAGAGACAAGGTCTTTAGCATTAATTGGGCCACCCTGTGTCAGGTGAACTCCGCTGCTTATGGGCCAAGCGCAACTGTCACTTGCAGTGATTGTTAGGAGGGAGCCAAGGCGGCCATGAGAGCTCTCCGTGCTGGGAGGCGCGCGCCCCGCTGCCGGCTCTGCCTGAGGTCATTGCTTCTGACACAAACGGTCGTGTTACCAGCACAGCTCAGAGGCAGAAATATGGGTATTTTTTTCTGTCAGTTGTAAAAATCTAGCTGTGCTCTTGAAGGTTAAAGGGCTCCCAGCACAGGTGGCTCTCGGCCCTTGTAGGAGCATTGTGCCGGCAGTGTAGAGGTGGCGGCAGCCCCAGCCTGCCTCATCAGTCGCCACCTTGGGATCACCAAGACTGATTTGCTTACGCAGAACAGATTTTTAATTGTATTTATTTTTTTTAATAAGCATACCTCCAAGTGAGGAATGGAAACAAGAGGAAACTGGCAATTTCTGGGTCACCCTGTGAGTGCTTTCTTCCCCTCTCTGTACTGCCTGCGTAGCAAAAAAAAGAGGAAGAATTGGGAACCATCTCCTTTGTCCTTCAATATCATCAGATTCTGGGTCAGAAACGGCTGTTACTCCATCTGAGCAGGAGCACAGCGTGGGCACGTCCTATCCAGCTACGTGGGAAGGAGCAGGTGAAGTCCGGGTGACACGAGCAGGGACGCGCCAGTGAAGCCAACAGAGTTGCTTTTCCTTGGCTTGCAATGTAGGATGATTTTTGGTTGGTAAAAGAGTGGCTGCCCTGTAGCGTTAGGGTAGTGTTGCTTCTCTCCAGACTTCTCTGCCCGGTCTCTCCTGGAACGTGTTGGTGGGTCAGGGGAATGCCTTCCAGGAGCTGAGTCTAAATCCAGGCTCTAGAGGCTTGTTTTGAGTTTTCCTCTGAAAAGGCAAAAAGACCCAAGAACACGAGCAAATGCAGTAACATTGCTGCAACGCCTTCTGCTTGTAAACCAGAGGCAACCGCTGTAGAGAAGGTGGGGTCAGGGACAAAAATGTCAGCAAACAGTCTAGAAATTAAGGGAAAATGAGGATCTGTCAGTAATGTTCAGAATCTGGCAATGGAAGAGGTGGAAAGAAAAAAAAAACCAAAATCATATGAAAGCGGTAAACAAAAGAAACAAAAAAAAACCCCAAACAAACAAAAAATAAATCAAGCAAAAAATCCCAAATGAACCAAAAATCCAAAACAAAGCAGAAAAAACCCAAACAACTGGCCTTGAGATAGAACTTGAAAAAGATCGATGCTTTGACGAAGTTCTGTGGTATTGTTACCTGGAACAGTGTGATGTGTGCTCGCAGAAAGGGTCCTTCTGGCACTTGCTTAAAAACAGAGGGGTAAAGCACAGAAGAGGGAAAGGGAAGGAGGAGGGAAAAAACCCCACTAATAAAGATCTGTCAAGATGCCCAAGAGAGAAGGAACTTGACCGTGCAGGGTAGGTGGACCCTGCAGCAAAAATTTGTATGGAAGACAAGTGCAAAAGCAGACCCATGGGTTAATTTTAAATGTGTGTGATTTCCCAGAGCCTGGGATTTAGAATGACTAAATTTAGCGTGAATAGGGACTTAAAAATATCAAGATGGCCAATTAAATATGTCTCCCTATAGTCTTCTTAATATCCTTAACACCACAGAGACATGTTTTCTCCCATATGTCAGAGATATCTCTGCATATATGAATACATGTGAAGAGTGGCATAAATCTATGACAAGATGATCTGCAGATTTAAATCTGGAAGAATACTCTTTTCTGGCTTTTTCCGCAGGTACTGCTGATTAGCTGTAAAATCTTGATGCTCTCAGCAAAGGTTTCTAGGCTGAAATCTTGGTGCTGTCAAATCTGGTTCCCCGTGTAGCCCAGGATACTGTGCAGGAGCCGTGCTCTATCTGTCGCCGGCTTATTGCAAAATCTTCAGTTTTAGGAGTAAAAGAAGTATGTGGTTCATAACAGAAAACTGGCTTTCTACTCTAAACCTTCAGTTTCATCATGTAACAAAAGCAGACGTGTGCAGATCTAATGGTTTGTTAGGTAATAACAACAATTATTTTTATAGATGCTTTAAAAATAGTTTCTAGATAGGTCACAGGAGCTGTCCTTCTCTATTTCACCTACTCACAAAAATAAATTCTCTTGGTTTCAACTTAGGAAGAGAAAGGAAAAGTAGCTCTGTGTTTCCACACACATTGTGGCCTGAGAATTCAGGCTAGTGATGGAGTTGCTGCAGAGTTGAACTAGGAGGTGTGTATCCCACGGGCCACACAGGCCCCCGGTCTCTGTCACGGGGCACCAGCTGGTGGCAGGAGCTTTGCCTTCTCCTCTCACTCAAGGAACGGTACCGAAAATGAATATTAACTGATGGCTTCTTTCTGAGGTGCTGCTAGTTGAAAACTCATCCTAATCATGCTAGGAACTTCAATGGGGTTTGTTGTATAGTACTATATAGAGGGGGGAAATTCCCATCCCTTCCCTGTAAGTTACACTGTTGGGCAGGGTGTAAGAGATTATGTTGAGAGGAGCAGTCTTGTCTGTGCCCGCACAAAGGTACTTTTTCTCAGAAAAGGACATGTTTGTGTTTGCTTGCTGCCTTTCTGTCTGAAGTTCTTTTATTCCAGCCTGTGAGGTGGTTGTTTCTCACACCAGAATTACATTTACCTTCCGCCACGCCTTTCAGAGCTCCTGCCTTAGCTGCTAAATCTTTGGAAACTGGCAACTCGCGAGAATGTCGGGGTTTTTTTGTTGAGAAACACCTTTTGAAATCAGGGGTAAAAGACCAAGGTCGAATAACCTTTTCCAGATATTTTCAATTATCTGGAAATAATCCGGGTAAATTCTTTGCCTGACACGGATAGCTGGGAAAATGACTCGCAGGCCTTACGGAAATTCCTGTTGTTCTTCAGTAGTAAAATGCCAATTGTCATGATTTATTTGGCTCCTCGTAAGGGCCAAGGCTCCTGCCTCCCTCAGCCAGTCCCTGACGGAGCAAAGAGAAGACAAAGAGCACGAGCAAGGGAAAGTTCCCATCAGCCGGGGTTTTAGTGCTCTATCTTGTCACTTCTGCTTCTTATTCGCAATGCACAGCAAGGCCCTGTAAATAAAAATAAGTATCCCGAGTGTGTGTGATGTCCCGAGTGTGCGTGATGTCCCTCGCCCTCCTGCCGGACCCGCCGTCCCCGGGCTGAGCCCCATCCCAGCTCCGTGCCTGCCCCTTTCCCAGGTGCCCACGGCTGTTCCGCTGGATCCGGCAGATACCTGAGTGAGTGAGTCCATGGGGTTTTTCTGCAGGCTTATATCTGATGAAATCTCCCAGTTTTACTTTAATTGCTGTTGGCAACATGTGGTCTCTGATAAAAAACATATTTTCTGTCGAGATTGCATTCATCAGTTGGGCTAATTTTTCCTGGCCCTCCACCCATCAGAGCTTCTTTGGAAAGGGAAACAGCAGCTTGTGGGTTAGCGAATGCCAGGCAACTGAACAAAAAGAGAGAGAGAGAGAGAGAGAGAGGCGGGGGGGGGGGGGGGGAAGAGAGAAAGAGGAAAAAAACAGCTCACAAGTCTGTTGCTGAGCGTTTGTACAAAAAGTCTTGGAAGGATTTGTTTCCAGCCCGTAGCCCTGTCTATCTGGTGAGCGCTGAGGTGGGGGCGCAGGGAGCACGCTGCCCTTGGGGCCTTACGGCCTTTGCAGAATCTGTACCCAAACCTTGTAATGGATCATTTGCAAAATCCTTGCAAAGACAGCTTGCTTAGCCTGTCACTGTGCCAGCACCAGAAGCTCGCTGGGTATTTTTGTCTTGGCAGATGCACGTTCTGTTGTAAAGGTCTGTTCATCTTGTGCCTTCCTTGTTCTCAGGTAATGTTCAGCACAGTCGTGCGGGAGGAGGGTTTTGATAGCTTGTGTTACAGGGGGGTTTTTTCTCGACAAGGACATGGGGGAAAAAAAAAGAGGGGAACCGGTGTCTGATGCAACTCGTCGTAGAGTTGTCAGTCTGTGGTTTCCCAGATGTGCTGATCCGAGCTCTCCAAGCCAGCAGCTCGAAGGCTTCCTTGGGAACGCTGGGGGTGACCCCGTGTGTGCGTGGGATAAAAAACCAGCAGGAGGTTTGGTGGGGAGGCACCCTGTCACTCTCCGAGCTCCTCGTGCTGACCGTCTTAAAAAAAACACCTTGGGTTGCAGAGAACTTGCTCTTGAGGTAACAGAAAGGGGCAGGAAGGGAAAAGAAGTTTCCCCGAAAATCGATTAGCATTAGTTTTGAAGCCATGCTGAAATGTTTGCAGGGTTTGCATGCTGGTCGCCATATGTCTCTTTTCAATTCCATGTGCCGGAAGAGAAAAATGGCAATGTGTAAAGTGATTTGCTAAAATTGAGGAACGAAACCACCATGCACTCTTAGGTTGTAGGAGAGAGCGGTGACCTTCCAGCCCTTCCCACAGAAGAAATATTTTAAAAACCTGTGACACGTTTTAAAAACCTGCGACTTCTGAAAGTTCCAAATGTGAGAATAATGAATAATGGCTTGATGTGAAAGCGATTCGCCGTGTTTTCTCCGGGGCCGTGGAGCGCAGGGGATGGAGGACTGCAGCTGCCCGGTGACAGCCGCTCACGGCGCCCGGACCGTCTCCATGAGAAGGAGGTACAAGGCAAAAAGCAGCACGCTCCGTCCTGGGAGCATCTCCCAACAGCCTTGCCCGTTTTCTTCCGCGGCACGAGTTAAGTGGTTTTTGTTTCTACAGGCAGCTAGAATAAGCACTGTGCTAATAAAAGTCCCTTTCTGCCCAAATCCAAGCTTCCATCTTCTGAAGTGGATGGCACAACTCCCGTTGACTTCAGCGAGGGCAGGACTGGGCCATCTGTCTCTGCTTGTCTCTCGGCGCCGCGCGCAGGCACGCACTCATCCCTGCCCGCCCGCGCGCACGGGTTTTCACAAACCGGGGACGCTCGGTGCGGTGTTGCTTGTATTTCCTGAATGGATTTATAATCCATCCAATACGGTACATTTTGAATGTGTTACAAAAAGGACAGATTTACAGGAGACAATCTGCCTTCATGATGATTGCATATTGTGGCATTTCTAGTCCATATGGATCAGTAAGACTTGGATAGCAGGCATTTGACCTTCAAAATCATGCAAATGTGAAACCAGACTTCCATTTTTTACAGCTGGGAAAGTCACAGTGTGGCTTCTTCATCTTATTTGGGAGGCATTGATTAAAATACGATTTGACTTTAGGAATTACAGAGATTTTCACACGGCCTTTTTTGCAAAGCGGCGGCTGGAGATCTTTCCTCCCTCCTTCCTCACCCCTTCTGGCTAAACTTGACTCATTAACGCCTATGACTCAATTGATCATTTAAGAGATAAGTTGCTAATTTAGAGCCATGGGCTAACTCCAAACAGGACTTTAAACCTTTTTGCTCACGCCATAGTTAATCTGTGATAATAACTCCTGAAAGCCTTTGAAAAGGTCTGAGCGTGGCTCTCTGTCAGCCGCATTAGGAAACCGTACATTTTCTCACTAAGAAACCTTGGTTGTGCCAGATCCGATCAGGCTGTGGGTACGGCAGCGTTTTCATCTTCTGAGTTTGCAGAATAACAACTCACCACGACGATGGGGGTGCTAAAAGGGAAGGCCGAGTCCTGCTCTGGTAGGTGTGCACCAAAGCCTCAGGGATGCTTTGTATTTGCTCGGAGCAAATGCGTTGCCTTCCTTGTTTTGCTTGCCAAAAGGAGATGGGAAGGAAGGTAGGAAGGTGTGTAGCACTTGATTTGTTTCGTGCTGTAAGGACTTGTGCGCTGGGATTTGTCCTACTTTCAACAGTACCTCGTGTAGAGGAGCTTGTGCAGCGCTAATTGTGCATCCTCACAAGAAACCGTACGTAAACTCCTCCGCTTGTAATCATTAGGTGTATCTGGTTTCCTCCCTTGTGAAGTTTAAAACAAAAATCCAGCTGATCCTTGCACAGTTTTGGCTGGAGCCACAAGGCAAAATTGAGTTGTTCCACGTGCTTCCATAGAGTTATTTCACGTACTCCAGAAGGAGCACGTTGGGTGAGGAGAACCTGTCCTGGGAGAGGGTGAAGAGAGAGCTGAAGATGCACAACACACACGTGTGGTTTTAGTATCTCTGTTTTTCCATGAGAGATTCTGGTGGGTTTGGATCATAAATACCTGGAGTTTCCTTTCCTGATATTTGTGCCACCTTAATCTGTTACAATGCATCCCCAGCCCGCCGGTGTCCTGTGTTGGTGCTGGGAGGTGCTCTTCAGAAGCCCTCAGGTGGAATCAGAACCATCCTTCCCATCTGAGAAGGGTGATCCGACAGCTGTGGCCACCTTGTTTCTGCAGCCAGGATGGACACAGTGCGTTGAGGGATAAGCGAAGAGGGAAAGGATTTCATGTGGTCTAGTCTAGATTTTTTTTGAAACAATTTTATGTTTCTTCAGTTTTAAAATTAACTCATGGACAGAAGTTTCTGAAGTTTCTGTAATTTAGTGGCCATATGCCACAGAACTGTTTCCTGCTGTGAAATCTGTCATGGACAAAGAATTGAAAACAGAAGGAAAACCTACACTAATATCACCAGTTCCATGGAAAAGAAAGACAAAATCTTAGACTCTGGACAGTGGCAATCCAAAGCAGTAACTCAGCCAACTTATGACTTGATCATTCAGAGGAGCACTTGAAAGAAATGTCTTTTCACAGCATGAAGAGGGAAGTGGGTCCAAATAACGCTGTGAGCTCGTTTGTTTCCCATGAACAAAACCTCTGCAGTCCGGATCGTGCCCTGCAACATAAGAGGCCAATGCCCGAAGCGCATGTCCTTCCGATGTGTCTTGGGCTTGGGTCGTGTCCGCTCTGCGAGGTCCCGGGGCAGTATCCTGGCCAGCTGAAAGGCAGGGATTCACCCCTGGAAATTCAGAGGTGGTGCCATGGTCGGCTCCCGCCGTGCCAGTACTGCTTTCTCAGAGCCAGTCTTCTATGTGCAAATACATATTAATTACATTACCAACATTGCAGGCTGGGCTAGGCTGGTAGCAGCAGCACTATGCAAGAGCAAGGCCTTTTGTCCCTCAGCTTGAAAAGAGCTGTGGTCTACAAGAGATGGAGATGCTTGGAAGACCTGGACTTGTTTTGTTTCCTTAATGATGCACTTGCTCTTCCTTGGCTTCCAAGCAATTTTGACAAAAGTAGCTGAAGAAAGCTCGGTTATGGTGGTTTTTTTTTATTCTGTCATGTTTTGAATTGCACAATCCATGTCTGTCATGGATCGAAGCAAAGTTCTTTTTTTTCTGTGGGTCTGCCCATGAAGTGAGGAGTGCCATGGTGCCGTGCCCTCCCTGCTCTGCTGCTGGCCGTCATCTGCAGCGGCTGATGGCGCTGGGCTGGCGCAGCTCCGAAGGACCGGTTTGCACGGGACTGCAGCCCAGGAAGCGATTGCCCAGCTCACCGGCATCAGCCCTGGGCAGAACAGGGAGCAGGCAGCCCTTGGTCCTTGGCACTCAGTTGCAAACCAGGGGGCAACAACGTGCACTGGAAGCCAGTCTTCGGCACCAAAGAGATGGAGGCAACAAAGGACAATGTGAGGAACCGTCCATCCTCCGCTTCGTGCAACACCAGGCACGTGGCAGCGCTTGAGAAATTGTGCATTAAGCTGGTAGTTAGAGGGAGCAAGTAAATAATAAGAGTTTTTGCAGTGAATACTCAGCCTTCAGACACTCAGTGCAGCATGCGGGGTGGTCTGTTATTATTAGTTACTAGTGGTAAAGCAGCAGACCTTTAAGATAATCATATTTGCTGGAACGTGTTTGTCAGCAAGCCAGCTTTGCTTTTAAAGCAGCTTTTATTCTCCCTAAAACACTTGGTGTGGCAGCTACTTCTGTTTAACTCCTGCTGTTCCTGCCTCTCCCGTCCCCCACCCCCCTGGAGCGAGCCGCCTGTACGCTAGCCACATGCTAGCCCAGCGCTAGCTGCCGACCGCTGACCGCCTAGGTCTGGCCCTCTGAGACCCTCGGGAGCTGCAGGATCTTCACTCAGGCTTTGGTGTTGAGAAGAGACCTCCTCAGAAAGGCACCTGCGCTCCTAAAAAACAATTATCACTGACAGTGCGGTGTTCCCATAGTCACTCACGCTGTAACTAACACCCAGATTCGAGCCTGGATCGTGTCCTAAACGTCACAGAGAAAATGGTTACCTGTCGTTGCCGAAACGGAGCGTAGCGAACTAGTTGCTGCAACCTCTATTGTTCTCCTGTCTGCAATCAAAAAAAATCGCAATCAGGCTGCTTTNTTCTGGCTTCTTGTCAAGCGTAAAATTATACTTGTGGCTTTTGCAGAGTTTCTCCCCTTAACATCCTTTCGTAATCCCAGGAAGGCTTCTGGGGCAGGTAATGGACTCCGCTGCTTTCTCAGCAAGGCTGCTGGTGCCAGGGGTTGCCGGAGGTCGCCCGGCTCACCTGCCACGCCACAGCGGGATTGCTCAGAGCTGTGTCATCTGTCACAGATGTTTATCTTGCCTTTAACGTGCTTCCTTCAGTCCAGTTTGGCGTGGGTGTGGGTCGGCTCCCAGGATGGCTGCGTCCTTCTGGTATTCTCTGTGGTGTCTCCTGACAGATGTTGACGGCAAGCTCTGGATCTGGCATGGGGTGGGACTTGATGGTCTCCAGAGATCCCTTCCAACCCTGAAGATTCTGTAATTCTGTGAGGCTGACGAAGGGGAGAG
>VWZK01000360.1:276630-419559 GCA_013396935.1 Baryphthengus martii
ACCTGTCGTTGCCGAAACGGAGCGTAGCGAACTAGTTGCTGCAACCTCTATTGTTCTCCTGTCTGCAATCAAAAAAAATCGCAATCAGGCTGCTTTGTTCTCTTTGTACCGTGTTTTCATATGGAAATACAAAAACCTTCAAACAAAAACCTCCTTTCAACAGGGAAAATCGGAATGAAAGTCGCAATGAAGTGACTTCACTTTATCAGAAGTTCCTTTTGTCATTTCGAGAAGTGATACCTTGTCAAAACATGCTAAACGCTTCAATTCTGATGGGTTGTCTCTGTGTGACAGGAAACTCTTCCATTTGAATATTTCTGACCAGCTAGACTCAGATCCTGAAATAGCCCTGGGCAGATCTGAGGAGATCTGAATGTTTTCTGCAAACCACGTTTTCCCGAAAGCCAAGGTCAGGTTTTCAGGTGGTCAGCGCTGAGTACTGTCTCTCTTGGCCATTAGAGGAGCTCGTCCCTGTGTTTGTTCAGTACACAATTAGCAAACTTTTAGGGGAAGAGTGTTTAGCTACCAGATGAAATTTATCTGAACATTCCAAGCACCATCTTGACTTTATTCTCCCCCCTGCTGCCTCTTTTATATATATATATATATNGACGGCAAGCTCTGGATCTGGCATGGGGTGGGACTTGATGGTCTCCAGAGATCCCTTCCAACCCTGAAGATTCTGTAATTCTGTGAGGCTGACGAAGGGGAGAGTGTGGCCGTGACTGGGCAGGGCTGGGGATGGAGGGTCAGGCTAATGGGAGCGGGGGTGTCCAGGAGCGTTTCTGGATCGCACGCTGAGACTTTGTGTTTGGAGCAGGTGCTGCAGCACAGAAGGTAAAGCAAACTGTGACATGTGCGGTGCAGGAGCTCGTTTGCCAAGGTAATTTAAAGAACCTGAATGACAGGTGACTCCGATGGTTCCATCTCCCGATGTCCATTTACTTCAGTAAAGAAGGGATTTAAACCATAGCTGCAAGATACGTTGAAGTATCCTGTAAGAGCTGGGCCATCCCAGGGATGTTTCGCTGGCCTCTTTCAGCACAGAGAACTTGTTTTTGCTGCCAAAGTCATCTAAACCAGTATTTAAAAGTGTGCTGTGATACATTCTCCTTTGCTCTTTGGGTTTGAATCCTGCTTATGTTAACGGCAAATAACGAATGAGATGAGATCTATAAGCTCCTGTCAGGCTGAACAGGAACGTGTGGGCGCTGGGGACTTGTGCACTCGGCGCTGCGAGCTCTTAGCAATCTGTGAGGTCAGACAATTTGGAGGAAAAGGAGAGGAGGAGGAGGTAAGAGAAGCGGGTGTGAATACGCAGGTCAGCTGTACAGCCTGCTGCCAGTCGTGGAGCGAGATGTGGGGTATGACATAGACCTCAGGCTATAAACAGTGACACTTAGCACAAGTCGAGCACCTCCTAAATATTCAGCAGGATCAGGTAGATTTTCTTGTTTCTTACAGTTTTAGGTCAGGTGCCTGTCCCCTTTTCCAAGGTGCTTTATAACCACACTTTTTAAGCAGCACTGCATATTTGATGGCAGGAGAGCTATTCCCTGTCAGGGCAGCAGTGAAGATCTGATCTAGCGTTACGCTCTTCAGCTGTGTGGCTGTTGTTGTCTTAAAAAAAAAATTACCCTCTCTCAGCTGAGCAGTGATTGTTTGAAAACAGTCCTGAGTGTGAATTTCTCTGAGGTAATATTGTCTGCACTTTGTTATTGACAGTGGTACCAGCACAAATCCAGCTTGTATTCTTCATGTTAATGGTGAATGTTTAGAGGCACGATTGGTCTCATGGAGAGAAACTGCTGCTTCTATGTGTAAGGATTAACCAACCCTATGGGTTAATGCATTATCTGGACCACAAAGGAAAAAGAAAATAAAATAACAAACAAGTTGGGTTTTTTAGTACTTAACTCCCTTCTGGTGGGCAAAACCTACCTTGGCAGATTCTGACTTCTTCTGGTCTAACAAGTGTGTGTTACATTTTGAGTGCTTAAGTTTCCATGGAAATTCTGTGCCTCTATCAGGCTCCACGTGCAGTATGAATTTTAAAATAATTGTTCGCTCATAACATATCCTTTGTTTTTTTTCTTCCATTCTACTTTTTGATAGAGTTATCCTTTTCTGTGTACAAGTCAAGGCAGAGTAGTTTGTTAAGCAAGTAGACTCCTTGCTAGAGCTGTCTGATCTGCCGGGAGCATCTGGCAGTGCACACCTAAGGATGCTTCTGCTGACGCATTCTGTGAGCTGAAACCTCAGCTGGTGTTGTGTGAGGTAGCTCTGATCATTTGATGGGGTTGTGCTCCTCTCAGGAGCTCAAGAAGAAACCCCAGACAACAAAACCCAGTGTCTTGTTTCATAGTTCTACCCAGTAACTACCATGTTCTTCCAAGTGCATTGGCTACGAACAACTGTCAGGGCTTGTCAAGGCTTGGCGAGGTCTAACATGTTTTTAAATTTATTTGCCCACTGTATTTTCATTGTGGAGAAAGTTGTGAGTTGTCCCTTGGAAAAAGCTGAGCTGAGTGGTGACACGAAGCTGGTCAGAGGCAGGAGTTAGTTTTGAGTGGAGCTCCCTGGAGAAGGAATTGCCCTTCCTAGTATCAACTGGTATTGCTGGTTGAAGTGCTGAAGTCTGAACCCCGAGCCCTGAAGTGAACTTGACACCTGGATGAATTTCCCAACCAGGTAAAAGGGGCTGTGGCTGCCCAGGTGCCTCCTGTTGGAATCAAGGGCAAGACTGGGTTGGCCTCTGTCTTTGCCACCAAGAAGATCCTTTAGGTCCGCTGCTGGCTGCCACCCCGCAGGCTTTGAGCGGTGGGGACACATGCCAGACCAGACGTTGATATGAGGGATGGGCCCCCTCTGTTGTGAGAGGGCCCTCCAGGAGGGGAGGCCAGGCCAAACACACCCTGAAAGGCTGAGAATTAAAGTAGAAATGGGAAACAGCTGCCAGTTAGGTGGCAATTAGAGGGTGGAGATAAAAGGCCAATAGAGCTCCTTATTGAGCTGCTATTGGGGGTTGCTGCTGCTGTTGGGAGCTGCTGCTGCTGGAGGGGTTTGTGAGAAGTTTTGTGGAGTCAAGGATGATGGATTGGGTAATGTATTTTTCTGGTATTTGTTGGATTGATTTGTGCCTGGCTATGTTGGGATACGGGGCATGGTTGATGTCTCCTTATGTTATTGTATTTTTGGCTCGGTTTACCTTTTCTGTTGTGTCACCTGCAGTGAGAGGGTTTATTGCTTCCTTTGTTCCCCCCGTGGTCGGCCAGACTGTAGCATTTTTGGGGTCTGTAGGAATAGATAATAAAACCTGCGTGAGTTTCACTCTATGTTTTCTGCTGATGGCTGTGGCCTTTCTGCTGGGCCATGTAGTTAGCAAAACACTGGTCCAGGTCTGGTCAGTGTGTCCAGGCAATGGGATGCTTCTGATTCCTCGGAAATCAGACTTCCTGTGAAACAGCAATGATACCCCAGCGGAGAAATGGATGTCCAACCTGGTAGGAGGTGAAGAGGCGCTGGTTGTTGCAAGGAGGCTCTTTGGATTTAGAGACTATTCTTGATGTCACTTGACCCTTTTCTTGGTTAGCAACATATTGCTGTTGGGTAACTGCCTTTTCAAGCACATGAGTCCGTTCTGCTGAGCTGCTGCGCTTAGAGCAGGGGGAAGAGCCCGTGTTTGCACATCCAGAGCTTCCTAATGTGGGGAAGCATCAGCTGGATTGAGGCACCGAGCAACTGTTGTGTCCTTTGTCACAAGCTCCTCTGTGCGGCGGAGCCTCTCCTTTATGTGCGTGCCAATTGTCCAGAAGATTTTTTTATAAGTATTTCTTCTCCACATGGACATTTATGGATGGTTTCAAAAGCCACTGAAGGAGAAGCTACTAGACTTGGGGGTCAGTAATCTGTGCTTCAAAATGTAGAGGGGTATTTATGAACAGCTCCAGAGGAGTCATTTGGTTCCAGTGGGTCAATAATATGCATGTTTAAATATACATATTTACATAATTTGCATTTTAACAACTCCTTAATTATGTTATTTACATGGATTGTGATGGTGGCACACTATACATTCTGATGTGGGCAACACCAGACCCTATACAGGGGAAAACCAGCTTCTGTACTTTCCCCCCCCTGTCCCTCAGGTCAGATGTTTACTGAAAGTGCAGCTCCCTGCTGCAAGAAGAGACAAAATCATTCCAGCTTTTTTCAAGTAAAGATTTTTGAGTTTGGGTGGTAGGTTGTTGGTTTTTTGAGGTTGTTTTTTGGATTTTTTTTTATTTTTTTTTGATGTGGCAACATCTTGAAATAATTCAGACTGCATGATATGTACATGCTTGACAGCGTCCGGAGAAGATCTTGGTTCTTTATTCCTCGCTGCGTGTTTTGTGCAGTTCTACCAGCAACATCTGCAGAAATGTAGGAGGCGAATCTGTGCCCTGCTTTCCATGGACAGGGAGTCACTGTCTTCCGAGTGCCAGCATCTGTGCTTTTAAAAAAGAGCAGGGATGAGGGATGAGTCCATAGAATGCGGACTGGGAAAGGTCCCATGAAGGGCGAGGCTGGGTCACTGTGGGTTAAAAGTCTCGTTCTGCAAGGGGCACCCCTTCCCAGGGCTCCTTTCCCTGTTCTCCTGCCTATTACCTCCTAAGTATTCTAATAACTCGGGTAAACTGCCGGGACAACAACGCGGCTACAAATGCGTCTGGAGATTCTGCATCTGCCTTCCTTAATCAACTTCCTTCCCTGAATATGAATTGAAATAATGAGTCAATTAACGTTCTCAAATGCCAATGAGATGCGAAAGAGATTGGTGGAGGTGGTAGCAGCGCGATTCAGGAGCTGTTCCAGCGCTGGATTTTAACAAGAATCACACACTGAGTGCGCAGCTGATTATTTATCACATAAAGTCGTGCCTGCCTGGCACTTTTCCGTGCTAACACCACCCCGGGTCACCCAGGGAAAAGATCTCCCTTTTTAAGTCAGGCTGTAAAACCTTCATTGTACATAATAACAAGGCTCAACTCCTCACAGGCCTGTAGGCAGCCAGGTAGGATAAGATGAATCCAAAGCAAGCCTGTTGCCTTTCAACCAACTGGAACTGCAGCCACCTCCCAGTTAGGGAGACGTGTTGTCTGCGAGCTGAACTCCCAGGGGCCCCAGTTCCGATGAACTAGAACTGTTAGAGCATTTTTTTTGGAGGAGGTGAATATTCCTGAGAGGCTATTGCTCTGTATTCATGCCATTTGTGTAGTCTTCCTTGGGCGTCTGCTGCTGAGCATTGCCGGGTACGCGGTGCCCAACCGTGTGCACCTTTGGCTGACCCGGCAGAGCGCTGTTCACATGTACATTCCAGTCTTCAGCTCCACACAGGTGTCTTGGAGTCTGGGTTACCTTGAAGAAAGAGGGAGCAAATCCTCTTGCTCCTTCCCTGTGAAAGGTGTGTATGGTCTTATCTCCCCGCTCTGTGCGTACTCAGTTCTGCTTGTGCCCTCGCTGCGGATCATTGAGTTCGTCTCTGCAACCCGAGCACATTATTTTGGCAAGTGCTGAGCCTTTTTCTTCCTTGCTTTGACTTCACCTTTGCTCAGGCAGCACTTCAGCACTTCTTATCGCACTTGGCTCAATCTCTCTCTTGAAGCAGAAAAAACTCTGGGGGAAAAAACCCCACAGAAATAACCCTGAAGAGATGAACACCTCCTTAAAAACTGGCTAACAGCAGCAGACAGGAGTGATGTTCAGCCTGATGGGAGTGTGATACAGAAAAAAAATTAGGAATCAGTCCTTTGTACACGGCCAAATTGTACATCTCCATTGTTACTCTCCCTGCCTTTGCATGTGTCTGATGAAGGCATGCCCGAGCAAGCCATTAGCGGCCTCCCTCAAAGCTACTCACGTTCTGCTCTGTGTTACTGACATTTTCTCTGTCTGTCAAAGAACAGTTCACCCAACTGCCAGCTCTGTCTCCTGGGGCACGGGGACGGCTGAAGGAAGTCCTTTGTGAGCATTATTGAATAATCTATGTGCCCCAGTAATTAAAGTCAGCAGCCTCGGTTTAGGAATAAAACGCTCTTCCGTGGCCCCCTTCGGAGCAGTCAGAGGTATCGCCGCGTCTCAGCTCTCAACGAACACTGATGGATTGCGCTTCATTCTAGCAGATCGGATATTGAGGGTTATAAAGGCTGTCCAGAAGTTCCACTAGTTTGGATTAGCTGTTGTTGAGTTTTTAATGATGCTTCCTCTTTGTTGTTTTTTTTTGGTTTTTTTAGTCAAAAAAAAATAACCAATGCCCAATAACAGACAGCACAAAAATGAGCGGTTGGGCTCCTGCTAAAACTTTCTCATGGCTTTCTACTTATATATTATTCGTTAAAGAAGTGACTTCTGGTAAATGTAACAAGCAACTGCTTTCTCTTAGAGAATCAGGCAACCCAGAACCACCTGAACAGTCTGTCAGGGGTGAGGGTTACCCCTGACACTTGCTGGGTGACACCTTCTGCACTTCAGAGGTGGCTCCATCACAGGACGTGTGTTGGTGACTCCTCCTAGAAATTTATTCACTTGTTTTCATCCTGCTTTTCCTTTTTGCCTGGGAAGGCCCTTGGACAATGTACCTGAACTCCTTTGGTCAGTAGCAACAATTTTGCTCATTCTCACTTCTATTCCGCTGAAATGTGGTATCAGTGAAGAGCTTCCCTGGGAACGGACGAGGTGAAAGCATTCTGCAGTTGGCCCCAGGTTGGATTTGTGTCCTGTTGCTTGTGAAAGCGCAGATCTTTCCATCTTCCTCCCTGGTAAATAACAAACTATATAGGAAGCAGATTATTCCTGTCCATCAGGAGACACTGCCTAATTGCAGCGGGAAATGTACTGTTTTCCTTTAACTTAACGTTTATGAAGCAATTTGCTGTAGAAATCGGGACCGCGTGATAGCTTTCCGGGCGGTAAAGCTGCATGGCTTGAGAACGCACCCAATTTAAGAACTGCCAAATCCAATTCCACGGCAGAGGAGCAGCGTTGTCCTATTTTGGCACTGTTTGAACATTCCCTCGTTCTCTCGCCCTGTCTGTGGAAATCCGTGACCGGTTATTGCCGCCGCCTTTGAACTGGCAGGGCAGGTGATGCCGGGGATGCCACTGCACCGTCGCCATCAACCTGATTGCAGCTGATAGATGCAAATTGCTCTGACTTGGATAGTTGTGTTTGATCTGAAACGTGCTAAGGGTGCGCAGGGCTTATTTTAAGGGAGGAAGAGAATAATACACTTCCGATAGAGGCAGGGGAAGTGAAGCGCGGCCACGGGTTCCTCTGCTCTGGGCCCAGGAAGCGAGCGCGGGTGGCGTGCTCTTCAATGCTGGTATGAGATGGGTATGCAGTGGGCTCGTCTGGGGTCCTGAGCAGAATGTGTCAGGTGGGTTTCAGCAGACACATCAAACCACACTGCTTATTCCAGTAACGGTAAGCAGAGAAACGGGGAGGCAGCCCGCCTGCAGGTCCTGAGAACATGGAAGGAGTGGGGCAAGCTTGGAGAACGATCTGCTCAACACTTTTGCCTTTTCCCTTTTGTCTGCATCGTTTTGTTTTTTTTTTCCTTTCCATCCTGCTACCCACTTCCAGTAGTTGGAGAGTCTGAGCTTCTCAGCAGAGACGCTCCGCTGGGTGTTCAAGGGAGCTAGGCGTCGCTGTAAAGCTGCAGTCAGCTGAGTATGGGGACGTGATGCTTCTCCTCTCACCTGTCTGCTTCACCCAGTATCCTCACCCTTCAGGTGGCTCAGCTTTCCACTGCCTTCCCTGCTTCATCTCAATCATGAAATGCCTTCTAGAAATGCACTTTTCATACCCAGTAGCCAGAGGTGTTATTTCTACCAGGATAGATTTTCTGTCTCTTTTTTTCCCCTGGTGCCTCCATGTGTTATTACAAGGTGGAGTAAGTGATATACTGAGCTACAGCTCGGCGGGTTGGTCGTTGACCTTTTACTTCCAGGATTCTCTTTGATTTAGCCTCTGCTGGAAGCAGAAGTACCGACGCTGCATTTGTGCCCCGCCGGGGAATGCAGCAGCTGGCAAATTTCTGCCCGGTTTCCAGTCACCCTTTTTTTTTGCATCTCTGCTCTTTATCGATGGCCTCGGCTTTGTCCCGGTGCATCTTTTTTAATAAGGGTCGAGATCGCTGAGCCAGGGCAAGGTGAGGAGGCTGCCATCCCCAGCTCTGCGTGGGGAGAGGGGCAGGGGGGAGTGGGTTTGCGTTATTAATTATTTAGCCTGGCTGGTCTGTGTGTCGGTTACTGACACTTTGCACTGTCAATACCAGCCCATAACACTGTGTTGCAGATGACAAGGTAATTTTCTGCAGCTCCAAGTTCTGTTAGCCAGAGGATCAAAGTCTCTTGAGGAGAAAGGGGTGCACTTTAAAGCTGTCAGATGCAATCAGAATAACCTTGCTTATTGTACGGATTTTATTCCCTTTTATTCAAAGGCTAAAGACAAACCCTGGGAAGAAACAAACACGACAGCCCTACTCCTGGCTGCAGGCTTTGGCTGTGGTGCTGCTGTTTTGGGGCTGGTTCTTTATTTCTACTCTGTAATGAAACGCCAAAAAGGAGCGCACAACAGAATCTGCCTGTTGAGCGTGGAACCAAGTGCAGAGAAGCTGGCATGGGTTCCCCGTGGGGTGTGAGAGGAAGGAAGGAGGGTGGCCCTTGAGGCTGAGGCTCCTCTGTGCAGTCAGGGGGCTCGAGTTCACGTCACTGGCTGTCTCGATATTGCCATGCGTGGCCAGACAAAGAGGTGATGAGCAACGAGGACGCTGCAAGGGCTGGAGCACCTCTCCTATCAAGACAGGCTGAGAGAGTTGGGGTTGTTCGGTCTGGAGGAGAGAAGGCTGCGAGGAGACCTTCTGGGGGCCTTCCAGGATCTGAAGGGAGCCTACAAGAAAGCTGGGGAGGGACTTTTTAGGATGTTGGGAGGTTACTAAAGGAGGGTAGGTTTAGATTGGACATTAGGAAGAAGTTCTTCCCCATCAGGGTGGTGAGACCCTGGCACAGGTTGCCCAGAGAGGTGGTAGAAGCCCCATCCCTAGAAGTTTTTGAGGCCAGTCTGGATGGGGCTCTGAGCAACCTGGTCTAGTGGGACGTGTCCCTGCCTATAGCAGTGGGGTTGGAACTTGATGATGTTCAAGGTCCTTTCCAACCCTGACAATTTTATGATTCCATGAGTGTGTGATTTCAAGAGGGAGAGGAGTGTGGAGTGAGGAGCATGTGCCACGTCCATGTCTCCCATCAGCTTAAGCCTTGACCCAGGGTCTTATGATTGAGAAGGGCCTTGTAGCTTAACTCTCTGTGTGTCAATGATAGTATCTCACACCAGAGTGTAAGAGACACAGAATTCTCTTAAGCCTGGTCAGAAGAGCCCTTTCAGAGGCAGAGGTTGGCACAGGCGCTGGCCTGGGATGCTGGCTTTCTCCTGGTGTCAGTATGGGTCATAAACCCAGCAACAGCCACAGTGAGGTCTGCAGGAGTCTCACGGAACCTGTGGCTGTTTCCTATGGAAATAGGGCATGAACTGGATGCAAGTTTCGCAGCCTTTTCCTCAGGATGGTTTGTGAATTGTACGTGCAGGAAATATATATATATTTATTTCTTTTTGGCTGTCCAATATACTTTTTAAATTAGCCACATACACACATAGTGACATTTGCAGCAAACGCTTTTTTGTGATTAAAAATAAAGACTGGCTCAGTCACACATGTGTTTTATGAGTAGCTCCCAAAATCATTTCAGAGCATCTCTTCCAAGGAGCAGAGGCGAACGTGCATCCTGGGAGCGGGCTGTGCCTTGTTCACGCCGTGCGCCCAGCACCGCGTTCCAGGTTCATCCGAGCTCTGTGCCGTTCAGCAGTTGCCGTCAGCGACGCTGCTGTGGGGCGGCCCAGGTCTTAACTGTGCAATGTGAAGGGACGTGAGCTTTCTAGCCTTTTCCTTGCCTGGTTGTGTTACTTACCAGCTTTGAACACCTAAGAACGAAGAAACATGTAGAGGAGCAGCAGGGATACAGCTGCCTCGGTTACTGTAGTTGATGGAAGGGCCACAGGAAGGGCTGGAGTTGTCACTGGTGTGAGTTTCAGATCCTGTGGGGAGTTGCTGACGCTGACTCATCTCATTCTGTCAGGGAGATGACAAATACACATCAGCTCCCAGTTTCCTCGCCAGCGTGGCGACAGACGTGGGAGAGGGAGGCTAACCACGTGATCCTGCTCCTTGTGAAGAGGAGCCGCTGACAGTTTGATTTATCGACTGCGGTGCTTGAAGTCTGAGGATCAGGAGAACGCTGGAAAGGTGGAGGGAGGTGAACGGGGGGCAGACCTGACCATCAGGTGAATTAATGGAGGAGAGTCCGTCATGTCGCTAATGATGGCATTGACACTTCATTATGCTGCTGCTGGATCCTGCAGATGATTCTGAGGGAGGGAGGGAGGAAGGAGACGTTCTTTTATTGTGTCGGTGGAACCTGCTGCTCTTTGGTTTTGGCCTTCTTCAGGAGTTCTTAAATAGAACAAAACCAGATATTCTTTTTCCTTTTCAAATAACGCTCGTGGTTAATTATACTTCACGGTAATTAGTGGTAAATGAAAAGTGTTTACCTTAACAGGCTCAACTCCTTTTTACTCCCTGAAGTTATTCCTGGTAGGAGAGCTTAGATAAGAAACAGGTAAATAAATGATTACCTTAAAATACAGGGGAAAAAAAAAATCATTTAGAAAACCCTGAAATGGTGTAGACACAAGTTGTTGGTTGTGATCTTGAGGACCCTGATGCATCCCCTGTCTAGTGAAGTCCTGCTCAGTGTCATCCCATGTCCTCACACAGGCTTCAGCAGTGGTGCTGAGGAGGCTGTTACCATTCCCTGGAGCGTGCACTGGTACCTTTGCTGGCTGGAAGATATTGGAGGGTCAGCAGTGACACCCCAGCTCTCATGAGAGAGCTCAAACATATCTTAGGAGGTGCCCAGTGTCACCTTTTCTGTGTAAAGTCAACCTTTGATATCTGCAGTGAAAATTCTCCAACCCTGGTATGTCCGAAAATTGGGCTTTCCTGGCAGGTTATATTTACTTGAGTTCTTGTTTTTGCAGCTTCAGATCAGTTACCAGTAGAACTTCTTTAAGGGCAGTGAGCTCGCCCCACTGAAACGCATCACGTAGCTTGGATGAGGTAAAAGTCATGAGGCATTAACCTCCAAACAGGGAGCCACGGTCCTGCCGTGGCTGACCCATAGGCTGAGCCATAGGGGAGCAGCAGGAGCCGACTGCTCCCAGAGGAGAGGCTCTCTTGGTAGCAGAAGCCTCTCCTAAAGCTCCTGTGACTCGTAGGGTGAGTTGTCTGGAGTAACCAGACCTTCTGTGTGAGAGGAGTGTGGTGGCTGTTCTCCTTGGACACCAAGCACCAGGAGAGGTGAAGACTGAAGTCCTGAGAAGCTCCACAAGGAACACCGTAGGAAGTTTTCTCCAACCCATTCCTCAGTGCTTAGCAGGGTAGGGGCCAAATAAAACCCTGCTTCGCTCCTCTGGAGATATTGGATTAATTGATCCCTCCCAGTGATTCTGCTTGTGGAACCAGCTGCTCTCCGCTCCTGCAGCCCTTGGGGATGTGGGGAGGGGTCCCCTGGGGAAGAGCTGGAGTGATTCATAGCAACTTCTATTTCTGCGCCGGCAGAGCTGTGAGCTCAGGGTGTTGTTACAACACGGGGTTCGTGCTCTGTGCACACGCTTGCGTGCTTGGGGGTGACCTGGCCGTGTTTGGGGGTGGTGTGAGCTTTGTTCTGTCAAGGAGGTGGATTTTGAAGAAACGTGTCCTTTTGATAACCTGCAGGGCCTGCCGGCCTCTTAGGACTTGGACTGACTGAGAGCTCCACCGGTCACCTGCTTTTATTTGGGATGTGCAGATACGCTTGCAGTCTCCCGGTGTGAATTTTTAGCATTCAGGTGAAATCTCAGGTCACAGTGTCTTAAGCCTTGCTTGCTCCGTGTTTCTCCTTTCTCCAGTTACTCGTGGAGGCTGGTTTTCATACCACTGGTCCTCTCCTGCACGCACATGAAAGCTCAGTTTCTGGCTCTCAGCCACACCACAAACACCTCCCTGTGGGTCAACAGATTTACTCCAGTTTTACGCTGAGATCGCCTAAAGCCGGGCCAGGATTTTTGAATCTTTACTGTCCTGTTTTTCTGTCCGTCTCCTGTGGTGATATGTGGAGGACCACGTAAAGACTGAAGATTGGAAAAAAAAAAAAAAAAAAAAAAAAAGTGATCATTTCTATGTGCGAATAAATCTGGTGGGGTTGGAGGGGAGGAACGAGCTCCGTACCCATCCGCCCGTGAGCCGGGGGCAAGAACGGCTACCCGACCAGGGAGTGTGGCACATTAATAGAACATAAGCGCTCCTGCGATGGCCCTGGATCCGTGGCAGCTGTTTGTTCAATGTTTCATGCTTTTAGCCACATCTGCTCCAAATGAGTGTTAATATTGCAGTGGCATCCACTAAGGATGGGCTCTGTCAGCTTTGCTAAGCGTCAGGCTGACCCCAGTGACAAGGCAAGAGCGGTTTGTCCCACGGTACTCTCTCCCGCGACACTCCCCCCGAGCTCCGTCTCGCCTGGCTCCGCTCCATCGGAACGCCTTCCTCCCCACCGATGGGGGGTAAAGGGAAAGGGGAAAAATAAGGCAGTGATTCTCAAGGAGAAAAATTGCATTTATTCCTAGCACCCTGTCCAGCAATGTCAGATAACAGTTTATTCATCCCCTGGCCCCTGTATGACATTGAAGCATATCAACAGTGACAAAAGTATATTGAATAATTATCTTGAAATTAATACATTATCCCAAACTTAAATAAATGTCATCTGATCAATATATCTTGGAATGGAAAGGGAAGAGAATGTGAAGGGCATCGCTTCATTATTCATTAATTTTAGAGTAATGTAGGCAGATGAAATGGTTATTTCAGAGCACTGCTATTATACTCACTGGCATTTTAAATAACTCCCAAGATTTAACAGTATATATTCCCTTGCCGGAGCAGCTTATCCGTGTTAACACTGTGGGTTCCAGATTTCTCTGCTTGACTGTGTAGCAGAAGACCAGAAATATTATTCCCATCCCATCCTTTTTCTTTTTTCCCTTTGCCCTCTCTGTTTCTTCCATAGCTTAAAAGATCCAGTGCCTGCTGTGCTGGGACATCGCACCCTGGTATCGGTCCAGCTCAAACAGCTGCGCGCAAACGTCAGATTCCTGAGAATGGGAGGTGACCCCCTTTTATCCATATGTACGGTTCTGGCTAAAAACCAAGCTGCTGGCCACAATTTTCTCTGAGAGGAGAAAATGGAATCTGTCTCAGGCCTCCTGAAACCAGTAAGAGTTGTTTGGCCTGCATGGCTAGCCTTGCGAATCCTCCTGCTTGGATCGGGCGCCAGCGGCGTAGCGCCTGCGGGCGCGGAAAGGCGACCGACTCTCGCCTCGTCCCCTTTATTGGCCATTTCAGAGCTAAAGGGATTAGTGGAAGCAAGTCCAACGTACACATCTGTAGCGTTACGTTTAGCTGGCAATTAAAAGCAAAGACCAAGAAGCCACGTTGGCAGCTGGTGCCAAGCAACTCGGCAGAAGGCAGATGATTCACCCGATGGCCCCCTTGGCCTCGGGACTTTGCTGTGAAGATTCACAGGACCCAACCAAACCCCGAGTCCTTACTTGTGGTGGGGTTCGTGCTGTTCTCTGGGGTCCCAAAACCTGGTAACTGCTCTGACAGGCCAAAGCCAAGATTTTTCCTGACCTCAAAGGCCAGAACTCCACAAAAAACATCTTGCATCCCTGTGACAATAAGCATAAGCCCAAGCTGTGCTAGTGTCCGAGAAGAGCTGGAGGAAGTAGTTCACAGCTCACGTTTTATTTATAATGTACCTTTGTAATTAATAGTTAATTAATAAAGCAAGAGGTGCTTCAGCCTTTGGAATAGCCGAGAAAATGCTTCTGTAGGGAGATTTTTCTTCTCAGCTAAATAATGCTGACCATAATAAAGAAGAGAGGCATCGATGGTAGGATATCATTTACCAATAGATCTCTGTTTCCCACGTAAGTCCTGATCTCTGCGTGTTGAAAGGGTTTACCTGAGAAGTGAAATGGGTTAAAACAGCCAGAAAGGAGGCTGCCCAAGCTGCTGGAGCTTGATGTTGTGCATCATGCTTACAAGATGCTGTTCTGCAGACCTCTCTCCAGGGGCAGCTTGTTGGGGGCATCAGGGGATCTTTGAGAGGGGCCAGGTTGTGAAGCCGTGCCGTGAATTTGTAATTAGTGGGCATTTTCGTTATAACATGGCTTCGCTTCGTGTCCCCCCTCTAGAGAAACAGGCTGAATACCACCCCCGTGCCATTCCATGGACTCAAGAGGTGAGAAGGTGATTTTATTTGAGAGGCACAACTGTGAAGAGCATCCTGGAAAGCTTGAGCTTAGAAACCCTGAGAGGTTTTAAGTCAAGGTTCAGTAAATAAAGGAAGTGGCAACACTGCACCTTCCAGAACATGATACTAGAAAGCAACGAGCAGTTCTGTCCTGAGCTCTTGGGTGAGGCACGAAGAGCTGGGAAATGTCAGGATGGGGTTGTATCCAGTAGTGTTTTGGCAGAAAATGGACCAATTGAGACATGATTAGTGTTTTTACCTCATTTATATCTGCGGCAGTGTCAGTGTGAGTAGCAAGTGGCAAAAGCTGTTTGTGGTAGCAGCGGAGATACTGTTTGGAGGGAGGTACAGGTGTAGAGTAGCCAGAGCAGTTGTAGCTCGTGTCGGACCACAAATTCTTCGTGGCAAGAACCATCTTTTTCAAATGCATTTACAGAGCCTTGCCTGAACCCCTAAATATATTAAGGAAGACTCACTACCAGCACCAGTAACCACCAGGAGGTTGACAGGACAAGCGCAGCCCGCAGCTGCTCTGCGTGCTCCGTCTGTAGGTGCGGCATCTGGGTCAGTTCTGGTTCCAGAGAAAGTTGTTACAGCTTGTCAGGAAAGGTTGCAGGAGTGTGCCTGCTTTGGCTGGTGAGGCGGTCTGTGAGATGCTCGCTACCTTCCGGTCTGGTGAGAGAACTGGCGGAAGGCATCTTGCTTTCTACGGCTTGCTACGGAGGGAAACTAAAAAAGGAACCATTTCATGTAAGGAATTAATGTTGTTTCCTTTGCAGAAGTGTAAACTGAATTCCTTTCGTTGTCTTTCCACCCCCTTAGATTTTTGCCCTAAGTATATTTTAAGGGCTGTTGGTTAATATTTCTCAGGGTGATGTTTGAAAGAATGTCTTGATGAAAACATAAACACTGTTGTGTTTTCTGCAAGAAAACGTTTGGGTTTATTTTCCTTTCATTGGTAAATGAAACTATACCAGTAACAATTTCACTGCTGACTTCAGTCAGAACAGCACCGGCAATATTTCACTTGGCAGCAACCTCCAAAAAGCCTGTCGTAGCCTAGCTGGGTCAGAGCCTTGTGGACTTGTACACAGGACTCCGGACTTGTACGCAGGACTCCTCCAATGCTGCCGTACCACCTTGCTCCTGCTTGGTGGGCTCCTTTCCTGACCCGACTTGGTGATAAAGTGTCTGTCCATGGGCTGCCAGCTGTGCTTGTGTCCTTGCAACCCCCACGCCTTGCTTCCACGGGTTTGCTGGTTGGCATTCCCACCTTGCCCTGTCCAGGTTGTCTTCCTGGCTATTTGAAACTGGCCGCCTGGTCATTTCAGCGAGCGTTGCTCTGTTCCCTTAAGGCGAGAAGCAGCAAGTCATCTTTCCTTGTCGCCTTGTAGCGCGCTCTCGTGTTCTCCCAGGTTCAGGAGTGAGCTGAAGGCAGCACAAGAACAGCCTTGAGGAGAGTGCTCTTGGTCTGCAGTAGGATGAGAAAAGCACCCTTGTAGGACCCAAGCCCTACCCAGTTTCACTGTGCTGTGTTGGTTTTAAACTGTCTTAGATTCTTTTGGAGACCTAGACAAAAGGGTGCTTTGAGCTCATAGAACTTGGATGAAGAAGCTGGGGCTTGCTCAGTTTGCTCCTTGGAGAGCTGCCTGGGCTTACTGCAGATGTTTGGTGGTGCGTTGGGCTCCTCCTCATATCAATGACCCGGCTGAGCTTCTGCGTTTCGGGTGGCGTGGGCCACATGCTTGGCGCGTGTGGTTTCACAGATTTTAGCTCTGCCTCCCCCTTAGAACAGCAGCACACACACAAATTGCCTTCTCCGTCGTGCCGCAGGAGAACGAGCGTCGGTTCGTTTAATGACACCTAATTAGGTCTACGGATGCCAAATGAGTTGTGTGGCCCTGTTCAGACAGAGATGTGCAGATAATGAATTATCTGGTGTGGCAGGCTCGCTACTGCTCACCGGGGCTGGGAGAAGAACATTCTGCAAGTAATTTACTTGACAGATTTAACCTCTTGTTCTAGTCACAGTAAATCTTTGCGGGTGTCCCAGGTTTCCTGCACCCATGGATGCCGATGAACTTTTCCTTGTTTCTCCTTCCCTCATCTGTGGCTGATTTTATGCTCATTTTCAGGAGTTCAGTAGGGTTGGGTGTTTTCTCAGTGGGTTTTTGAACTGAGCGCTTTGATCCTCATCCCCGAGGAGCATTTTCAGCGCGCACATCTGTACAGGTGCGCACACACCCAAAGAGCACTGCCAGGATCCGCATGCCGTTGTCGGAGAGACGGAACGGCGCTCCTGTGCGGGGTATGACAGAAAACCATTCGTTTCTCGGGGGAACAGGCTGAGGGAAAAGAGCAAAAAACAATTGCAATAAAGAAGCGAAGCGAGGCCTGAGGTGCTAATAAACCACAGCCTTTCTGAAACAGGGCCGTGGATTCAGCGAACGCCGTGCAGCAGAGAGCCCGCGTTGCCAGCGCGTGCCAGGAGCCGCAGCGCAGGGAGCCGTTTGATCGCGTTTTGAGGCAGAGGATCACGGAGAAAATGCGATGAAGGGCAAACCAAATCAAAAACAGCAGCAGGACATGTCCTTTCAGTGACTCACCCGGCCCCAGATGATGCTGAAGCACCACGTGCACCGTGCCGCCAGACTCGCACAGAAAGGCGTGTTTTCCTGAAGTGCTTTCTTTTCCCAGCCATCGCCCCAACGCCGCAGTCGGAACATCTGTGTTTATTTTGCATGACAAACTTGTTCCCCGGCCTCACGAAAAAGGCAGGCTGGTCTGGGAGCCAGGGGTTGCAGCTCTGGCGTGGGGTGGTGCCGAGGCGCAGGCGACAGGGCCCTGCGCTGCCGTACAATGCATATTACATGACTTCATCCATGTTTAATGGCAAGTGCGCTATATTTTTAATCTTTATAGCTTTAATGTGTGCAAGTGGTTTTAATAATTGGTGCTGCAGGACGGTTGCTTCCCAGAAATACCCTGCAAAATCGCTGCGTTTTTAAGCTTCGGTTGTGCAGGCTGTAAATTATAAAACTCGGGGTAGTAATAAGCTTGGCACCTCTCCTTGCTTTTTGGAGATGCCAACCTGTAACGATGGTAAAAAGATAACACGCTGGCAAAAATTTCTCCCTGAAGCTTTCCTCATCTTGTCTGCACACCCTGAGTGAGAGAAGGAGGGCAGGAGGGTCCAGCAGCCGGGCCTGGCGGAGGATGGCCAGAGACACCAGCATTGCTGTGCCTGCCCGGCGAGGGCTGGTGCCATCCAGTGATGCCGTGCGTGTGGAGCGATCAGCCGCATGGCTGTGCCCCCGTAGCCGTTCCCTGTCTCCAGCCCATGCTTCATGTGGCTGGTTATGGAGAGGAAAATACCCCTGAAATGAATCAGGGGTGATGTTAAGGAGCAGGGGGGTTTGGGGGCTCCCTGCACCCTTGAGCCTCCTCCGGGACTTTCCTCTGTCTGCTTCCCACGCAAAGCATGGGCAGTTCTGCTGGAATCTCAAGAAGCAAGGCTGGTGTCATCCAGCTGCCTCTGCTGGTGCCATGAGAATGCTTGCCTCCATTCTGGGCTGCTGGAAATGTTCTGGAGATGGCCCCTCAGCCGGGTGGTGCTGAGGTTACAGCCTTGGCGTTTTGGTTGAATTTCCAGGGGTAGGTCTGGAAATGAGTGCGTCTCACCCAGCTCTGCCAGCTGACTTCTGCAGGGTCTGGGCCTGGAATGCTGCTGACACAGCATAAGAGAAGTACTTGAAGCAAGCCTGGGTCAAACAGCATGTTTTTTTTCTTTCTACTTTCAAAAAAGGAAAGAACTCCGACGTGAGTGAAGGTGCTGTGAAGGTTTTCTATTCGGGGTGGTTTTGTCTTGTTTGACGTTTCCTAAATCTCTCGGTCCAGGCATGTCCCCAGCAGAACAATGACGTTCCCTCTCCCTCATCTTCCCCCACATGCATTGAGTTGGTGACAGCCCTGTCACTGTGCCGTGATCACTCCCCAGTTGCCACTCCAGAGAATTGGAAGCCTGTGCGGTGGGTCAGCCTCTTCCAGGGCAGCTCTGTGAGCTCATGTTGTACACCCTACTTGTGAGGAGTTCTGGGATAAAGACAGAGTGTGACTTGCAGTCATTATCCTGGTTATTTTGGGTGTTTTTAAGTGACAACGCTAATCAAGAAGCACGCCTGTAAAAACTGACTCTTTTTGGACTGTGGTTTTGCTGCCACTTAGTAAATCTACTTTTAGCTCTTTGTCATCACACAACCAATTCAAAGGCAGGAATTAAACAATAAAAAGACCAAGAAGCAACTACTCAGTTTCATGAGGGGAACCTAGAGGTTAAGTGAAGCAGCCCCTCTACTGGCTGAGGATGCAGTGCCTGTGACGCATCTGCAGCGAGATGAGATGTCTCGCTGATGGGCTTTCTGCCGTTACCAGGGCGCGTGGAGGTTTGGTGTGGGCTCGCACCGCAACGGGCAGTACTCGCTGGGTTCGGAAGGTTCCTGGCTGCTGTAGCGACCAGGCTCTGCTCAGATGTGTCAAACTGAGAGAACGCACTGCCAGGATTGATGTTTCCCTGCCAGCATTAAGGTTTGCCCTCCTTGGACTTCATAGCTTCCTCTGCTCCAAGGGTGGTTGCTCCGTCTCTGACAAAGAGCTCACGCTTGCTATGTGCTCTGGACCTCTGTGGGTTCAGGTTCTGGTACCAAATCCCGGGACGGCAACTCAAGCCCATCGCTGTGCTGTCTCCAGAAAAGTTTCCGTGCAGACGTGCGGTGTTTTATGCGCCAAGCCCCTGTGCACGGAACGTCTTCGGCATCCGGAGGAGCACGTTAAGGACGATAAACAAACAGTGGGTATCCCCGGAGAGAGCAGCAGTAAAATGGCCTCAGGTAACAATAGCTCCTTTGATTGTGCATGTTGCCTTCAGCCTCCGGCTGCCGGCAACGTTCTGCTGTCTCTGAAACTCTCTTTACCCCTGGGCGCTATTTATCTGCCACGGTCCTTTGAGCCCAGTCAATATATGTAAAATATGCTGTTCAGGGTACCTGCAGGAGTTTGTTGGAATAGCTGATTATCAGCCTCCAGTAAAGCTCTGAGCTCTGGGTTTTGGTGTCAAGGGCACAGCGGTGTCTCTGGCAGCGATACAGATGCAGGCTGCAGTGCAGGGGGGAAGTCCTCAGGTGGGACTTCTCCTGCCACAGATGTTTGCTTGGCAAAAGGTCACAGTTCAAGGTGGCCGCTTCCAGCCCCAGGGACCGTGGCCCAAATTCTCTTGATTAGCCTTCTCTAAAGACTCCATCAGTGGGGCTGCTTACCTTAGAGGTCTCAGCCGAGCAGGAGATGCCTGTAAGATGAGGCATGGGTTGTTCCATGCCTCCGTGGAAGGCACTTCCCTGACGAGGGAATGGCGAGCGGCGGCACCTGAGTTTGCGAGAGTTTTTTGGTGGAATAGTCCAGGCTGAATGGGAGGAGAGCACCTGTGTCTTCTACCAATTCCCCAGACAGGATTTGGCTTTGTTGTGGGAGGAAAAGGAAACCACATCCCACTTGTTGTTCGTTTCATCCTTTCTTTTGAAAGGAACGTTTTGAGCTCCAGAGGGCTG
The DNA here is from genome assembly GCA_013396935.1 of Baryphthengus martii. Lineage (NCBI taxonomy): Eukaryota > Metazoa > Chordata > Aves > Coraciiformes > Momotidae > Baryphthengus > Baryphthengus martii. The sequence continues at coordinate 296,675 of VWZK01000360.1, forward strand.
AGGTTTTCGGTTTGCACTCTCTCCTCCTGTCTTCTACACACGCCGCCTCTGCTTAGAGGTGGTTAGAAAATAGTGCCCTGCAAAAGCCATCCCAGCTAAATCCTCCTTCGTCAGGAAGATCCCACAAACATTTCATCAAAATGGGATTTCGTACAACCAAAGTTACACAAAACAGCAACGCAAAATACCCCTTCAATTACAAGGACTAAGTTTCTTATTAATGTTATTTTGGCCTGGGGTGAAACTGTGGGTCGTTGTCAGTGACATTTTTAAGCCTTATGTTCAAACAATCAGGTACTAATAACTGTAGGGAGGCCGAAAGAGACGATTCATAACAAATAAGTTACATGGTGATTTAAACTTTTTTTCCTTCACCTGGAAATACTGAAGGCAGATGAGGTTCTGAACAAAAATGTATCTCTCTAACTCCTTGAGTAATACTTGATGCAAATAATTTTCAGGCATATTAATTCTCATCAGCTTATCGATACCAACATTCACTGTTGATCCCTTGCTGTGCGTGTGGTGGTTGTCGGTCTCGGTGGCCATGCTACTGTGGCTGTTTGCTGATGGGGTAAATGTAATGTTTAGAAACAAGAAGAATGTTTTGTTTGAAGTAAATCCTGGCATCAGGAAAGGAAAAAATTGCTGTAAGGAGCTGCGCCTGCAGCATCTCACTTATCTCAGGCAATGGCATGTCAGATGCGAGTGCCACAGCTTCAGTCAGAGCTGGGTTGCTCCTGAGGGAAAGAGGAAAAAAATAATAATGAACCTACTATTATAAAGCCTCTTTAATTTTTAATTACTGAAGAGTAACTGATTTTCCAGGTGGCTGTGGGGCAGTATTTAAAGGGTACCTGTCCACTAACTTCCTCTGTTAACCCCGCTTAGGGATGCACCTAAAACAAAGCATTCGGGGAATCTTTGTTATTTGACCAAGCACTTCAGCAAATGTTTAACTTGTGTGTTGGTGGGGCTTGGGCACATGTTGAAGTGTTTTGTAGAATGTGAATGTTAATTAATTGCTTGAAAAACAGGCACTGTTTGTACCATGTCCTGTCACTTGTTGGTTGTGTAGCAGGCGCTCTGCAAACACCCAGCGGTGATGAGCTCGCTGTGGGAGAAAACACGGCGTAGGGGACGGAAGGGTGGTGGCAAAAGGAGGGACACGGCTGCAGATGTGAACAATTTTCCTGCTGCCCACAATGGCTCAGAATTTATTGCTCTAATTAGTATGAGAGGTTAAAGTACAGTTACATTTCTCAGAGTATGGGAAGGTTTTGATTGTGAAATTATGAGGGTTTTCCTGTGGCGTGGCTCAACCCTGCTGCACGTTTATTTTGCAGGGCTGTCCGGGTGCTCCGTGGACCGGCCGTTGTCCTTGCGCTGGATGCTGTAGCTCAACTGTATCTCCAGTGGCCCGGCACAGCTGTGAGCTGAGCACCCAGGGGTGCAGGCGTCCGGCACAACCGGAGAGGAAGGCTGTAAGGTAAGAGATACTCAAATTTTACTTACCAGGGAACTTCATGCCAGAGTAGTTATTAGAAAACACATTGACCATGAACTAAAGTGATGCAAACACTGCGACTGCAAACGGCGTTCTGTGAAACCCACGTTTCTCCGACACCTGGAACATGCAGTTCTGTTCTGAGCAGCATTCGACGGAGGAAATGAAGGTAAGAGAGAGAGATTTAAGGAAATTAAGCAGTGTTTTGTTCTGCCTCACCGTGTGCTTTTGATCTTCCGGTTCCTTTTGGATACTCCGATGTTCATTTTACTTTGTGTCTGCCGCCAGTTGTGCAGAGCGCTGACTTGTTGTGAATACTTGTCATCATAACCTAGAGTTTTTGAATGAAGGTGTCCAGTTTGTTTTCTGTTAAGATATTTGTGGGTAAAAAGTTTCATCCAGGTGTGTAGTCAAGACCCGATAAGTTCCGCAAGGCCTGAGGTCGAGTTTAAGCTGCCTGGGTGCTCAGGTAGCAGGGGATGCCTGAGCTAAGGCTGCGCTGTGCTCAGGCCAAGGACCGCTTACACTGAGCACTTTGAGGGAGTTTTCCACGCTAGTTAGTCATCCTGTCTGCAACAGATTCAATTAGCACTGGGGTTTTATTGAAATTTAAAATTCTGATGTGGTTGTGCTTGAGGAGAGCGAGCAGGTTCGGGAGTCCTTGTTGCCAGTGTTCAAGTGTTGGCTTTACAAACAATTTATTCCTTGTGTGCAAAATGAGTGTGTGAATCCTGATGAAGTCTCCAGGGGGACCAGGGAGACATGGAGCTCCCCACCTTGGGGATGGGCTGTGGCTGCCGTTAGAGCCCTTTGGTAAAGCCACTCTCTGAAAAAACAAACTGTGATGGGGCCAAACGGCAGGGGGTCCTGCCGTGGTTTTAGCCTGCCGGGTGCTACATAAAACACAGGTATACATAATTTTTTTCTTTCCAAAAACATAATGAGAAAGGTAGAATTGTACGAGGTGCAGGTCCCTCATAAAGGAGAGTTGTATCGACTCGCTGTCAAAATCCAGCGTGAGGTGAATCTCACATCAAATATTAGGACACACGAAACATCATCCTTAGAACGTTTCTCCTCTGGTAGAATGCAAATTAGTTAGTAATTTCCAGTGAACAGCAATGCAATAAAGCATGATTTTAGTGGAAAGAAGCCACTAGCGATGCCTCCACCTCTTCGACAGCTCTTTTTTTCTAATCACTTTTGCTTTATCAAGAAATGTTAAGTTGTATTTTTTTATTGATATTTAAGAATAAATTCTTACAACATCATATCTATAAAAGGTTCATCACAGACCAAATACCACTCTAACCTTTTAAGCTTCTACAGTAAAAACTGTCGTCTTTATTTATCTAAGTTTGGGAAAGATACAAATGTAATCATAACGCCCAAGGCAAAATTTTATGGCAGTTTTCAGAACTCCTCTCTATAAAAACTACTCAAACCTACAAACATAAAAGCTTCCAATAAAATTTGCTTTAGATCCTACTCATAAAACATGAATTTCTTCCCCTGGTCCCAGAGCTACGGGTGTCCGATTGCCAGAGCCCTTGTCTAGGGCAGAAGTCTTAGCGCTTTGGCCTGACGATGGGCAAAACCGTTACGTATGAATAGAGTCATGCTATAAAAGTAGTTTCTGGGTGAAGCAGGGTGTTTCAGAGGTGCAGTCATCTAGAACACGTGGTTCTCCTCTCCATTTACTTTGCTATTTAAAATGTGGCTGATCTGGTAGAGTGGTGGCACTTTGGGTTTGACTTCAAAATATGAAAGCATGCGTCGGGTGCTGTTGTAATGAAAGATTCCTTACTGTATAAGCTTGTTAGTTGCATGTGAAGCATTAGCAGCAGGTAGAAAACGCTCGATGTACGTTTCAGCTGAGGAAATCCATACCTACCTACACACGGGCCGTGGAGGTGGGCTGGGCCGGAGGGAGGCAGGCCGGCTGCCTTCTGGAGATGCAGCGCAGGAATAAATCTCTGCAGATCGGGGCTTTAGCGGATTCCTGGCCACTAAAAGCTGGTCCTTCGTCAGCCTAGATGGATGTGCTTTTACCATCCAGAGTGGGTTTAACCCTGCTGACTCAGCCCAGGTGGTATCTGGTGAAAGACCTGAGCGTTTTGGTTCTGACTGCTGTTAGAAGAAGAGCGGTGGTAGGAGCAAAGCCTGCTCCTCGTGACACGAGAGCAGAGGCGATTCACCACTCGCACGTACTGCAAACTACACCAGAATCACAGACTTCTTCCTCGGAGGCGCGAGCCTCAAAGCATTCCTCAGAGTTCATTGTAAGTGAGAGCAACTTAGTTTAAAACTGCGCTTTTATGGAAGTATATTTCCTAACGCGACCCCACTGGGACATCGTTTCCCCGTGCACAGGGCTTTCTGAGGGCCCTGTCCTCCTTGCTGGCTGGGACACCGTCCTGGGTGCTGAGCGGCGTGCCCAGGGTGTTGCGTTCTCTGTAGGATCTGTCCTGGGCAAGGGCAGGAGGTGGCCAGAGAAGTGGGGTAGACCAGTAGTTGCCGAATAGATGTATAATTAAAGATATGATTCATGATGGGCTTTTTCTGTTTATCTTGAAATAGACTTTAATTACAACTCTGCCTTCCCATTTGTGTCTTGTGTAAGAAATTGGCTCTCGGAATATTAACAAGCCAGCTGTTAGAACTTCTTTAATATTTCCCTGTCTTCTGCTCCATTAGAGAGGGCTGCATACTTAGTATCTGCTGGGTTTGTTAATTATTAGTTAACTCTGCTTTATGGGTATTGTCTAACAAGGGAGCTTCTCCCCAGCGCTCATCATTAGTTCTGTATTGGTAGAGCTGCTGCGTCTTCGCAGTGTCCCTAAAGAGTGATGTTTAAAGAGCAAACTCTGGGTGGTTTTTGTGGAAACCACGCAGTGAAACAGGTTTCTCCAGAAATGTTTAAAGGAGTGAGGTGCCCGCACGCCATGGAATGAAGGTCGCTGTTGAGATAGCGTGGTGTGTTCCTCCTCCTCAGGGCCACGCTGCTGGGTTTGTGCGACTGGAAGCATCAGGAGGACGTTGTTGGAAAGGCTGCACTATTAGTCAGGTCCCTGATTCGAGAGGCTGCTTTTTTCTTGACTTAGAAAGCTGAGAAAATGGTAACTTCCCTGGCTACGCAGGCAGAACTGTACACCAGCCAGCAGATCTTTCTCGCCTTCCTTCTTCCCGACAGCACTGAGGGAAGCTTGAAGCGCAGGAATATCCCCAGAGTCCTAAATGGCCTTCAACAGACACGTCCTAATGAAGCCAAGTTAAAAATCTGTAATAAATTAATGAGAATGTTCCTTTTAGTGGCAATCGTCCATACACTCCCTCTTATGGCACCTTTTAATTATTGTTACTAATGATAGAGTTTTTGGGTCACCGCTTTCAGAGAGAAGCAAACCAGAAAACTTCTTTCTTCTAGAAACAAGCGTTTCGGCGCCGGCGACAGGAGAGAGGAGAGCGGCACGTTGGGCGGGTGTGGTTTGGGGAATGCGGTGCTGTTGCCTTTGTGCATTTTGTTGATAAATGAAGCAGCTCCTTCTCCGTGCCTTTGTGTCCGTTCCCTTCCGCCAGCTCTCAACGCGCTTCATTTTCTTTCGTTTTTGGCACGGGATCAGGAGGTGGCTCTCTCAGCCTCCCAACGAAATAAAATAGTCATGATTTTAGGCGGTGCTGTTTGCATTATTCATAGCTCTTGGCAAAACAAATGTTGATCTTATAAAGGGGCTGTTAATATTTTGATAGAGTAGTGAAGCCACCTGGATTTAGAGCAGAGGCAGGCTCCTGGATGAGGGGATCTGTTCGCTTATGGACCCGTGTTAAGGGAAACCCAGCAACGGCAAACAAGCTGCCCACAGCCTTGTCGGGCTTGGGGGTGGAAGCGCGGTACCGTTGTTACCATTCTCTGCTTTCTGCTCAGCTGCTCCTCACAGCAGAGCACCACGAATTCTCAGCCCCAGATGCTCCTTGGCAGAAACAGGGCTTAATTGTTTGGTCTTTTGTGAAAAGAAGCATCTTTTGTAGCTGAAGGTGAGGTAGGTAACTCCCTTAAGCGTTAATCCTTACCAGGTGAGGCAGAGGAAGGAAGAGGCTTTCCACAGTCTCCCCTGCACTCGTACTGAGCGGTGGTTCCCACATGAGACTCTTCTGAAGCTATTGATTGCCCAAACTGCCCGTATCTCTGGCATACATGGGGCTGTCAGGCACCTATTGTGAAGGCTTGACAGCATCATCAATATCGGCATTAGAGCTACTTTCTCAGCTTATGAGGACAGGACGTGCGTGATTGATGCAGAGACACGTGAAAAATTGTGCGAGGTCACTGCCATTTTTTTTCTGGGGTTTCACAAAAGCCCTGCTTTGCTTCTCCGTCTCCTCAATACGGAGAAATGGATTCATCAGGGCTGCCGCTCAGTCCGTTGGCACGATGAGCACGCAGCATGCCGCGCACGCTCTGCCCGCCTGGCTGTGAGCGCACCCAGAGAGCACCTCTGCCGGCTTCTGCTACTGTTGCTGGAGCTTTTGCCCTCCGGAGACCACCAGTAGGCAAATGTCCTCCCATGGATCCAGAGATCCATGGCATGGATAAGTTTGCTCCAGGAGGGAGAAGTGTTGCTGGCAGTCCTGCATGCCTGAAGGTGCTGGCTCCACGGACTGACCTACTCGCAGGTGCAAGACCTCTCGTGCCAATTCACAGCGGTCGACGCTGTATCGGGATAGAGGAGCCGGTCACCTGTTTAAAGGCACATCCATGTGGGTGGGCGCACAGCGTCCGTGTGCTCTGAGCAGAGGGATTGCGTGGCAAACTATGGTACGCACACACAGGGTGCTGCAGCAGTTGGGTTGTGCTTTGACTGTCTGATTTCCAGCTTCATTTTCCTTCACTGATGCCATTTCTGGCTGTGGAAGCAGAACAACTTCCCCCAGATGTCTCCAGGTGGGTACCTGGAATGCTTTTGCCCATGGATGAGAGAGATCCACATCCGTAACACCCTGGAAGCCTTGGTAGAGCCTGAGGAGTCGTTGGTATGGCTGCAGCAGTGCTGCCCTTGCCGTCATGGGCTGGATGAGGATGTGCGGACGGCGCAGCCCCGCCGGCAGCCCCGCGTGCTCGCGTTGCAGCAGGAATGGGGTTAGCAACCATATTGCGATTCCCAGAGTCTCCGTGGCTTCCTCATTGCTCCAGCAGGGAAATAATCTGCACCAGACTCGTTTCCTGGCACCGGCTGCTGTCCTTCGGTGCCAGCTCCAATGTGTAGGCTGGCACATTGCAGAAAGGAGGGAGGAGGAGTGGAAACGGAGCTCTGGCTCCGTCACCTCCCATCGTGACCTGCCCTGTCCCCTGGCCGGCCTTGGCTCTGAGGGAGCCCCTCTTTGTGGTGAGACAAAGCCGCTGATGGTGTCACTGGGCACCACGAGTCTCCAAGGACAGATGGCACCTTAAGGCTGCCCCTTGCTCACTCCAGGGGAGCCGGGGGCCTCTGGGGGCAGCATGCTTTAAATTCAGGGCAGCCCTGCCCCCGTCTTCTCCTCCACCCCGATTTCCCACAGCAGGTGCTGTGGGTGTTGCAGGGAGGGGAGTGTCCAGGTGCTGTGCCGCTCATGGACCGTCTGAACTGCGGCTTGTAAGGTTAGAAAATGAACTTACAGCTTCTCACCCAAACCTAGGGAAGTGCTATGGGCCCAAATACCAACACAGAGCCTCACACCTCTCCCAGAGTCCAGGCACTGCCTCTGCCGGCCTGGAGTGAGCCATCCGTCTGTCTGTCCGATCACAGAGCACCTCGGGTACTACTGCACAAAGAGCACGTGGGGTGATTGAATGGTGGCTGAGGGTGGGAAAAACACCCGCCTCAGAAAGCAGCTTTTCTATCTCTTCTCCTTTCCTTAACTTGATTATTCACTTATTCATAGCGCTCTCAAAACCCTGAGTACAAGACATCCCCTTTTCCTTTGCTCTTGCTCCATTTCCTCGTCCTCTTTCTCTTACTGATGTTGCTTGCTGACGCAGGATCCGCCGTCTCCAGTTTTAAAGCCAAAATGTTTCTGTTCCGCCGAAGGCAGTTCATGCAGCGGGAAGTCACTTCCACTGAACTGTTGCTGAAACCCCACCCCAAAAAAGCAGCTTCTTTTGGGAAGAGCCAGTTTTTTATGTAGGTTAGATCTCAGCTGCTTTCTCCACCAGCTTGGGCATCCGTGTAGCGAGTGGAGCTGAGGCAGAAATGTATGTAAATGCCAGAGCCAGCGCTGCCACGTTAAGCCTTGGAACCTGACACACAACTTAATTTCTGCCTTCATGTTGCTTTAAATGAAAGGTTGGCTTCATGCTGTTCCGTATGTGGAACGAGAATTTGCCTTGAGCTGCTTTTTCAGTATGAAAATTCTTGCAGAGGCGAAGCTGGAAGGCGAGGTGCACGTGTCGTGGTGAGGCTGCGATGCACATCCTGCAGCAGGACACCAAGCTGGTTGAAAATGACCTTTCTCAAAATGTTTTCATCAGGGTTTTTACGCTCTCCTTCTTTCAAAATATGCTCCAGTTCACACATGGCATGGGGTAGTCAGTAGGTGACAGGCCAGCATTAACGTGTGACGTCCCCACTGGGGTTAATGTCACGTTGCCACCTCCAGCACTGAGTTGTCTGACCACCAGATTGACGGGAGGATTCTGGGTTATCTTTCTTATTAACAGTGGGACCTTCTACCTGGAGATTAAAGAACAAAAGCCTGGGAAGACAGTTAATTATGGCTTAAGCTTCACAAGCAGAGTTAATGAATTTTAACGTGCCTCAATTAATAACTAATTGGGTTTTGCGCCTCAGCTGCGAATGGGAGCATGGGGGTGTCCAGGAAAAAAAATGGGTCTAAAGATGAGCTGTTTTAATTGAAATCCTGTAGGATCTTTCTACAGGGGGAAATGGTACCCTGGTCTTACTTCACATTTTTAATGCGAAGAGACAATCGAATGGGTGGTTTTTTCCAAGAGGAAGCCGTCGGCCGTGTGACGGTACCGGCGGTGTTACTCTGTCAGCTGGAGTACTGGGGTTGGAGAGTCCCCGATCCAGACAGGTAGGCAGGACCATGGCTTAATCCTGACTCTGGGCTGGAATCTGGCCGATTCTGAGCTTCCTCGAGCCAGCTCTGCGCTGAGGTCTGGGGAGTTGAAGCGGGTGCCAGGAAACCTTCTGATGAATCTGGCCCAATGGGAGTGTTAGTTAAAAACTAATGGGAGGTGATGGCCCAGCAGTATGCTAGAGAATGTGTTAAAGCTTTAACTTTTCATTTAGGGTTTTTGACAAGACACTGCAGATTATAAATAATGGATGAATTCCCAAAGTATGTCTGCACTTCCTGGCTAACTTCCCACATGGGTGAACTGTGAGTTTTCTCCTTAATTATCTGTAGGAGAACCTATGCATATTGCTCTTTAAGCATATAATTATCCTTGATCATTTGGGATGAATTATATGTTCGGACTTCTGTATGGATTTGATCCTAATGTAGGACATGGAGTCAAGCAGATAAAAATAAAAAGATGTGAAGGACATAGAAGAGCGAAGTGCAAGGAGGAGCCTCTGCGCCCTTTGTCTTCTCAGAAGGATTTCAAAGCCGCGGTGGAGTGCACCTTGCAAGCGCCGAGTGGTGCCAGCTGCAGGTTACTCTTGGAATTTTAATTATGCTCTTAGTACCAAATTCAGGTGCTTTCAGCAGAAGACCTCTGCCTGCACTTTTGACCTTACTCCTGCCCCAGCCCTGCTGTTGGTTTGAGTAGGACGAAGCCCCGGAAGCAAGCACCGACACAGTGCGGCCATCAGCTCGCGCCGAAGTATTCTGTCTCTGGCTTCCAGGTGTCAGAGAATTTAGGTGGAAAGATATGACACGTAGCATAAATTTTTTTATGCTCTAGGATGGATTGTGCCTGGTAGTGCTGTTGGTCTAATGAGATATTTGATGTCTTTTTCTATGGAAAGAGGATTATTTTTAAGCCCACAGTTAAGAGAATGTCCACTCTTTGCTGTGATTAGCATGTAAATCAGGCTCTGGTGGGATAAAAAAAAAAAATGAAAAACAGGTAAAGGTAGCAAAGGTTAAATTGTGTTTGTAGTACTTAAAGAGAGCAATAAATCCTAGAGAGTACAAAAATAGAGGAATACTCTGCAGCTCAAACAGTAGAAAATTGTCTTTTGAATGTGATGCTCTGAGTGTGAAGGAAGAAAAGAAAATATATATGTTGTTCTCAGTACCAGTTCTAAAGAATATTTATCAGCAACTTCAGCCACAAGGTAGGAAAAGACGCAGAAGCCAAAGTGCAGCTTTAATTTCTTTTGTTTTACTCTTTACTTTTTTGTTGTCGTATTTGAGCGCCCTCGGACAGAACATGGCAGTAACAAGAAAAAGAAAGCAAATACTTAATTTCTTAAAGGCAGCGTTGTCAGGCACCGATCCTCCGGTGGCAACTATTTACGCCGGGCTTCTCATCATGCCCTTCACAACTGCCGTACAATAAATAATAAAAGATTAAAACCTTAAACCTGGAAAACTTAGGAAAAAAAATATTAGAAAATTTTATTTCAGATTATAAAAATCCTTGAATGATTTACTTTAAGGGACAATTTCATTGCTGCCGTGTGCGGGAACTAATGATCACGCGGGGCTCCGGATTGGCGAGAGGGTTGCTTGGGAAACATAGTCATAGGTAGGTGATAAAGTCGTCCTTTCTCCATCACTGCCTCGCTGTCACCGGGATAGCTTTTACCATTTGTTACAGGAAAATGATGGTGGGTGTACATATTTATACCTGGGTGGCAATAATGCTGGCGATAACGCTGAGGGAGCGAGCCACGTTGTTTTAAGGAGCCCGGCTCGCTCCCCGGTGCCAGCGCCCTCCTCGTCCTGCAGCTGGGGGGCTTTAGCAGAGAGGTTCCAGCCATGGAGGCAGCTGCGCCGTCCTGGAGGGAGAGACGGGCATCTGATGAAGTACGTGGCCGGTTGGTTGCTGCTGTGATGTGGAAGCGTGTTCTTGATGGCCTTGCAGGAAAGGATCCTGGATGCAGGTCCGTTCCAGCAGCAAACCACTACACACCAAGTGCCGGTTTGATTTTAAAAAAACCCAAACAAACAAGCAAAAAACCCAAACAAAACAACAGAAACAACCCTGTGAAATTCACACCTTGTCTACATCCTATTGCTGGGCAGAGCTGTCCGGTGGAGTAGCAGCTGGAGATGCCCAAGCCAAGAAAGAGTAGAATTGCAAGCAGAAGACACTGTAGGGTACAGCCTGTTGGGTGGAGGAGCTCTGTGGTTCTAACAGACTCAAAGAGGGTCGTGCCGTGTGTGATGGTAGCTCCCAGGAGTCTCCCATCACAGCAGCACATTGCTGGTCTCCATCCATCGCTGCAGAGATGTTCCTTGCGTCGGTAGCTCGGGGAAGTTTTCTCCATGTTTCCCAGGCCTCTTCCTTGTCAATGTCTTGCTGCATTTATTCACTTCAACAGGTACTAACTCATAGTCTTTACTCAAGACTCAGTGTTTTCTGTTTGTCCGCCGTGATTTCCGGAGTTTGCCGTGGTTTAGCCTCGCTCCCTCAACAATGTGTGTCTGACGGACCACGCAGGTCTTTGTTATTTACTTCTTGACTTGATTATAGCCTGAGATTCTGGGTATCCCCCTCCTTACCCTGTCCTCTCGGTTTCACTTGGTCAGGAGGCTGCTGTGAAACCTCTCTGGTTTTCATCATGAGGTTTTTAGGTGGCAGCTGAACGCTGCGTGCTTTCCCTCCCAAATAGAGGGGCATTGCTGAGCCATGGGAAGGCGTTTCAGCCTGACGGGAACTGCTGGCTGCCCTTGGGAGATGGAATAGCTGTGGATGGGTGTGTGCCCGTGGGGTGTCCCGCTGTGCCTCGGTCGGAGCCGGGAAGGTGGTGTGAAATACAGTGTCTAATTTATTCACCGAGGAACCACCGCAGCGGCTGTTTGTCAGGCGTAGGTAATGGCTTCAGCGCCTTTGGAAAACAGACGGGATAGTTTTTGAGAGGTGTGTCAAAAATACGAAAATGTATCTTACCAGGAGAGCAGAGCCAAGTGCCATCCGTGTAAGTCTGGAAGTGGGAAGTAAAAAACCTTTTATTAGACCCAACGAGGAGAGCGAAAAAATGCCAGAGACACAAACTTGTGAGCCTGTGAACAGCCCTCCTACCCCAAAGCTTGTGAGGTGATGATAGATAATTAATAGATGGATGGATATTTCATCAGTGCATGGCTCATACTTATTTTCTGAACTCCACATAAAAATGTGGAATTATATGTAAGGGGTTTTTGTTTATATTTTTTAGGAATTCCAGATGGCTTTCAAATGACTTCGTAGACTACCAAAGCCTCAGTGTCTGGGAAATAATATTTATAAATGAAAGCCTTCCTTGTTGAGAACTTTTGTTTATATTCAGAGCTGTCCCATTAATGGAAAACCATTAAAGGGCTGTAAGCATCATCACTTCTAAACTGGAAATTGTAACCTTTGGGGAGAGGAGAGCTCAGCTACCTTATTATTAAAACAATGAATTGCAGGAAAATATGGTTTTTGGTGAAGGTACTTGGAGGTTTATTTCTGGGTTGTTGATTTTTTTTAATATTTAAAATTATAAAAGTTTAAAGGAATTAAAAAGAAAGTCTGTAACTGTGACTGGTACTGCTGGTCCTACGGTGTCCCCCCACGCTTCGCTGCCATCCTCTTCCCACCGCACACGGGCAAAGCAGAACAGATTGTGCAAAGCTCAGGGCTGCCTGGAGCAGGATGAAGAGGAGGGCACTGAAGAAACCCCTCATTTTATGCTGTTACCAACTCTTAGTTGAAAAAAACAAATCAGTGTCATGCAGCTGAAAAGAGGGTATAAACTTGATGCTAGTTTAATAAGCAAGTTCCTTATATAGGGTAGGCTGAAACCTGGCTGAATTCTCGGCAGAAAATTGTGGTTGTCAAGCCGTGGCGCAGTCCGGCTCCTCACCTTCCCCTCACCAGCTGAAACGCTTCCAAGACGGGGAGCGTTTTTGGCACCTCCCTGTGTGCCTGCACAGAAGGGGCAGGGAGCGGTGCCTGCCAAGCCCGTGGACCTTCAGGAGCTGACAGCCTGAAGCCCACAGATCACTGCTCATGCATGCGCAGCACCCGGGCCTTCGTCCGCCCTCCTTCCGAGTCCATCTCCCGCAGCCCGGCCGTCTTGGCCGGCTCAGGAGTCACACCGCCGGCATCTCCCGCCGTGTCGCACGGCCTGCTCTCCAAAGGGGCCTGGCGGCCAAAGGAGAGCTGTGGATGTCGCAGCGCTGGCGTGTTTGTCATTCAGGGATGGTGGTGGGACAGTTGGTGGTGCAAGAGGACCCGTCTGTTTCAGCGTGCTCTCCAGAAGTCGTGGGGAGCTGGTATGAATGCAGTGGTCACGGTGTCCTAACTCCGTCTCCGCCATGAACGCCTGCTGAGCCCCGAGGCTGTCAGTGTTTGTATTTGATGAGGGGTGAAGTACCACTTGAAAAACCTGTGATTCTCTGCAGGGCTCTGGATTTAGCTCATCATGCCCGGGACAGGAGTGACCGTGCTGTGAGGGGTGCTTGTGCCTCTGAGGGCACACAGGTGATGGATGCAATAGCCACAATTTATTTTCTTTTACCAGTCCCCTTCTCTTTCACAGATTCCTTCATTCTCACATTACCTGTAACTGTGGGGAGATGAGCATCGTCCTTCATGGGCACTGGACTGGGATTTGCAGGAGGCCAAGCGCTGCCATCCGGGGGCGTGACAGAGAAGAAGTCAGCACCATCTTTCTGTAAAGGGATTTTTGGGGTGTGTTTTCAGCTGGCTGTGGATGTTGTGTCCAAACAATAATGAAAATCAGAACGTCTGCAGCAGCTCACTGTGGTGCATATCAGAGGGAGTAAAAGAGGAGCTTTCCTCACCAGGTGCCCCACGGCCCCCTCCCACACTGCAGAGTTTTTGGTGGAATGTCTCTGAGGGGGCGGTGCAAGATGGTTGTAGAGCAACTAGTGTGTGAAAAGTTGCCTGGTCAATAATGGATTAGAGAGAAACATAACGCTGAGATACCTTGTTGTAAAAACGGAGCTGGCACTGGAAACCAGTCTGGGTTCAGGACAGGAGTTCTGGCAGGGGGTTCGGCCGTCCACTTGCAGATACAGCATCACCTAAAAAAGTGTGAGTCTACTTAGTCAAGGCTGCTTCTAGCACAGCGCTGAATTGTAACTCCACAATGGAGAAGTTTTAAAGTGGTTACGATTACACTGATAATTATTTGAGGCGAAGTTTGTGTTTCTGTTGTTCCTAATGAATCCCTTGGTTCCAGTGCTGACTTAGTTTGTGTTAAATGTCCCTTTGTCGCTGGGAGGTTTTATTTTGGTGCGTGTTTCAGGCTGGCACTCAGCGTTTGCTCTAAGCCAGCCCACAGCTCTGTGTTTCCACAACGAGCAAGAGCTTTTAATATGGCAAATTACACTCAAACCGGTACGCAGTGTATTTTTGCCCACGTGTTTCTTCTGCTTCACTTAGCACCTCCCCAGCATTTCAGGAGAAGCCCTCTGTCAAATCCAACAATTTCTCATGGGCCACCAGGCATCCTTACCCAGCGGCTTTGTTCAGAACCACCAGCCGAGTGCTGGAGTCCCCGGAGCCCCTCCAAACCGCTTACCTTCTCGTTACCTGCAAAGCTGTCGGATGAATGCCCGATGCTTCTCTTGACACAGGAGATTTTCTACTTCGGGCCTTTCCTTCAAAACCTTTTCTTCTTTCAGTGGCACTGGCAAGTCCGCCTGGTAGTTTCTGGCTGGAGAGAGCTACCGCGTGTAGCTCCATTTCGCACAGCGCCGGCCATGTGAGGAGTAGTTGGAATTTATGCTTGCGGAGCAGTTTCAGAGCTCTGTGATTTCTTTGCCTGCCCAGAGTGAAGCTGCATTCGAGGAGCAGTCGCTGCATTATTTAGTCAGAGTGCTATAATGCTGTCTGTAATTGGGGTTTGGACTTTTACCAGCTATATTTGCTTAGCTGTTTTCTAGTGTGAATAAATTCTGAGCTTCCCAGCCCCAGAGCAGGATGTTTTGAGTCCTATAATAAATAACCTGGAGCCATAAAGGCCAAGAGGTCAGCAATTCCATCCAGGCACGACGCTCGTTTAGGATTTGGGCCACCTTCTCAAGGTGTGGTCTGCAGAGATGTGGAAACCTGGGCTGCATGTGTGGGGCAGCAGGTGGAGAGCAGCAACTGAAGTGGGAATTGTGGCCTAAGTGTGCAACTGGGGTGAAGGGATGAGGAAGGAGAACCGTGCGACACGGATCTCTGGGATGGGGCAGCGCTCCTGGCGCCGTTACGTCTCTGTGCAGTTCCTGGAGCCAAGCCCTGAGCGTTCCCTGGTTCTTGTTCTGGTTGTAAGCTCTCAGAAGGAGTGGCAGTGGCAGAAATGGGTGGTTCAGACAAAGTAGTGCTGGTATGAGCTTGATTTCATCTGTTCCCCACCTCAATGGCAGGGAAGCTCCTGTGGACGCTCTCTTGAAACCGGTCTTTGTACCACAGGAGCTTCATCCTTGGTGACTGGAGATACACTGGACGTAAACTGGAGTGAAATCAATTTCCATTCGCCCAGTTTTCCAGCTGTTTAGCTCAGTTTTGAAAGTGATTTTAGGGCATGGGATCTCAAACAAAGCTGAGGAGAGACCAGTGGTGCCTGAGGAGTCCCAAGGTGAGAGCCCGAGGAAGAGCTTCCTGCTGTTTGTGCACCCTGGGGTGAACCAGCATGCTCTCTGGAGGGGTGCAAGCCTTGCTCAGAGTGCAGCCAAGGGGAATGTTCTGCCTCAAGTGTTTTGGGTTCTTTTCCCTTGTTATCACTCCCAACACTGAGTGGAGATTTACGGTGTACTCCAGGGTGGTGATTGAATGTGTCGGTGCTGCAGGACCTAATCGTGTAAGCGGAAATTAAAAATGGTTTGTTTGGTTTTTTTTTAAGAAGAATAGCGGCTTTGCAGCAGTTGCCACAGTTGTCAAGGAGTCTTTCAAAGCCTGCAGCAGAGCCCCGTTTATGTTATTTACTTCAATAGCCAAATCTACTTAGGGGAAGAAATTGGTGAGATAAAATCTTGATCAAAGGGAAGCTGGAGGAAAGTCTTGCAAGTTTCCCCCCTGAAAGATAGAGCAGTGGGTGTAAGGAGGGTTCCTGTGATATTTAACATTTTACTCCCCTTCTCTGTGTACAAGGAATTTCTTCTCTGTATGTGACAGCAGGGTGGCAGAACAGGAATGCCACCAGTCCCTTTGGAGAGAGAGAGGAGCACCGTGCAGTGCTTCACAACGCGGGGAATCCAGCAAGAAGGGATCAGGTTGTGTCACTCAGGAGTCAGCTGGAGTGGAGTGTGTGCACCCCAGTCTGTACCACGTGGCGGGAGGGCTCTCCATCCTCGGAAGCTGCCCGAGCTTCACCGGCAGAGCCGGAGCACAGGACAGCGGTGCCTCTCTGGTATCTCACACTGGGCACCAGCAGCAGGTCTGTGGTTGTGGGGCTGGCTGATGCTCTAGAACCGGCTGGCCCCTGTGCAGGGACCAGGAGTCAGAGGTTGCCCAGCACCCCTTCAGAGCACGATGTGTGCGTCACGCCGTGTCCTGGCCAGGAGCTCTGTCTGCAGGATCAGAGCCAGCATTGTGTTTCGTTGTTCTTCGTTCCGAGTGCATCTCAAACTCTTCCATAAATAAGGGCAGGGATTCGTAACAAGCTGGCGGGTTCCATGGACTAGAACGGCTTTTAACCCATGGCTGAGGCACTGCTTGTCTTTTTCTGACCAGGTAACTTAGAGCCCCTACAGGAATCTCTCAGGGTGTTGGTTTGCCTAATGGGCACTGAAATGTGACCTCTTTGTTTTCATCTGAAGTTGTGTAGTTTTTTTCTTATTGAGCTAGAGCTGGGGTTTGACTTCAGCGTTCATTTAATTTGTAATCGTGCTGTGAGTTTTCAAAGGCCAGCTCTGATTGCACAAACTCTTGGAAACGAGAGAGCCTGAACATCAGTGTCTTGTCAGGGCCAGAGGAAAACGCCAAGCTGGCTGCCAAAGCCAGACATGTGTAAGGACCTCCTCTCCCAGCACGTGTCACTTCCATCCCGCTCCCACAGTGAGGGGCGAGCAGAGGGAGGTCGGATTTGGGAGGAACAGGGCATGAACCCCTTCCCTGGGAGACCTGCCCGTGCCTTTTGGGCAGAAGCTCACTAGGTGTGGCCAGCAGCTGCGTTGCACCTCTACGTGCTGTCGCTCAGCACCAAACAGCAGATACAGCAAGAAGTTCTCGTTTCCCATTTTCTGCCGCCACTGCTGTTGCCTCTGGAGGAGGAGTTGCTTCGTTTGGCTTTTCAAGCTGAGAGGAGGGGACCGTGTCCAGCTCGCAGGAGCTCTGGCCCGCAGGGCGTGCAGAACAAGCCTCAGCTGTTACACAAAGAGCCTTTGCGCTCCGTGGGCGACGCGGGTGGCAAAATCTCACCCTCCTATGGAGTTCTGGGCATTCTGGGAGACCAAAAACCACACCTACCTTCTGTTGTATCAACTAACTCTTCCTTTTCTAAAGGAAGTGTTGGTTTCTGGTTCAAAACATCTTCGTAGTGGTTCTCAGACTGCATCTCCCATCGCCATTTCTCAGTGACTTGGCACCAACTCCTTTGTAACAGCAGCAGCTTTCATGTGGCATGAGCTAGGTTTGGGTTTTCAAAAGGCTATAGGGAGACCCTCTGTTCCCTCCCATCCATTTGTGTAGGATTTTAAGAGCTGTGTGAAGTGTTCCTTGGAAAGAGTTAAAAAACCCTGAAGTTTTGAACCAGCAGCTGTCTGCGCTGGTGCCAAAAGCACGCGCTGCCAGATCCCTATCTCCTGAGCTTTTCTAACCACAGATCACTGAAGCAGATGTTTATGTCCCATGTCAAGTTATTTGAATGCTAAAAGCTGCAAAATATGGGTGTGGAGGAAAGATTCTGAGCCTAAACCAGAGCTGACCCCAGATGAAGTAACCGCTGCAGGAAGTCATGTCCAGGAGGTGTGCGGAGGGGGCTCTCCTGGCTTTCTGGCCCATCAAAGACAAGCTCAGTGCTGCAGCCACAGGTCAGGATGAACTTGGAGCCAATCTACAAGTTCAGCAAAACTGGAGAAATTTCAGGGAAGTTCCCTGGCTGGCCTGGATAAAGCAATAAAGACGTGGTGCAGGCTTGCTAACCAGCCCAGGCTGAACTGGGAGCACTGGAAAGGTAAAGTTACATCCAGCTGTGAGGCATTCAGTGCTGCCAGGGCCAAGCTGTTGCAGCCTGGACCTTACACTTGCCTAAGTGCGGTACTTAATTAACACACTTCTACTGAGCAGTCTCAAGTGGAGAAGGATGTGGGATTGTGTTTCCTCTCCAGGGCTCTGTGGTCCTCAGGATGGGAGCACTAAAAGCTCGTGGCATGAGAGGAGCCTTAACGAGCAGGGGAGTTAAAAAATAGCATTGGCAGAGTGAATCTTTGGGATAGAAGGGATGGATTTTATATTCCTGGAGAGGCAGAATCCCTTCTGGTGGGTGAGGAGGGCACAGGACAAGCCAGCGCTCAGCTGTCTCTCTTTCGGACACATCTCATGCTGCAAGTGCCTGCTGCCAGTGACGCTGTGCCTGTTTGGGGCAGATCTGACTGAGCTCAGTCTTGGAAGCCCCTCAAAATGAACAGTTTCCATCTTTTCTTAACTGCTGTGGCTGCCGCCACCCGCTTGGTTCCGTAGAGGGTTCTCAAAAGGTCACTGTGTGCAGCAGAGTGACTCATGTGCCGTTGCTGCAGCCCCAGGAGCGGGAACGGTTTGAGCAGCTTCCAGCGTGGAGTTTTCCAAAATATGAATGTTCGTGGAAAAAAAAAAAAAAAAAAAAAAGATGCCGAGTGTTGTTAAGGATTCTGTTTTAAAAGGCATCTGGGTTGGAGGGTTGTGTTATTAAGAAGCATCTAGATGTTTCACGTGCTTGTATCTTACCACGCACGCTGGCTCCGCAGCTGGGTTCCCTTCTGGAGTGGGCTTCTCCGAAGTGAAAAAGGTTATACCCTTTGCAGGGACTCCTTTAATGTCCTCCACCACCTCCCAGCTGCTCCTTTCTCCTTTGGCTGTGCTTTAGGGATGTTGTGGAAGAGCTGGGTGATAAGACCTTGTTAGAAGCTACAAGTAGATAAGCTGTGTTCAAAGAAGTCCTTTCGTTTTTTTGCATGGAGGTAGAAAACAGCTGTTTTCCCTACCTGGAGATGAAGGTGACACAGTCCCAACTTTCAGGAAGGCCCCAAGAAAAATCCCAGCCTTCCTGGGAAACTGTCATCAAACCAGTAACACATGGCTTTTCCATGCCCAGTCCTCAGAATGGGCAGGTGTCACAAGAAACCACTTCTTTAGAAGGCAGGATATGATAACGTGCTGGGATTTTTTCTGCCAGCCACCTTTGAGGACCTGACATCACCTCTGTGGACTCGCCATGGATGAGTTTGACATGCAGGGACCGCAGCAGGATGTTCAGGAGGCTAGAATGTCCTAAAATAGATCTAATCTCACTTTCCTAACTTCTCGTGCCTGTCTTTGCTCAGCTGCTGACCTGCCAGCCCTGTCTTTCCTTTTTCTCCCGTGAGCCGTGCCCTCATCAAGTGGATCTTGCCTACACCTTGTGGCATGTTGTGAGCTGCAGGAGGGTGGTGAGACCCTGCCCAAGGCACATGGGGCAGCAGCAGCCTGGTGTTTAACCACAGAAATGGTCTCTAGTGCCAGCGGGTCGGTGGGAGGCGCAGGCAAGCTCTGGGAGGCTTGGTGACAGGGATGTGCCATGTCCTCACCATGCTCTGCATCTCATCCCTATTAACTGCAGCCGCATCCTAACAAAATGTGCCAGATGAAATCCTGGTCTGGCTGCAGGCCCCTCTATCTTAGCTGTGCCCGTGTGAGGGACAGGAAGGGAGGAAGGAGCCTGTGTTAGGTGGCTGGTCATCGCCGTAGCGCGGTGCTGCTACAAGGCCCAATAAAAATAAAAGAGTCTTTGCAGTTCTAACGAGATATTCATGCATGGCAGCGCCAGAATATCAACTAAACTTTTATGGTATGCGTTAGCTGTGGTAAACGAAGCGGAACGGGGATGAATTCATTCCATCCCATCTCAGCTGCAACTCACAAATAACGGGCTTTACGCATTTTCAGTAGAAAGTCCATTTCCTCCCCTTGCCAGCAGCCGTTAACCAGCACCGAATGTTCTCTCTGTAGAGGTGGTTGAACCTGAGGGTGAGATAGGAGAGCGGTAAACGTTTGTTAAGTACTTAATACAACCTGCTTACAAGGCGTACCTGCCAGGCACTGGGCAATAAAGAGCGTCTCTGTCAGAGGGAGGAGCGACTCTGCAGCCAGACGTGGGCCCTGGTGGTGGTTGTGCCTGGGGAAGCTGAGGCACACGGGGCCAGAGCTGCAGAAGCGTTTCGGCTAAAGGCTGCTTGTTCGGAGGGAACAGGCGAGGAAGGGTGACAGCCTCTGGCTGCAGCTCCCAGATGAGGTCCCTCAGACCTCCCTCACTCAGAGCCTTGCAGCTCGTGGTGGTCTCCAGCTTGGCTCTTGTGTGGATTTCTTGGGGTTTGGGTGGGTGGTGTTTAAGCAGATTTTCCAGCTGACTTGACAGCACAAAGCCCAGCCTCTTCTGTGCCTTTTTTGCCCCTAAAGTGTCTTGCAAATTGAAGAGCACCAACTAAAAGGTTGTCTTGTTTGGCACTGGTTTCATTAGATAAAGCTGGACGTGTGCTGCTGGAAATACTTGCACAAATTCAGAATTAATCATAGCATAATAGAATCTGGTCGCTTTGGTTGTTAATTCTCTATTGAGTCTGCATCCCCATGTTTATTCTCATTTGTTCTGATAAGGTCCATTGTCTCTAATATTGCTTCGTAAAGGGTAAGAAATAAATCAACGGTATTTAGCTTTTCTAACCATCTGGTCTGGCTTACATCCCAAAATCAATTTTTAAGTTGGGCACAGTTCGTGTATTTTTGCCTCGTAACAGAGAACGTCTCTGGGGAGAGAAGGGAGGGAAAAGTCGCTACTGATCTGGCCCCAGGGATTAATCATTTTGTAGAGACTACACTTTAAACCCTACCGGTTTGTGGCGGTGTTGGGCTGAGCTTTTGCCAAGTGCTAAAAGAAACTTCTTTCTCTGTGCACTGATGGGATTAGTGCTTTGGACAGAGATGCCTGTGAAGTGGAGAGTTGCTGGGTTTGGAGGTGCAAGTTTTGTGCTTTGGTAGCACTTGATCTTCCAAGGATGTTAATCTTCAATGTGTGTATACGTTACAGTGCACTTCTCGGGTTATTATGGAACCATCCTGTGGAGTTAAGCCAATTGTTTTTTAAGAGGTGTTGTTAATGAAGTGAAATCTCATGCATTTGGGAGCTACTGTATTGCCACAGATGGGAAATAGATCTTGTAAACTATAAATTTTTAAAAATTATTTAGCATCTCCATTGCTTTGTGGGGCCATGTGGCACGGAACGCAGGATAATTCCGCAGCTTTCATTAGAACATCCGATCATCAAACATTTAAAGTCTGTGGACGATGTTTTCGGGGACTATTATAATAATTAGAGAAGGAAAATGGGTTTAATAAAAGTTGTAAACAATTATCGCTATCTAGCCTAGCCCTTGTCCCTTCCTGCAAACCCCATCTGCGTTGTGCGTCTGGGCGCGCGAGACGCGAGCGATGGCTCGGCGTCCCCCTACCCTGGCCCATCGCACGCAGGCCTGTTGCGGGGTCGCTCTGGGACGTGGCAGTGACAGAGAATCTGGAGGAGGACAAGTTTGTGAAGAAGCCAAGAACCTGATAAATCCCCTCCCGATCAGCCATGAGCGTTCGTGGCTCCCAGCGACCTGTTGCTGGGTGATAGGGGCTTGTTTTGACCAAGCCGTGTAGACTCTCTGCGTTGCCATATCGATGGAAAAGGGTTTTAACACGACGTTCTGAAAAGGTGGGTTACGAGGTGGAGGTTTGATGTGTCGTGCAGAGCAGCTGTGACCCAGAGTGACTCTTGTGCGCGTGGAGCCGCGTCGGGTGGTCACGCTCGGCCTTCCCCATCCCTGTTTCTTATTGTGATTCCCCGACGACGCACAGTGCCTTTCCTCAAGGTGATGGAGCCGCTTGTGTTTTTACTGAAGGAGGAGGAAATTTGAGATCATGTGGAGGGGAAAGAGATTCCAGTGATGTAGCGAAGCAGTTGTTTAATATGTAGCTGCTTACTCCCACTGAGTTATGTGTTCTTCTGGATATGAAATAGGCTTTTCATCAATTGGCAGATCATTATGTCATTTGAGATTTCGCGTGAGTATCCGCCTCTTTAGGACGAAGCCAAGGCACCAGACTGAGAGCCAGGGTCTGGCTGACTGCGAGCACCTCTGTTCTGAGCAACCGCCGCCCGGGAGAGGCCCCCATTTCAGGCAGTACTTTCAATCCAGCCGTCCCCTTCTTTTAAAAAGCAAACCCCTCTCTAGGCCAGGGAACACAAAAATAGAGCTGTGGTGACCTCCCAGTAACCAGCTGCCGTCCAGACCAGCAAGGTTTGCACGAAGGAGCTTTGCGAGAGCTATTGTTGGACGTTACCTTACCCCACCAACCCCACCCTTGGCCTTGTCCCACCCCACGTGCGTATCACCAGGCAGCTGCAATTTGTGTACGTGCTCAGGAAGGCAAGGGGGATGGACTGGGGGGAGGGATGCAACCCCTTTTTTGCTTTGAGCTGAGGGTTGCTCAGACAGATCTGACAGCCCGACTCCAAGTATGGGAAACCAGGGCCCTTTCCTCTGCCCCTGGGTGCTCTTCTTGCTGCCCAGTCCAGGCTGGACCCTGAGTCCTGACGATGGGCGAGCCCCCCGAGGGGAGCGATGCCCGTGGCCAGGCTCGGTGCGTGCCAGCTCCCGAGCATCACCTTTGGGCGGGCTCTTGGCCACTGACCTAAATTGAGATGGAGCGAAGAGAGCAAGCAGCTGCCCCACCACTGTTGCTCTGTTTTCAGCGTGGATCGAGCCTCCCTAATCCCCTCGGATTTTGTATCTACCAAAACAGCTTGGGCCCATCAGTAAATTGCAGTGGCATATGGTCCAGGTTTATGAGTAATCTGGCACACGCTTAAGGGAAGGAGGACGTCATCCTTCAGCAAATACAGAAAATATTGTGGAGGTTTTTTTTTCCATGATTGTATTTAATATAGTTGATGAGAAGGCTGTGAGAAATGTTTACCTTTTAAGCCAGTCCTATTTAAACTTCAGCTGCTGGTTGAAGCAGCTACGTAACGGGAAATCAATATAAATAAAAGGGGAGTCCGTTGTCCTGCCAGCCTTGCGTTGTTTCATGCTGACCCTGTGGGCACATCTGGGGCCTGAGGAGGAGGTGGTCAGCTGGTACCACCCACCAGTCACCCCAAACGCAGCGTCTGAGGCAGATACCCCACGTCACATCAGACTGTTTAAAGAGTCCTCATCACCTCTGTACAGGTGAAGAAGTTTTTCTGGATGTCACAAATGCCAGGGCTGCAGCTTCATCCCTAGAAGAAAGTGGAGTCAAATGGAGTTTGGGCTGCTTTGGGAGGAAGGGGCCTGATCGTGGTCAGCTCGGTGGGCCTGACCTTTTCAGGTGATGGCAGTGGATGTCCCAGCTCCATTTCCAGCCGTTCTGCAGGGGTATTGAAAGGCACCACCCGGTGTAAATTCACTCCCTGGTGGCTTTGTCTGGGCAGCTCATCTTAAGGGCTTCCAGATCCTGGTCACGTAAACCTCTTTGCTCCAGCCCTGTTGTGGCAGGAAGGCGAGTGCTGCAAGCGGGTTCAGCTGCCCTCAGCTTGCTCGACAGCAGCTCTGGAAGGTGCTGGCAGGGCTGGAGGTGTCCGTGGGCTCAGCCGATGCTCCCCAGGAGACATCTGCCCCCCTCTTGGCCCTGTTCAAACCTGGGCCATCTTGGAAGGAGTGGGGAGGATGTGGGAGATGGAAGTGGCTTTGTTGGGCAAAATGCAGCAGCACTGCGAGACCTTTTCCTTTGGCTCTTCGTTCATCTCTCCAGGTCCTGCCAGTGACTCTGCTTTTCCCTTCAGCTGGGATGTAGAGCTCCGACAGCTTTTCTTCTCCCCTTTCAACTGCCGTAGGCTCTGGATCTCTGTGCTGCAGAGGCCTTGAACTTCCTTTCACTCCTCCCAAGATTCATCTTTGCTCAGTGTGTTTGAGAGCCCAGCTGCAGGAAACCTCACGCTTGTGAGCTCTTCCCTAATTCCGCATCACCTGCCTCCCCGCGCCGCCCCACACGCGAGAGGCTCTGCGGCGTGTTTGCGGCAGCCGCTCCTCACCGGGGTCACCAAAGAGGTGGTCGGTGGTGAGCATTGAGCTGTGAACGCCAGGGGCTGGCAGGGGACGGCTCTGAGCCACGGAGCCGCCGCCTGCTGCCGCTGCTGGCCTTCACCCAGAACTTCAGGGAAACACTCACCTCTTTAATCGAACCAAAGAAAGGGATGAGCTTTGTTGCAGGGGTTTGAAGCGAGGGGTTTGCACCGGAGCGTCTGCAGTTCTTGTAAACAGAGAAAGTATATCTCCACGACTAGAATCATTATTAAGTGGTTAGGCCGAAGGGTGTTCACTTTCTCGAGTGCTCCTATTATACACAACAGCAGAATTCATATATTTCTCCAGCTGCTTTTAAGAAAAAAAGGAATTTTTCATATTAAGAAGGCAAAATGGCTTGAGAAAACAGGTTTTATACCATTTTTATACATCAGGAGAAGCAGAAATGGCATGATTGCCTTTCTGGAGAGAGCCTTTAAAGCTCAGCATTTGTGAAGCTCTGAAAGCCAAGTCCAGCAACCAAAGAAATGCGTAAAGGTGGCTCAGCTGCCTTACGCCGGCTAGGCGGGAGACGAGCAGTGTGTCAGGTACTGTCACCCTGTGAAATTAAACACAGGCAACTTTTGATCATTATTAGACGGCTTGCTCAGAGGAGATGATTTGAAATGGCGAAGCCTCTCCATCAGCCTGTTCGGTTTAGCTGCAGATGCAGAAATGTCAGTGGCTGACTTGGGAGGAGCCCTGCAGCCCATATGTGAGCGGTGTTAGAGAGAATTACCATAAAGCTTGGTTCAGAGGAACCTGGGGGGCTCACCACGATCTGCGGAATAGACTGGGACACACGTGCCTCTCCTCAAAAGACTGGTGCCTGGCACCTGTACGTGCATCTCCTTCGATTTTCCTACAGAAAAACACACAAGAAAACCCACCCCAACAAAGTACTGGGTTTTCTGATACTTTTTTTTTGTAGATGGGAAAAGTAGTTACAGAGCTTGATTGGGATTTATGTTGTGCTGCAGCTGCTCTATCGTCCTTAGAAACTGATTGTGGCAATTGAAAATATTTCCTGGGAAGTGCAATGACGCCCAGATGCCATCAGTCCCCGTGGCCACTTTTCCCAGGTACTGACAGAGGAAGTACCAGGGGATGCAGAGAGTAATTTACACAGATCCCAAGAAATCTGTCCTATGGAGCTGCTAACCACAAAGGGAAACAGCTTCAATAAATCCATTTAAATAGAAGGAAGTGTATGGCTGGTAGGGCTCTGTGCGCAGAGCTGCCGAGCCTCACAGAAGGCATGCCGGAGATGCTGGTGCTGGGAACGGAAGGATGCTTAGAGTGTCAGCTGGGGGGCTTGGGTGCTAAACACTGACCCTGAGCCGTCCCTGCCTCTGCTTGTCCAGAGATTCTAACTTCTCCGAGGAAAGTCTCCGTGCCATCAGCCCCCTGCTTTCAAACCCTGGTAACAAGGTCTCACGCAGCTTATAAATAGTGTAAATGTTTAAAACTTTCAGCAGTACCTCCAGGGTGTATTTGTTCCGATCCTACACGTCCCAGTGGCTCAGATTTTTAGTGCTTTGCTGCGATCTCTGTGGTGTTACACTGCAGCTTAAGGGAAGCTTTGCTTTTTAAGGGGAAACTGAGAGGGTTTTTAAGGCTGGGGATTGCAGGTTTTCTGGTTTTTGTTTTACATAGTCCAATTCTGCATGCTGGAAATGAAAGAAAATGCTTCATGTTAAAGGATTGGGTTGAGAGCGTGCGATCTCAGCAGCGAGAGACAATTCCTGTCTGAGGACTGGGGCGCCCCTGAGCTGCTCCCCGTATCCCGGGATGGGTGTGGGGGCAGCACCGACACGGGCAGGGCGGTCGTGGCCGTGGGATTTTGTGCTGCTCCCACTGCCTGTCACTGTGACAGGAGCTCGGAAAGATGGCTGTTTGTTCTGAGCCCCTAATGCCACAGTGGAGTTTTTTGGGGGGTCTCAGCAGTAACCAGTCTATGTAAGTGGGAAGATGAGGGGTGATGGAGCGATCCCTGGGCTCACTCTCCGCCTGCCTGAGCACTTGTCGTCATCTCTCTCCCCCTTCTTGGGCTCAGTAGAGTCAATATATTTTGAAGGGTCAGGTAGCATGGAGAAGGTGCGCTGATGTGTCGCCGCTGCTGTCTGGGGCTTATGAGGAACTGGTTCCCAAGGTTTATTGGCTGTGCTGGCAACAAGGAAGAGACGGGTGCGTGCCTGTGTGCCACACTGCGAGTTCATTAATGGCATTTTCTAGCTGAACAGGAGACCTGATTTGCCAGTTCAGGTGTTCTGTGGCAGGGGGTACAGCATCCCGGTGGACACGCTGTCCACTGTGGGACCAGCAGTCCCTTCTGGTCCTCCCATTCTTGAAGCAAATCGCTGGAGCTCCAAGCAAGGAGCCCAAGTTCTCTGTAGTCCCAGGAACGCCAAGGGCATCTACGCACAGTTCTTGTTTTAAGTGTGCGTGGACAGGATCTTCATGTGCTCTGTTGCTCTGCTGCTGGTTGCGTGTTTGCTGGGATGGATCAGGGACACGGCCCCGCCGCGTCCTGCCGGGTCACTCTGGGCACAGCAAAGGCTCTTCTTGCCCATGCCCTGCTCACCAATGGGGACACGGACATCTCGAGAGGTCCCTGCTGGGGTCGCAGCTGGCTCCTCCCTGTGCCTTACCCCTCCCCTGATACCCAACCTGTGTTTTCCAGGTATTTAAGGTCATCCAGTGCTTGTGCATTTACTTATCGCTACACTCGAGAGGTTTCGTACACCACCAATCATTGTATCCATAGTCATTTTTAACCACTGATGTTCAAGGCTTGCTATTGCTGATGGCAAAATTACCAGGATAATTTGTCACCAGTAAGAGCTCTGGATATGAGGAAGCTGTTGTCTCTCTTGAGATATGCAAGCCAGTCATCACAAGAGGTCAGTGTGTACTTGAGTTGCCACACAACAGAGGTGCTGGTCAGTCCTCGCTGTTTGTTCTTGAGGTAACTGAGGTAATTTGGTCCTTCCCTTGGGCATTTATTGGAGGAGATAGAGTTCAGAAGAGCTCAGAGGTGCTGGCAAGGTCACACACAGATTTAGGGAACGCTCTCCTGTGCGCCGGGCAGAGTGTTCTCAGTGAAACCAACTCATCATGATGAGAAATTGGGTGATGGAGAAGAAAAATGGATATGGAGAAGAAAAGGGAGGAGTAGCGTCATTTACTGCTGTCTCTTGCGCACACAAGCAGAGCCAGCAAAAACGGTCCCGTGATCCCACTGCCAGTCTTCCTGCACAGCCTTCAGCGGGATCTGGTTGCCTTGCCTGGTGGGATGTGGCACCTCAGCGGGCTTTGTGTCCGCAGGGAATAAATGCCAGAGTGACAGGGTCATCAGCGTGTGCGGAAACTTTAGCGTAAGGGAGAGCAGCTGGAGCTGCAGCTTCCGTGCCAACAACCTACATCAGGCGGCAAGTCTGGAGAGGCAAGTTCACAAGAGATTTTTCTGCTGAGACCTGAAGGATTCAGTGTTTCATTAGGCTGTTATTTCCCTTGTATGTTGTTTTTGCTGGAGAGTGTAAACAGGAAGAGCCAGTATTTAGCGACACCGGATCTTGGGAAGCCGAAGGAGTTAAACTGCTTTCAGATTGGCCTGTTCATGCTAATAAAGTGCCTTGGAGCCGGTCCAGCAGGCAGACACCTGGGTATTATTTGAGCATCTGACACCCCTAGAGAACCAGGGCATTGATGAGCTTTATACACACGCAGAAATCTTGGACAAGAAAGGAGGCTTTCCATGGAAAATGGATTTTCAGGGCCAGCTGAAGGACATGATGTTCAAGATCATTGCTTTAAAATAATTTCAGCTGGAGTTAATGTGAAGCAAAGAAGAAAAGAAAACCCAAGACAGTGAAAGGATAATTAATTCCGAGTTTGAACTGCAATTTGAAAGGGCTATATTGTGAAGTGACCCTTTACCAACTTCTATCTGAACTGGCTCTTATCATAAAACCCTTTTACAGATGAAATGTCGTCTTGTTGTACTTGTACACCATATGTTTGTTCTCCCCTGGTGTTACGGAGTGACCTTGAATCCAAATCGTTCCTGGAAGAGGCCGGTGTGGCCAGGGGGTGGGCTCGTCTTGGCCGGGGTGAGTTTTCCAGACTGGGTTTTCCAATGATTCAGGCATTTTTTTGGGTAGCTGCCATGTCCCCTGCTCCCTGGGGGCTCTCGCCCCACGAAGCTCCTCCAGGGCAGCTTTCAGCTCCGTGCCAGCTCAGGTCAGGAGATCACGCTCTCTGGCTCCCACCTTCTCGCCCTGCCATGTCTCCTCCGTTTCCAGTACATTCTGCACTGAATTTCTCCCGAAGCTTAGAGATGCTTTTTGTGAGACGTTCCAGTGACTAAAGCCTGTACAGAATGTGATGTTGATCACTGGGCAATTCCACTGTAATTTGAAAAATACCTGTTTCTGGCCTCCTTTCCCTCAGCTTACAGAGAAACCAAATAAAGAGCATCAAGGCCAGAGCTCTAATGAGATTCGCGGTTTGGACATCACCTCAGTACAGTAATGCATTTCACACTGTTGTTTCCTAATTTGCCTAATCAAATGAGAGGAGATCAAGCATTACATAGCCCATCCTCCCCATTCCAACAAGGAGGCGCCGAACCCATCAGTTGTGCAGTTCAATTAATTTTCCCTACCCAGGTTGGCTAAAGCACATAATTTAATCAGCATTTTGCGGTTGTGTCAATAGACACTGGTATATTCCGGGTGCTGACAGTGCCCTGAGCACCGAGGAGGTGCCAAGCGCGTGGGCAATGCGCAGAGGTTCTGGGAAGGAGCAGAGTCACCTAGGGCCACTGCATTGAAGGCCGTGGCGCGGGTCCGTTGCAGTGGCGCGGGGTCTTTGCTGCGGTGTTAGGCTCCCCAGTGAATCGGTGCCGGGCTGTAGCGCGGCAGTCGGGGCGGATAGGTTTCCCTGTCTGTCAGTAGATCGTCCAGGGGCGTAAGAGACAATCTGGCCAGGGCCACCTCAGCTCTTGGCTTCCAAGGTCTTGAGTAGACACTAAAGCAAGCGATGTGGTCAAGGAGGAATCTCTCCATGGCTGCTTCTAGTCTTGTGAGTTACATCCAGGCATAGACTAGTAGCGTTCTTCAGGCACATGCATTTCTCTGAAGATACCTGGGAAGTAGTTTTCATCTCTCCTTCCAGTCAGTATGGAAGGCTCTGCTCGAGCAGTGCCACGAGGCTGTGGGTGCCCTCAGCGAGTCCTCAGCCGGCTGTCAGCTCGGGGTCCGCAAAGGCCTCGGAATCATCGAAACAAGTGAAGCCTCAATGAGTGTGCAGGGAATGGGAGAGATGAAATAAGCGTCATCCCAGGTGGCCGAGGTGCTACTGTCCATCTGAGGAGTCCTTTCTCTCTGACCTCCGACGTCCTGAGGGAGGGGACTGTGCTGCTGAGCGACCGAAGCAGCGGTGCAGGCAGCTCAGTGCTCTCCTGGCTGCTGCTTGATCCAGTGAGCGGGAAAAAGCAGTTCTGTGTGTGTAAATTGTGTGCTGAAATCTGGCATCCTTCTCTTGACTGTAGAGTAGAATGGAGAATTTCAAAATAAGCTGCAGTGTTGTGTTGCCATTGCAAGTGCTTTTCTCCTGGAACATATTGGAGAGTTTAGCAGCAGAATTTGAGACTACGTTTCTAAGGGAAAACCAACTACTGGCTTGGGTTTGGGGCTTTGTTATCATCCATTGTGACTTAGGAGCAGCATTTCAGTGCTTGTGACATCATAGCAGGAGCTAAAAATCATGATAAAAAAAACCCCAGAGTATAAAAAAGAATATTTTAGTTTTGTTTCCCAGGATATTTGTCCCTGGGTTTCACTCTGCTGTAGAGCATTGAATGCCATCACAGGTGGTGCACGTTCCTTTTCTTTTGTGTGACTTGGCTGCAGTTTGTCCCCACAGGAGGTCTCCTGTGGGTCCCCATCCCCACAGCAGCACCCATCAAGTCAGTTCCAGCAGCAGTGCTGGTGAGGTGAGGAACTGGGTGGCTCCCTGGCTGTGGAGGTGGCTGTTGTGGCTCTTGGCTGTCAGATACATTTTCTTTGCTGAGCCAGGCACCGGAGGCCAGGTCCATAAGGTAGATGGGTCCGCTCAGCTCCCACGAACGCTGGAACTTCACTGTTCTTGGGTGAAGACTTGACTCCAACACATGGTGCAGGAGGCTGTGTGCAAGGCAGCAGCTACAGCCATAGGAAATTTGGTTGAGAGCATCCCTATGGATCCTAGTTTAGGAAAATAAGCTCATTTACGAAATAAGGCGAACAAGCAAATGAAAAAAAAAAAGTGTGAATTAAATAGTATGACTTTGCTGCAAACATGTAGATCAGCCGTTTGCTTTTCCATAGGATGCGGAGCCATCCTTGTAACATGGTAGGCATCATTCTGAGTCTACTGCCAAAAAATAAAAACCCATTCGGTATAGGCAATGTCTTGTATCCAGAGTCCCTCATTATATTAAAAAAAAATTATTGCAGCAGAAAACTTAAAAGTGCTTCACAGGACCCACTTGTACTGTTAAACAGATGGCACCTACACAAGACCCAAAAATATATAACAATTTTAATTGAGCCAATGCAAAACAGATTTGTGAAATAAAATAGTACATGCCAGGTCTAATAAGGCTTTTACTAGAAATTTTGACATTAAGTAATTTTCTAACAGCACAAGAGGCACTGAGGAGATGCTCATTAGCAGATGTATCATTTACTTGACTTGCTCACCGTAATCTCTAAAGTTCCTGGTCAGCTCGTTTCTATCTGCTTTAATTTTTCCTGGTTAGTTTGTCGGCTCAGTTTTGGCATCTGAGGCTTGACGTTTGCAAGTTCAGCTCCCTGGGGTTGGGTTCTTTCCTCTGTCTTTGCTGCGGACAATGGAAACCCTCCCTGCACCCTGCGCAGTCCAACGGGAGCGCTCCTCTCGTGATGCTGGAGCTCGGCTTCGGCAGCAGGATGTCCTCCTTATTTATGCCCGTTCCATTTTGACACATTCTGACTCTGTCCTGTCTGCGTCGGCCACCGCCGAGCAAGATTCCCGGCTGGGGAGGCAGCGGGAGGCACGTGCTCCATGAACTGTCCTGGTGGTGGGAGACACTCGGCAGCGCTAGGAGAGCAGCCGGAGACGGGCCCTGCCTCCCAGCACGGCCGGTTGTCACAGCCAAAATCTTTCTCAGAGGCTCCCCTTGTGAGGAGAAGTTCCAGCGAGCTGAAATCTCAAGACAGATGGTGACTGCACCTTCGCTGCTTCCCAATGAGCTAGAAAAAAGAAAACTGTTCTGCAGCAGAGCCAGTGTTATCTTAGTCACGAGGCAGAGATCAATAACCACAGGATGAAATGTGTGTTCTCCTCACTTGGAGAAAGCCTCGCTAGTAGCCCTCGGCTTATTCATCCTTCCCTGCAGCCCAGACTGTGGCAGGTAAGAGACTATTCTCCCACAGCTGGAAAAGGAAGTTTTGTCTAAAATGGCAGAATTTCCCAGTCCCTTTCCACATACAGGGAGGAAAAGCAAAAGGTAAAACCTCCCCTACTTGTGGCTCTCACCTATTTCCCCACACACACACAGCCCCAATCACATCAACGTGATTTGAATGGTAAGGACGTGCTTAAAAGTGAAAACAATGAGCAGTGCAGTCTAGTGTCACCACGGATTTTGAGGAGGCTGGATAACGGTGTACTCGGAGTCTATCAAGATCACGGGGAAGGGCTGTAAACATGACTTGCATGAGGTACCGTTTACTGAGATGGTTTAAAAAAAAAAAAAAAATCAGGTTATCTTACACCTTTAAAACCGAACCCAGCGGCACACGGGGCCATTGGGATCACACCCGCAAGACAGGCGAGTTAAAACATTCTAATACCATGACATTAAGTAAACAGCAGCATGTATAAGGTAGAGTTGTGAGGTTAGAAGAGGAGAGATCAGGCAGCGAGATTTCCTGCAGGAAAAACTCCAGCCTGGATGGGTAGCCGCCAGCCCCGTGGCTCAGAATGAACCTGCCTCGTGGGGCTCGGGAACGTTCCCTCACCTTTCACCTCGGATCAGTCCGGCCCAGCTCCTCTGCTCTAAGCCCAGATTAACACTCGCTGAAAGCTGTACTTCTTGTTAAATTAAAAACCAACTGAAAGGGAATGCTGGAAAATTCATTTTTGCTTTTATTTCGTATTAACTCCAGCCAGTTAATTTCTGCTGTTATCAAAATGCAGAAAATTAAACCCAGCCTTGTTCTGTTTAGGATATCCTGGTGTCTGCAAAAATGTCTCCTGTTCCTACAAATCCTGCTTTGTCTCGATCATAACAGGAGCTCCTGAGGCGCTAGTTCCGTGCGTTTTGTACATTGCTGTTGAGAAAAAACCCGCATTTTCACGTGTGTGTGTATGTGTGTCTTGCTGGTGATACTGTCACAGGTGGTGACGTGGGCATTCCCTTGCTCAGCCTGATCCTGTAGAAGGGGCATCCATCAATCTCCTAGAAATGGAGAGACGATTGCAGAGCGCTGCCTGTGCCTCGTGCCGACTCGGCGTTGTTGAACAGCTTGCCTGCGACCAGAGTCCACACACACCCGGGGCACTGAAGCCAGTTTTCCCTTTTCCAAGCACTTGAGGGTTTTTTTTGTGTTTTCTCTTGGGTTGTGCTGCATCTGAAACAGGTTTCAGTGAAACCCCAAGGTGTTCTGGGTTTTAGGGGAAGAGACCAACCTCATGTCCCGAGTGCTGATGGCAGAAACCCGGAGCATGTGCACCTGGAGAACTCGGTGCCTCCCCGAGTAAGGAAGCTGGTCTCGTGAGATTTTCTTTCTCTTGTTATCTTTTTGTGAGAGACCAGAGATTTCTGCAACTAGTTTAACGTGTGAGAGGTCACAGCCCCCAATGCCTGTAGTTGCTGTACCATCTGTATTTTGAGGATCTTTTCCACGGAAATAAGATCCTGAAGAGCGGGCATCTTGTTAAAGAATCATTTCAGACTGTGGGGTTTGTACCTGCTTCGAAGCAGAATGTTTTCTGGATCACTCTGCACTCATTTAATTTTTCAAGAGACTTTCACTTTTCTTACACTGGCTAAAATTGGATACCAACAATACTCTCAGGACATGGTCCTTCTGTAAGGAGATACCCAAGGTATGAAACTGCACAAGGGACGTGCTCTATTGTTAATCCTCGTGGTTGTGGTTTTCTCAAGCGTTTTGGGCTCTCGTGCCAACAAAGTCTTGCTTTGTGCCAGTTGGAATCAGAGAGTTTTGAGGTGTTATTACCCTGTGCCTCTTACCCCCCCTCTTATTTGTGACCAGTATTCCACACTGTATAATAATGAAGCTCTGAGGGCATTATCTTCGGCTGAAGTGTTACGAGCAGCAGGATCATGCCAGTTAGAAGGGAAAACCAATGCAGATAGCTGAAATACGCTTTTGGTGGGTATCAGCCACCCTGTGAAAAATGGGGCATTCCACAGGTTTTACTGCATGTGGATAGACGGCTAAAGAGCACGTAAGATTGTTAGTGGACTTCTGTTTCTGTGGCTCGGTTCGTTGCACGTGCCCTTTGGGAGACAGGCAAGAGGAAAAGTCCTCTTCATCCGCCTGTTTTCCTGTTATGCAGCACACTGCTTAAAGCGCAGGCTGACAACTCCAGCCGTCTCTCTAAAGAAGTGCTGTGCGTTCATTAAAAAGGGAGGAAAATGAAGTAGAACGGAGCAGAGTTTATTTGAACTTGGTGTCTGATGAGATCAGAGATTCTGACAGTACTGACTCGGTATCTCGCGGTGTGGTACCGAACCTCACCTGTGTGCCAGCAGACCTGTGCCTGGCTTGGGTTCTCTGTCTCCAATTAAGCTGGAGAGCACGCAGAAGTTTAATCAGTGGCTTGGAACAAGCCAAGGACTTGTTGATGGTTTGGCTTAGTGGATAAAATCAGCCTTTTGTATGCAATGGAGCTAAAACCTCCCCACCCAACGGCCAGTGGTGTGGAAGCTGCAATCCGGCGCGGTACAGGAGTGACAAACCATCTCTGTGGGCACCCGATTGTTCGGTCCCGTGGCTGACGGATCCTCAGGAGCTGTGGGAATGGCCGGGAGCCCCTGCGTTCGGCCGTGGTGGGCGCTCTCGGCTGCCGCGCGCCACGGCCACGGGATGGCGAGGCTGCCTTTGGAAGCCGGCAAAATAAAGGTGTAGGTTGTGAAGAGGATGGGAGACCGGGGGGGAAGAGAAGAGGGAAGAAATAATCACTGAAACTTAGATAATAATTTTATTTATAGTCTACTGTGCACACACGGCTGTTGATGATGAGGCTACCAGTGACATAAATAAACTCAAGCAAAAGATGTAAGCGAGTGGATATATGTAGAGGCTTCTTTGGGCAGTACCACAGATTTGGATATGGACCAAGAGAATTATTTATGTCCCTTGCAATTTCAGTGAAGAGCACAAAGGAGATAATTAGACCGGGATGCTTCGCATTGCTCTTTCCATCTTGCGCACATTCATGCCCACCAAATGTGAAATGTTCGCCTTTTCCCCTCCAACGTGATGGTTGTTGAACTTATTTTTAGTGTCATTTGATAAGCCTCCCTGCTCGCAGAGAGACATCCCACTGACCCAGCCACTGGTCATTGTCTATACCAGTTCCCATCAAAGCGGGCGCGCTTTGTCAGGTTTCGACTCGAATATCCATTTTGCATCTGAAGTACAGTATCGAAAGTGACTGGATCATTTGAGCCTTTTTCTTCAGCTGCTCCCTCCTTCCTCCCCCACAGTGTTTCCGCTCACGCTAACATAATTTGGCATCGTCGACGTGACACGACACTGGTTTTTCTAAAAAATTATAATACATACATTGTCAATGTTTTGTGATGGCCGGCGCTCCCGTAAATTTAATTTCTAAATTGATGGAAGGAGGTCTTTTTTCCACTGCTGAATCTTACCCAGCACTCGGCGCCCCCTCGAAAACCGAGTAATGTACGTACAGTAATAGGTCATTCAATGTCAAAAGGCATAAAAAAGATGAGCAAAATCTTCACAGGCTGCTGCTTGCTGTTGCCTTTAATTATATTAATTAAACTTTGAAATTCTCATGCAAAGAGAGTTGCTGGCTTGTGACGCCGGAGAGCCCTTGGAGATTTGGGGGGGGGTGAAACCCTGAGATACCAGCTTAGTGGCTACTGCTTTTTTTTTAAATCTAAAAAAAAAAAAAAATTAACAACAAAAATACATAAGCCTGCGACTGCTAGGTATGTTTATAGATGATGATGTTTTATGCGCTACTGAACTCTGAATGCAGGAAAGGGGGAAAAAACCACCAGCCGCAGTGTCAAGGTCTTGAAGCATCAGTCCCTCAAACTCCACTCAAGATCTCTGGTTACAGGCTGTCTTCCCATGGAATAACGCTCTATTAATTTCCCTCCTGTCCCGGGTGCATAATGAAAGAAAGGTGTCTTCGAAAACTAAAGGGCAAAGTCTTGCTCGCTACCAATACCTTGAGGCATCCTGTCTACATTTTGTCATGCGTGTGCACTTTTCAGTGTTAGAGTGACAAGATTTCCAGTCAGAAGGTTCCCGTAAGGCACAACGCGATGGGAGGCTGGCGAGGGGCTCGTGATCTGACATCGCTGTAAGGCACTCGGCTCCGGTGCTTGCTTAGCCTGGTGGGAATTGTTATCCTGTGCCACTGGCTAGTAGTCCTGTTTAAATAACACGTGCCAGCTCTGCGTCCGAGAAACTCGGCGTCTCCGCTCGCAGCGCATTGCGTCCTGAGATTGTGTAGTCCTTAAAAAAAAACCGAACAAATGTAAAATAACAAACAACAGAAAATCGCGATCGTCTTTGGTGTCTGCGCTCTCCCTTTGTGTTCAGCGAATGCGTAGGCGTGCGTGTCGGCACCGCTCCTCCTGTCGCCGCCGACGCGGGCCCCAGGCAGCGGGAACACAGAAACCTTCTGAGTTGGGGCTGAAGATGATCCAAGAAAGGCGCGGAAGTGCTTGGTCGGCTCTGCTCGGTCGGCAAGCGGCAATGTGGCTGTCGGTCCTCCTGGTGTCCTTTTCTCCTCCTCCTCTACTGAGATTGAACTCGGGTGAAGTTGATGCATCGGCCCTGGAGGGGGGAAAGAGAGAAGCTCTTATTGGTGGAGTAATACATGTGGCCAAGGTTTACCAGCGCCGAACGTTAGATGCTAGAAGGCAGCTGTAATGGAAATTCAGATGTTTGTGAAATAAGATATCCATGAAAAACCTTGTAGGAATGAATGGAAATCACTCAGAGCGAGGCACTCCGTTTCACTCACAAATTGATGATGTCAGGAAAGCAGCAATGACACGGAAGACACATTCTGAACACTCTCAGGTCTTTTGTGAGGATAATTTACCAGTTCTCAGTAACTGCAGTGAGCAACCTCAAACCTCTCTAGACATGGTGAAGGAGGATGGCGGGGAAAGCAGATGCTCCCCACACATCTCCCTGAGCCAAATCCCGATGCAGTGTGGTGCAGGTGAATCTGACTGTTCGTTAGCGGGGCTGCTGCTGATCTGAAACTACTGTATTTTATTGGCAATCACCCCTGCTCTGCCTCTGTAAACTCTACTCTTAGGTGCTTAAAATCGCTGCGCGCCAAAAGGAAAAGCGGTTTCTCCTGGTGTCGTACCCGAGCGCATACCTTTCTCCCATAAACAGGCCCAGATGAATCTTGACCGCTTGTGGTGTGGCCAAATGAAACAAACCTGGTAGCAAAAATCATGGCCCTTATAGATTAATTTGGGATAAGTACTAGAAGTTGCCAGTTGCTTCTTGGAGCTCACTTAAAAGCCCAAACTCAGACCCGATCGCTGGTTTCTGCTCCCTGGTCACGGCGGCAGCAGTTCCCTTCCTGCAGCAATGGGAAAGCCAGCTCACTCTGAGCCCTCGGCCGGGGCTTCTCTACCCAGAGTCAGCCTATTCCTGCTTGAGGACTCCGGAATGGCTAGGAATTGTCTGGGAACAGTTTATAAGAGAACTGTAAAAGATGATGCCGAGTACCTGTGCTGGCTTTGGAATAGGATACTGTGCTTGTGCTTTGAATCCTTATTTCTTTTTAAAGATGCACGGTTGGGGAAAATCACTGCTTTCTTCCTCAACCTAGGAGATTATGAAATTACCAAATGTAGTCCTTTCATTTATTTATTTTGATCTAACTGTTTTACCGGCCAAGGGAGAGGGTGATCGCAGAGTGTTAGTTGGCGTCACCCAGGCGGGTCCCTGCTGGCACCTGCCCGTGACTGGCACAAAAGGGGCAGACTTCTGATCAAGGTGGGGGGGGATTTCTAATGCTCTTCTCATGATTCTACTGCTGTCAGCTGTAAAATAAATGTAAAACTGGTGCATAGGTGGGTG
This sequence comes from Baryphthengus martii, assembly GCA_013396935.1. Lineage (NCBI taxonomy): Eukaryota > Metazoa > Chordata > Aves > Coraciiformes > Momotidae > Baryphthengus > Baryphthengus martii. The sequence continues at coordinate 333,968 of VWZK01000360.1, forward strand.
CAGTCATCGTAGTAACTTGTAGCTGCAGAGAGATTCCTCAAAAGGCAACATATGAGAGGCCCGGACGTGCCTGCACCTCTCCGTTTGCTCGTTTTGTTCGGTGTGGAAGTGTGTGAGAATGAATTCTGTGCAAGAAGCAAAGTATTTCTGGAGCACAAAGCCCAGAAATGCTGTGCAGCCGGAGCACTTCTGAGGACAGGGCTGATGTTAAATCCACGCTGACAGCGAGGATGTTTTCGTCCAAGTTAATGCCACAACGGGAAAACAAGAGTCTGCAAAATACTAGCAGAAAACAGGTAATGGGGGAATAGCAATTGCAGTAGCTCCTGACTGATGTAATAAATATTAGAATTTGCCCATCGATACAGAATGTCTGATTTTGTGGCTTTCTCACTGTTCTTTAGAGCTAGTTATTTACCAGTGCATGAATTTATATGAATTTTGGGCAGACGATCTGACTGTTATTCGTTTGGGGTCTGCATTCAGTTTGCCTTCAGAAGGCATTTTAGTGGCTCGGTGCTTTACCTGGGGTCTGAAATAATCTCTGGAATCAAAAACAAGTTCCTCAAGGTCTGACTGCATCAAGTCAGCGAGTGCTGTGCCCGAAGAGGGCCTGAGTGTGGGTTTAGCTCTGGAGAATGGCGTTAAGTTTGTTCTAAGCAAATCTTCTCTGCCAGCCTCTAGTAGGGGTTAGAATGTTTTTGGAAGATGCTCCTGTGATGATGCTTTTTTTCCTTTCTACCTGAGAATGGAGTCACTTCCACTCTGAACCTGCCCACAGGCATTTCATCAGTGAGTGTATTGGATGGACGGTCAGATAGGGCTGTAACTGCTGCCAGTTTCTCTACGGGCAACTTTGGCTACCTGGTCTTGTGTAAGAAAACCAGAGGATGAGAGATTTCCAGGGAAAACAAAGCCTTCCCTGCAAGGTGTGTGCTGCGTGATGCTCGCGGAGGACAGCGCTGAAATCAGGGTGTTGGAAAATGCAGCAAAAGTGCTAATGAATGAGAAGGTCAGGAAGCTGGTAGTGTCGTTAACGGAACAGCAAATACTGACGCCCGCGTAGCGGAGAGCGGCTGCTGTCCAGGTAATGGGATGTGACGGGGTGCCTGGTTCCGCGATACCTACGCATGTAATGCACGAAGAAGTAGCTTTCCACCCAACGTCAAGGGCTCTGAGCTCTCACCACACTTGCAATGGAAGTGGAACTTGCACAATCGCCATATATACCTTTTGCATAATTATTTTTTTAGCAGAAATAGGTTATATGTGGAATCGCCAGGCTTCTCTCTGGGTCTATCTGCCACAGTTTGTTTCGCATACAGAACTTTTTGCTCTGAGTGGAAGTGCTGTTTGCAAACAGCAGGCTCACCAGCCTGTTCTTGGCCTTCACAAATAAAACACCCTTATCCTGTGTAACTGATCGCACCCCTGAGCTGCCATCCCAGCAGCACGGCCATGACCCACCAGTTTGGTGAGATAATGCTGCGCTCCTGTCCCCAAACCCAATTAAACGATCAATACAACCAACCGGGAATCAGATGTATCGTGCCTTGTAAATCACTGGATCGTAAACCTTAACAACATCAGCATGTAGTCAGTATGAAATTGAATTAAATTAGTGATTTAGGACTAGAGTAATTAAAAAATGAGTTATGCAGGTGCTCTGCGATCTTTGTGTGGAATATGGGAGTTGTTTCCACGCACCAGATTGAACAGAAAAACCCGCCTTTCCCTCTCGAAGGTGCACCGCAGGAGAAGAATGTGGCAGGTATTTAATCAAAAAAAAGGAAGAAGAGGGAAGAGATCGATGACAAAGGTTTTTTAGCTAAGAAGCAATACTTCTGTATTGCATGTTGAATACGGTTTGGTTTCTCTGCTGCTTTTTTCAAACTGAGCTACAGACTTTCTGCAATTTCTGTTCCAAGCTACCAAAAACCGTGGCGTCGTGGGCAGCCAGTGAAAGCTGCCTGTTGAGGTGGGGCTCGTCCTCCCCTCGAGCACACGCTGCTCGGCAAAGAGGGCCGCAAAGCGTGCAGGGGTGGGAACAAGCGGCACCACCCTCCCGGAGAGGACTAATGAGTTTTACTAGATCTTTCCAAGCGAAAGCAGACAAAAGGCCACAGATGTCTAACAGCAGATGTGAAATGAGCAGCAGGATGATGCCCGGCGGCCGCAGGTGTCGTGTTCGTCGGGAGGAACGGAATGCGGCGGTCCCATCCTGAGGCGGCGGGCTGGGAAAGCCCCGCGTCGCCGTGTTGGGTGGGACGGCACCACAAGGTGGGCACGGGCTGGGGGCGGCCGGGTGCCGACGCCACAGCTGCCTGCTTGGCTGAGCAGGGTTTCATCTCCTTGAGTCGTGTCGGAGTGTAACTTTTTCTATTATTAAGTCCCATCTGGAGTGCCTAGAGCTTTAGGAGAAGCATCTTTTTTCGTGTTTGACATACGGGCAAAGACAGGCAGCTCCAGAAACAGGGCTGTATGAGCTCTGCTCTGGGCATCTCAGATGTGCGCTGGATGTGCCAGAGCAGCGGCGGCAGTCCTCGTAGGGCTGCCTCCGGAGCTGGAATTTGGCAGTAGGACTGTACCTCTCTTTGCCTGCACGATAGGCTTTTTGTGCTCACGTGTGCAACTGTGCTGACCAGTACCTCCTGAACATGAGAGCCTTGCTGTGCGGAAGGGGCTTGTCCAAAATGAGTATTTAATCATGGGTTGGAGAACAAAGGCTCTAAGTTTTCTCGTTGGCTCTCCTTTATCATGTTGGGTAGTCACCGAAAAGGATGCCATTGAAGGAAGTCAGGTTCTCTATATAAAACTTTGAACCCAGCGTCAACTTCTGGATGCTGTCACAAGGGTCCCAGCGAGATGTGACCTCCTCTGGGGCTGTGGATTCTTCCTCACAGCCTTCCTCTACATGCTGCTGAGCTGACAGGCTCACACTGCTGCCTCTGAACTGTAACCATGGTTCTCAGCTCAGAACAGGAGTTCAGACCATTCACGTAGCATCGAAGCAGCATATTTACCGATGTCGTTGTTTGCCCTGACTTGGCAGCAGCATCAGGGCATCCTTTATCTCTGCGATGGGTGCAGCCCTGTTAGCCCAGCTCTGTTGTTCCCCAGGAAGCTGTCTTCTCGTGACAGCTCTCGACAGCCTGCTCAGACTGCTGGTGCAGTCTAGATCAGCAGACAAGAATCTGCTTTACCTGATTCTGTTTCTTCTTATGCTTCCTTTCCCTGTGGGCTTGCCTGCAGTTTGTGTCTCTACAAGGAGTTGGGTTTTTCCCTGTAGCCCTTTCAGTAAAGGACGGGACTCTGTGAACCTGTTCTTCTTTGCTAACACAAGCAAACAGGCAATTTCCTGCTTTCCAAACCTCTCTGGAATCATTAACTCCCGGCACAGGGCCTGATGGAGATAACGGACTCCCACATGTGCTCCTGACCTGCATGCTCTTGTGCAGTTGTGATAATGAAAAGGGATAAAACCATCAGCTGAGATGCCAGCAGTGGTAGCACCTACCTCGCAGTCCCGGCACAGGAGCTGAACAGCAGTGGCTCTTTTCATATAGGAAAAAATCCCACTGATCCCAGTGCTTCGCCTCGGCCAAGCCTGGCCCCCCGCAGCGGAGCAGGACGGCAGCCTGGGCCCAGGTGCCTGCGTCGGGCTTGGGAGCCCAACTCCCTGCCTTGCCGCCTTCAGGAAGGACCACCGGTGCCCGTCCCTCACCATCGCCAGCAAAGGCAGGATTGCTGGAACTGGTGTCACACTGCCCCTGTCTCCTGGGCATTAAAATTCCACTGGCATGAACATCCACACGCTTCTTTACTAGCTCCCCCGCTTGGGATGTATTTCACTGCCATAACCGTTAGAATATTACGCTCGCCCCATAAATATCCGTTGACAAGCTGGAGCACACAACTGAAGTTAAGTTTATGTATAAATATTTTTAAAGATAGCTGATTTATATGTGTACTTTGGAGAGGAGTTGCTAACCCGCCCGTGTCCTGTGCCGCTCTAAGCAGCATTCCAAAATGTAAACTGGCATCTCCTTGTCCCTGACGACTGGGCAAATCCCTCATCTCAGAGACCTGAGAAGTTCAGACTGTTATAAGAATCTGCTATTAGCTTTACGCTTGTGCTGACAGAAACAGTTGCACAGTTGCCACCAGGATGTCTATTTTATAAAGAGCAAAACCGTTCTAAGTTGTGCGAATTTGTGGCCCTCGCACGCGTCATGGTGCTGCCCACGGACGAGCCCCCAGCGCAGGTTTTGGTGCTCTCGGCTGCCATCCGGACACAGTGGGAAGGAGTCCCAGTAGGCGTCCTTGAACCCCACTGTGGTGGTAGAGGTTTAGCCCCTGGGAAAAGATGACTTGCAGTGCTGTACACTGCTGGAAGGAGCATTTTTCACGAAATGAATCGTCATTGAATGTCTTAGGGGAGTGATCTTGAGCTGGCATCACTGCTCCAGAACCCACCGCTGCTGATGCAGACGTCAGGATCGCTCCTAGGACTGCCCAGGGAGGGTTTCTCCCCAGAGTCACTTAACTGGTGGCTGAAACATCACTGGCAGAGATGAGGTATGCTCTGAACAGCAATGGGCTCAAAATCCTACTAAAGTAGCAATAAACAGAAGCAAACCTCAGATGAATGGCACTATATATTTTTACACGAAGAAAGGTTTTTGGTTTTCACTCCAGCAATTTTGGCCAGTAATTTAAATGGAAAGGCATGCAACATGTTTGTTATCCTTAGGTTTATGTGATGTAGTCTCCTTACCATGTGTACATGAACCTCCTGATCTTTCTAAGCAATCTTAGAAAGTCCTATAGGTCAACTTTGAAAAGTCATACAATCTGAATTTCAAGGACAGTAGTTTCACAATGAAAACTGGCATCATCTGCCTCAGAAGAGAGTGCTGTGGGCAGAACGTGCCAGCACAGTTACAGGTGCCTCAGTAGCTCAGTCTTGACTTCACAGCCACCCTTCATCCCTTGGTCAGGACCAAGTATAAGTTTATGTGAAGTGCAGCAAGGGACAACAGGACTAATTTCTATTCAAAGATAGTTCTTGTCTTTCTGCACCAAATGAATACTGTATTTTAGAGTGCAGGCCAACAAAACCAAACTGCCAGTGATAGCTTCAAGAAAAAATGCTGTCTAAATACATAAAATGGGTAATGGATGGTCAAGAGTCTGTTGCTGCTGCGTCACAACAGTATTTCTTGCAGGAAAATACACGGCCCAGTTGTATCCATCTGCTTCAAACGTTTACCTCAACACAAGTATTATGCAGTTAATGATTAATTTGTGGAGAGAAACCCTGTGGATATCTTAAAGCCATTTACGTGTTCCACTTGGTGCAGTCCCATTGCAGCAGCTCGGTGCTGTTGAACAAAGTTGCTCAGTTCTGGTTTGTTGGGTTTTTTTCCAAGTGCCTGTGATTTAGGTGTGAGTTTTGGTAAATCTCGTGGTGACGTGGTTTGCGAAATGTTTGGAGCGGACATTGGTGGAGCAAGTGCGCGTGTCAAAATGCTGCTGCTGACATTGGGCAGGGCTCAGTGCCCACTGGATACACGCTTTGCTTGGATGTAAATGAAAGCACTCGGCGTGCGGCGGCGAGGAGTCCAGGGCTATTATCGGCAGTATTTTTAGTATGCTGGCGGCTTTGAGAAAATGCTATTAAGAGCAGCTTTTCACCCCACTAATAGCGCTTATTTTGTAACTGGACATATGGACATTTCGGCAGAGTGGCTACAGCGAACCAGATCTTCGAAGCGCCTGTTTACCAGTGGTGTAACCTTGTGAAACCTAGGACTGAGGGGATCCTGAAGCTCAATATGCTGTGGCACTGAAAAGGGTGCTCCAGCCAAGACTCCCACTGCTGGAGAGCAGAGATGCAGGGCCAGACTTCCAGCGCCATTTCCCCGCCTTTGACATTACGGGGAACTTGTGCAGTCATCCGACGAGCTCCGTCCCCAGCAGACTCTGCAGCTCGAGTCGGGCCGCACGGCTCGACGCCTGCATCTGCCCAGACCCCTGTCCGTGGGGCCGCTCGGGAGCACGGCGGCCGTGGGTGCGAGCGAGCATGTGCAAGAGTTGCAGTTGTTCCTACCATCTGAACTCCTGCCAGGGCCGAGTGCCCATCACTCTGTCATCCGTGTCCCAGGGAGGTGGCTCCTGCCCTGACAGGTTGTCAGAGAAAGCCAAGGAGGCAAGGAGATGGCCGAGGTGCGCAGGCAGCCAGGGAAGGGAGAGGGAGAAAGTGCTCGGTGAGCCTGAGCGTTTTCCATCCTGCCTGGACAGGCTTTGGTAATGAGAAGAGGGGGATTTATCTTCCTTTGCCAAGTTTTCCGTGACTGCTTTATTCAGCAGTTCTCCAAATAAACTACTGCCTTGAAAAAGAATGGTTGTGACAAGCTGCCTCTCCTGCGAGTTGGCCTTCCAGGTCTGGGAGAGGAGAGTGCGACGAGCCGCTGAGCCGGTTGTGTGGGCCTTAGGGGAGAAGAAAACTGTATGCATTTGTAGCATCTGCTTCAAAAGGAGGTTGTGGCAAATATTTTATTCAGCAGAGCTGGAGGTCTCCTGTCTCTAGAGGGCAGGAGTTTGTTGTTTTCCCCGCACAAGGCAAGGCAAGCATTGCTTATGCAAAAGGAAGGGATGTGGAAATGGCCTGAAGAGTACCCGTTGTTCTGCAGCGGTTTCTTCAGAGCGAGGACCCCGGCGCGCTCCCCATCTGACCCCTTGGCACGAAGCCTCCCTCACTGGCAGCGCTTCTGCCTCCGTGGAAATACACCATGGCCTGGCAAGCTTTGACCCTTCTTTTCCTGAAGGACACGTTCTTGTTTTCCCGTTGCAAGCTGCTGCCAATGGAGGGCTCTTCTCCTTCAGCTCTAATTACGGCTCGGAAGGCAGATCGAGCTTGTTGTCACTGCCGGGGGGAAAGTGATCCCTGTCCTGGCGGCAGTCCCAGCACACACCTCACCCAGCGCCAGTGCTCACTCACGTGGGTGCGATAACCGGGACGCTGCTGTTTCCATCATCCCAGAGCGGTGCACAGAGCCGCCACTGGGAGAGCTCACTCTCCTCCAGCGAGACATTGGAGGGGTGGGATTGCAACACTCGCTTCCAGGCGAAGCTTCGAGAGCTCTTCCTTAATTTCTGTGCGGCATGCGTGCGGCACTGTGGCGGGGAGCATCAGAGGGGTTTGCTCTGAGAAGTGTCTTGGCTCTTTGAACTCTTCTAAAACTTTCTGGGATGAATCCTTGTCAGGAATAAGTGTTCCTGGGGAAGCCATTGGTGTTACAGGGAGGGCTCTGGCCAAACCAACAGCAGGCCTGGCCTTCAGTGCCAAATGGTTTCCTCGTGATAGCTTCCTAAATGAGCCCTCCACCTCTTTTCAGTAAGAAAAGAAAGAGGATATGCTACCAGATGCAATCACATTTCAAGTCTTGTAAAACCAGAAGCAGAGCCTGATTTTAAGCCCGCTAAAACTAACAAACATCCAAAGCTGGCACCGGGGGGCCTTTTTCATGGAAAAAGGTAAAGAATATCAGAAATGTACAAGTCCTAGAGATAGCATCTCTAAAGCAAAAGTCAAACCTCTCTGTTACTCTTCCTTCCTCCCTCCTGTGCAGCTACTCAAAGTGAGAAGAATGAAATTTATCTTTCTCTGAAATCAGAGGTGACAACAGATAAACCCTAAGTATCAGAAGAATCGTTCACTTCAAACTCCTTTTCTCCTCCATCATGACCCCAACTTGGGGAAGTCCCCTTCAGCCCTCTCCTAAAATCTTGTTCCTTTAGGAATACTTTCCAGTCTCCTTTTCCTCATCAGCTCGTCTAACCCAGGCTTTTCTGAAGAGATGCTGTTGTCTTCAGATGGCTCATGTATTTAAGAACCTGATGTTCTACACATAAAGTCCATAAGTCACCCAGGGATCCTGTCTCAGCAGTTAACATGTCATTCATACCCTGGCCAAAAACCTGGCCCAGTGATTTTTCAATATCTGACTGGTATATGCTAACTGTAAAGAGAGAAGTCACCTCGGTCATACAGCATTTAGGATGCTATGTAAATAATTTAAAAACAATTATCACACAATTATTACAAGGAAGATGAATCCACTTAAGAAATTCTGTGGGAAAATGTGGATCTATTTGAAGCTGTAGACAGGGTTGAAGTGGACTCTTAGGAGGCCGCTTGGGTGGCGGTAGCTCTGTAGATGGCAGGACAGAGCCCCGGCAGAGCCTCCGCAGTCGCTGCGGCAGCACCAGCAGCCCTCTAGATGCTACTGTGATCCAGCTGCCGCCGCACCAGCGCACCCTGCGCATCCCCATCCCAGAGCCGGGTCGTCACCGCCACGGTGAGCTCGGCACTGGTGACACTGTGGCGGTGATGGACCCTCCAACCCGTGCCAGCTTCCCCCGCTACAGTGAGCGTGCGTCAAGGAGTCAATGTTCCTTCCTGCAGACAGAACCCCCCAGCACATCATCAGGTTTCTGATCTAATTCAAATGGATTAGTAATTATAAACTTCTCTGATACCTGGACATCCCTTCTCCCCCCAGACAACCCTCTCTGTTCAGCGCAGTGTTAGAGAAGTGGCGGCTCCAGAATTCTCTGCCTTGGACCAAGGCCTAAATCCTTCCTGGAAGCACAACCCTCTTGCAATACCGTCATTAAAACAACCGCAGAATATACTTTCTCCTGCGGCCTGTTCCTGGGTTACGCGAGAGGAGAACCCGTGAAGCTGTCTGATTTACGTTCCTGTGCGCCTCTGTCCGGCTGCCTCGCTCTCCGTTTGCAAAGGCGTCTATTAATTGTCCGTCAGGCGCATTTCAGAGGGTGCTAATTGATCGCTGCCCTTGCCAGCGTTACCGCTGGCTGGAGCTCCCGCCCTGACCCGCCACCCGCCGTGCTCGGGTTGCTGTAACCAGCCCATTAGGGTGACGGGTGCCCGCTCCTGATGCTTCTGATCTCGTGTCCTGCTGGCAAACCAGGAACAGCTCCTTTAAAGCCAGCAGCTTGGGAATAAGATCAGAAGCTGGTGCTCAGATTGTGTTGTGACAGTGTGGTGTCTATCACAGGCTCCCTTTCAGGACGAGCAGGCAGCTGGCCCCCCACGAGTGGTACTGGCAGCCCCTGGGATGTGCGGAGACACTGCTGATTGAGCCCCGCAGCAGCTGCCCTCTCTCTTCCTTGTGCACGGGTCAGGTCTGCATTCTCGGAAGTATTTTTCCCTCATTGGAAATCACTGCTACAGATGTTCTCCTGAAGCTGGGAGCGGTGTCCCATGGGGACACAGTCGGACTGCATTTATTCTCTTCCCTGTAGTTTTTTTCCTAAGTGCACATTACCGGCTGCTACTGGGAAAAGCGTCTGGTGTGGGTGTTTGGACGCTCTGAATCCTGAGGAAGGGTAGGATGTTTACATCCTACAGAGCTACCCAGGTGGGATTGGCTTCTGCCGCTGCCCGGGAGCCGTCCAGATCGCCCAGGGTACACGCACCACTGTGCTGCCCACTGCTCCGCTTCGGAGCTCTCCCGAGAAACACGGGGAATGGGGTTTTGTCCTGGTTTTCCGTTTCCACCTTTCCCTTCTCCCTCGGATCAGTATGATTTGTGTGACGAGTTTGGGTTTGGTGAGGCTTTATTACACACATGCCCAGAGATCTTGGTATTAAGTGCCTCCTAGAAATTAATAAATAAATATGCTCATTTGTTGTCGAGCTCCTATTGTTGACTTGGGAACAGGGAGCTCTCGCGGCTCTCAGCTTTCACCTTGCCAATCACTGTATTCCTGCAAGTGCACTGCAGTTACTTGGAACCTTTTCTGGGTTGGTGTTGGCATCCTTTTGCTAGATTACATTTATGCATTAGTACCATCTGTGCCTGCTGTACCTTCTGTGAGTTAGCCCTGGCCAAATGACTGGCATTTATCTGGGAGTGCACTAAAAAAAAAAAAAAAAGAGAGAGAGAGAGAAAGAAAAAGCAAGCTGAGAGAGGAGGAAGAGAGGCAGTAAAGGTGGTACCTAGAGCTTTAGCCTCGCCGCTGGCACCTAGGGGTCTCAGGGAGGGAGGTGCATTGGGGAGCACCTGCACCGATGCCCCACGTGTCAACTGCTGATGAAATTGGCCCTGTCATTTTGGAGGACAAAATTTCTCTAAATAAGAGCTGCTTCATCCTGTCGTGGTATTCAAACCAAGTCTCCCTACCCTTGTGTTCCAAAGGAAAGCCAAAATGGGCAGCCTCAGGAGACAAACCACCGCCGCCTGAGGGACGGTGTGGGGTTGGAGAAGGTCTTTTTGCGTTGCATCTTGTTTCAGTTTGGCCAGAGAGAGTCTGGACTGAGCGATGCCTTCGATCTGTCAGCGAGTCCCGAGGGTGATTTACAGTACTGATTGCATGTAGGAATGCAGATGTCACCGTGATGGCTTTAGCGTTTCGCTTTCTATTCAGAGTCATCTGCCGGTCAGAAAAACTTAAGGTGTGACGTGCTCCTAATTGTCAGCAGTCTGGATCGGTTTGTCCTAAGTGGGCAGGTACAAAATACGAAGAGTAGGTATAACTACAAATGAAGGAGTTCTTCAACTGAATTTAAAGAATTTAAAAGAGAATTATCTGGCTTAAAAAATAGTTTCATTAAATCAGTGCAATGTCGGTCTGTCAAGAAAAATGATGTGCCTTACCCAGCCTACCCTGCCTTAGAGAAGAACACACCAGCTGCTGCAGAGGGGCTCAGAAGCCACCCCTGGGCTGGACACAGTTCCTACCAAGGCTCCAAAGAATGAGCCGTCTTTGTGTTTGCCTGGACAGTGCCAGAACTGAGTGAACTCCCTGTTACCTGTAAGCAGTCCCTGAAATGAGGATGCCCTTACAGCAGACCCTCCCAGGGAGAGCAGGTGTCGGAGTGTCGGCGGCTCCACTTGCGTGCCCCCCAAATGCTTGTTGGCATCTCTCCTGTATGTTTTGTGCTGTCCTGAACACTCCACTACAGCTAGTCTGGGAAATATTTATAGATAATAAATACATTTCTGGGGGCTTGTTCTGAATGACCACTTTCACTCTGTCGAATCTTTTCTACTAAGGATATAATATTTGGAATTCAAGATTTGCTTTTTCTTTCTTTCCATATGTTCTTTGTTAAACATATGCTATACTTGATATTTAAAAACTAGCAGCAGACTGAAAAAAATAGCCCACACCACAAAAATATGTTTGCTTCCTTATCAAAAACTTATGGGTTGGTTGTTTTTTTTTTTCTTTTTTAACACACGGTGGGGGAAACACACTTGAGGACAATTTCAGAATGCGAAACTAACTTTTAAGAGCTGTGGAGAGAGTGAACATCTGTTTCTTCATTTGCAGCTCAGAGCTATACATTGCCATGTAGAGGTGGTGATCGAGTTGTCAGCTTTGTAATTAAGGAAGGAAGCCGCTCTGCTTAATTGAGGAATCAGCCTTTTAATACTTGGGTAATAGTTAAACTGGTCTGCTGGTGATGCACCTCAAGGTGCTGTCTGCTCTGAGCTTGCTCCTTTCTCCGTGCATGCAGAGACACCTGGCAATCTCAGCGAGGGAAGGAGAACAAAGTTCTAAGGGTTTTGAAAAAAATTATGATCGTCCTCGTAGCCTATTTCAAGATTGCTGCCTAAGGTATTGGAATTTTTTGATCGGTAAAAAGGAAATTAACAATCGCTACACAAGGATCCTTGTTTAAGAGCAGGGAAACGGTACGCTGTGTTTAAATTGTGGTAAGCTGCAGAAGTCCTGTGATAAATCTAATTGGTGAATTTAGGGAAGGAAATAGGGTTTGTTACTTGTTCTATAAAAGAGAAGTGCTGTGGCTGTTGCTATGGTGACACCTTGTTTATTATCCAGCAGAGTAAACTGTGAAAATTTGCTGGCTGAGAGTGCTTCAAAGTACGTACTTTTTTTTCCCCCATTGTTTTAGGTCTTTTCATGAATATTTAATTTGCTGTTTGGGAGGGGAGGAGGAAATGCTCAGTCATTGCAAGCTAGGTATGAATATTTTAAACTTTATGGAATCACCAGTAATTTAGAACTCATCTCTGAAATTACCTGGTAAATGACCACAGCAACATTTAGAAGTAAAAAGCAATGAGGTGTGCACAATTACCTTCTAAAGCCAGAGACGCACACATACTTAAGCATGAATTTAATTATAATACGGGTAGATCGGTGCCTTCTTTCAATCCTGTCGCCGAGAAGGACGACAGCTATTTCTAGCTGAAACCACAACAAAGCAAAAGCCTACGCTGTTCAACTAGAAACTTGCAAATAAGAATTCTCTTGCAAATCTAAAACGCAGGTTTAATTCGTGTAATTAGCTGCATATTTCAAAATGTATTTTTAAACAAGCGTAGTTAAATTCGTAAAGGCAGCTTTGTGAACCGTCTTAAAATGGCTTACGTTTATTTAACTGCAGTTAGTAGAAGGCTGATTGAAGCTGAATGATTTTTAACATTTTAAAAGGACCCGGGCATGTTGATAATGGCTCTTGGTACCAGTTGTAATAGAATTTAATCGAGCCAATCTATCATTTGTGGATGGAAGGGCTTTACTGAAATAAACAGTTCTATTAAGCCCCACTTGGCTCCCATAGTCTTTAAAGGCATAAACTCTGAGAACAAAATCCTTCAGATAAACAGAATAGAAGTTGCCATCAGTGAGGTGGGTTTAGTCTTTAACTAATCCTGTTAAAATCAATGAGATGACATCAGGACTCTATTAAGGTAGGAAGGTGTACAAAATATTGTCAGTGAAATGTAAAAACACAGGAAAATCTTGTTAGGAAACACATCTGTAAAATCTATCCAAACAAACAAAAAACCCAAACCAAAAACTGACATGAGACATTACAATGTGGTCAGTCTCTGTATTGAACCACATCTGATTTCAAAGCCAAATCTCTTTAAAATAAACAAGTCTTCCTCCCGCAGTGCTTGCAGCCCAGCTATCGCAGCGTCATAAATTCACACAAAAGATGCCAAAAGGCCCCTTGAGTAGAAAAGGTCAACGTGCAAATGTTAAGGAAGAGATTTACAGACGGACTTGGATCGCCAAGTGCCACTGACAGACTTCCCATCCCAGGCAGCCCTTTGAACACCCCATTCATGTTGCTCCAACACGGCCAGATGTGCTGGTGGCGAACCATGTTCTCCTCCAGCCCGGCCTCACCACCTGGGGACGGCCGCTTCTCCTCCACAGGCGCCTGTGGAGTGGCTACAAGAGATGGGATTCTTTTAAAAAAGCTGCTCAGCGAGCAGCTGATTCAAGTTGTGCCTCATGCTTCCATAGGGCAAGGCGTGGAACGGGCACTGAGGAGGTTTGAGAGTTTCCTTCTAAGACTCATTAATAAAGGCTTAATTAAGAACATGTTTTATAAACTCTAAGGAAACTGCAGAAGCTAGCTTTTGTAACAAATAGGACTTAGGAAGTAAGGAAACATCAGTCAACTGGGATTGAAATCTTACCCTCATGCAACACAGAGGAGAAGAAAAGCTCTGACTGAATCCTGACCTCAGGAAGGAGTCCACCCTGCCGTGGGCACGCTAGCCCAGATGGCCTCTCCCAAAAAGAGCCCGCTTACACTCTTCCCACAAAGCCTTAGAAAAGCCTGGCTGAGGCAAGAGTACAATGAAGGGGTGACGTTGAAAACAGCCCAGACAAAAAACCCTCCCCTGCCATAAGGTGCGGATTTATACTTGACTAAGGGCAGCGTTTGGAATTTTAGGAGAGCTCGGGACAAACGTCTTGCACAAGTCCTGAGGGGCGGCTGAGGGAGCTGGGGTTGTTCAGTCTGGAGAAGAGGAGGCTGAGGGGAAACCTTCTCGCTCTCTACAACTCCCTGAAAGGGGATTTGAGCGAGCAGGGGGACAGCCTCTTCTCCCTGGTGGCGTGTGACAGGACCAGAGGGAATGGATGCAAGCTGCGCCAGGGGAGGGTTAGACTGGACATTAGGAAACATTTCTTCACTGAAAGGGTCATTAAACATTGAAATAGTCTGCCCAGGGCAGTGGTGGAGTCACCATCCCTGGAGGGAGTTAAATGGCCTGTGGGTCTGGTGCTGAGGGCCAGGGTTTAGCGGTGAGTTTGCAGTGTTGGGTCAAAGATTGGACTGGATGATCTTGAAGGTCTCTTCCAACCAAAAACGTTCTGTGATGCTGTCTAATTTGCTCAGGGAAAGCCCTGTGATCTGGCTTGGGTTTGCTGCGGGGGAAACAAGAGCAGGGAGGGAAGCAATGCGTTGGGGGAAGCGTGAGGAAGGGCAGCTGAGCTCACCGTTTCCACCCAACCTACTCAAGATTGTAGTTGCGTCTGTGAAGCCAGGATTGGCATCTGGGGCGCTCCAGGGGCCAAACCTGCCGCCAACTCTCCATTTCACTCCCACTTGCTGGTTTAGGTAGAAGCAATGTCTATGACAGGCATCAAAACCTCACTGCTGCCATGTGTCAGCTCCCAGTGTCTTACAAAAGTAAATAAAAACTGTGGAGGTCAGGTGTGAAATTAACTTCAGGAAACACTCAAGAAAAATACTGATGTGAATTACTGATGTTTCCTATGCCAGGGCACTCTTTACTTTCATGTGTTACCTCTACTCGGGTAAGAGTCTGGGAAGATGGCTGTTGGCTTTTCAGCTGCCTGCTGAGCCCCCTCCCCAGGTACCACACCATGGTGGTTGCAAGCTGTCAAAAAAGGAGTGGGCACCGGCACCGTGTCATTCCCCTGGCCTAGGGCAGCCGCTCCCGGCCTCTGCGACCATTCGGGACCGGTCCCTCTGGAGCATGTTCTCCACCCAAGGGACGGGTCACCAGCTGGCACTGCCAGGCTGGCTGGGACAGGACTGAATCAGGAATTCCCTGGGTAGGAGTCATAGGATAGACCTGCTCAGCAGGCTTAAAGATTTCAGGAGGAATAGAAAAAAGCCCCTTTGGCATCTCTTTGAGAGGATATTCTCACTAAGACTTCACTACTACCAGTACAGATCAGAAAAAAGAAAAATGTTTCTGCCCTTCTATCTTTTTCTGACTTCTTCCCACAGACAAGTGATTTGGCTATACCTAATTAAAAAGAAGAAAAAAGTGGCCCAAGCTTAATTAAGATTTTAATTCAGTTACAGACTATGGAATAAATCACTGCAGACTTGATAGTTGCAGTAAGAAAATACCGTGCCCGTTCTTCCTCCCTAATGGAGACACCGACAACTGGCGAGCAATCCTGAAGAGGAGGAAAGAGGTGAAGGGCTGGATCCAAGTGCTGAAAACCTGGCTGACTCAAATTGCAATTGTAATCCCTGACTCCAGTGCTAATGAGAACCAGGAGAACTGTCAGGAGTTTTGGTGGGTTTTTGGAACAAGGGCGCGTTCTTTGGCAATTCAGGCAAGAAATTGGGAAAATGTGAAACTTTGGATTTTTTTCCGAGCAAAATAATGGCTTTTCCTTAACATTTAGTACTGGTTGCAAACACAAGAATGAAATACAAACTCTTCTCAGCTCTGTGGCTCAACCACTGCAAGTGGGGTAGTAAGGAATGAAAATGAGACCAAGGCACCTCTCTTCCAGGATCTATGTAGAAATCCTTTTTTTCCGTGTTTGAAACCACCGAATTGAGATCCCCTGGAGCAGACAAAGTTTCATTGAGTACAGTTTGTACAAGTTATATTAATTTTTGAAGTAAAAACCACGGTATTTTTTAAAAGTATCATTTTTTAGTGTTTTTTTTTTTAAAAAGGACAGGAAGGAGAATGCATCTTCATTCCTTGGCTAGTAAGTTCTTTGAAACGATTCTTACTCTCAGACTTTTAACATGAAGTTTTCAATTCCAAATACTCCTTCAGAGGCATTAATGTGTTAAAAAGGAGAAGTAACTGCTTCATTTTAAAGGCTACTTCTTCCTTATTCAGGATGCTTAATAAATCGAGCACTATGCAAGAATAACTACTCCTATTACAATCTCTTAAAAAAATATATATCGCCTGGACATTTAAAAAAAAAAAATTAGCAGAAGTAAAGAGAAATGAAGCCAAACCGTCACGTATCCCCTGTGCAGCAGAATTAATGGAAAAGGTTAAAGCTGTTCCCCCCACTTTTCAGCTTCACCTTCCATTTCGCATGTTGTTACTTGGGAAATGCTGATTCTCACCCGCAATCCTTGCCGGCCAGGAGTCATTTCACACCAAGTACTGGCGGAACAATTGGGCCCCGAGTGGATGGTGACATTGACAACGTTCTCAGATAAGACATTTCCATAAAGAAAACGCTGTCCCTGAATAGTGACAATGTTATTTTAAACTGCCTTTTTTTTTTTTTCCTTTGGAATCAACCTAGCTGCAGTTTCAATCACACACTGTCTGTCAGCTGAATCACAAGTCACAGTTGGCTGGGTTTTTCCCCCCTCTTTTCCACACTGAAAGAAAGAAAAAGAAGCTGCAGCAGAAAGAGGAAAAAAAATAGCTCAATAAAGCCAAGGATGGCCCGATGCCAGAGACGCTGGGAACTACCAACTCCTCCTCTCTTACCATACCCTCTGATGACTCCACATTCATTCCCTCTAAAAAAAAAACCGGTTCCATAAGAAAGCAAATCGTCACAGCCTGATTCCTACGGACTGATACCCTGAGAGCAGATCAGCATGGATACCAAGTGTGTCCGCGGGGAGCTGTCTGCACTACAATAGGGTGTCTTTCCCAGGACACACCCCAACATCCTCTTTCCCTACCTGGCCACTTCATCCAGGACGCTCCCAGGACATCTCTGAAACCTCTACGTCGCCGTGAGATGTGCCGGGCTTGTTCCCACCTGAGCGTGGCAGGCCAGGGAGAAGCTTGCCCGGCAGCCTCGCCTGCTTCAGAAGGAAGGGATGGATGGATGGCAGGACGTGGAGCTCGGCCGGTGACACCACCTCCACCTCCATCTCCCCTGGCAGGGGCACCTTCGACAGGTGGCAGCCCCGGCCTCACTGGAGCACAGGATGGGACACGGACGGCTGCAGCGGGAGCGTGGCCACTTCAGCTAAGTGTGCGATTGCATTTTCAATGTAATTAGGTGCCTAATTGTGCGCCTAGGCCTAGCTGATGTATTTGCACGTGTAGCTAATTATGATTTATCTAAAAGCTCTCTGGCCACAATGCCTTGCTCTCCCATCTAACAGAGGCATTCGCAAAAGTGAGAGGTGAGTTGGAGTGGCTGCTTTTCCCTAGCTGTTATTCTTGACGGAATTCCTATTTCTCTTGTTTGTTTTAAACAATTTAAGCTGAGTGAGCGATGGGAAAACTCCAAAAAGCCCTATTACTGGAAGACAAGCGTAGTGCTGCACCAACAGCTGTGGAAAAGAAAGAAAAATTCCAGGGGGAAGGCACGGGTGAGGTTAACAAATGAAATTTCCAAACAGTGCTGATGTTGGACTCCTCCAGTGGTGTGGATGTCACGCATTGAGAACTTGTACCAGCCATGGCCACGGTCAAGAGGGATCTTCTTTCGATAGACATTCAATGGGAGCTGCTTCTGCTGCCAAACGGCGAATGTCAGGAGCGCAGCAGATGGGAGCGTCGCAGCGACACCGTCTGCACCCCCTCGGAGCAGCGCGACTCTCAGACTATCCCGGTGCCTCTCCCAAGGGCAGCTGTGAAAGGCTACAGGAATGGGTTTGTTCTCTGACTGTAAACCTCACTGAGAACGGCAAAGCGAAAAAGAAAACACCACACATTTTTCCCTTAAATTACACTTCCTTTCACTTAGATGAATTCTCAGGTTACTCTGTTAGGATTATTCAGCTGCCTTGAAACACAGAACTGGCTTAACTCAGAGACCGTAAATTCTCGGGACCAGCCACACAGTCAGACCTCTTAATGTAAACAGCACTGTGAGAACGTCTATCATCTTCCTTTGGCAAAACACTTTTTAACCTACGGTATCCAGTCATTCTTTACGGTGCATGATGTCAAAAACACTTACTGCACAAGCGGAGATCTGTGTTTCTTTTGCCACAGACAATAAATCTTTAGTGTCTTCTCTTGATACGCATCATTCCACTTGATCTCAAGAGGCACTATACGTCTCTTTCCCTCTGCCTCTTCCAACAAGGTCACTTTCCAGTGATGAAAGAACTTTTCCGGAAGGTGTAGTGTTCAATAATTAATATCTACTGGTAACAGCTTCCCAAAGCAGCGCTTTAAAACTCATCACAAACTTGCAGCATGAAGAATGCTTAAAATAGATTTGAGTAGCATGTCTGAAAATATCAGCCTCAGAAACTTAAACCACGTATGACTGCGCTTACCCCTGATCGAAACAGATCAGTACCTGCCCGCACCATGGAGCGCGAGCGCAGCACTGCCAGCCACCGATCTTAACTTGGCAGCAAGCACAAGAAGCCAGAAAGTTGAGTTTTATCGTGGAACAGCCTGACAAATCAGGTGCAACAAACAATTATTTCAGGTAAAGACAAGTTCTATCTACTGCTCCTCAGAAAGGCTCTTGGAGAACATTTCGCAAACCCTTCTGAAAACCCTCGTATGTCTGGTTTAGGGATCGGAACGGGTGGCCGGAGCCACAGCTGGGGACGGGCTGTGCAGGCTGATCCCCATCGAGGCATCGCTCCACACAGGCTGAGGAACATGCCAGGAAACCAAGGGCTTTCTTAATTCCTTCTGACTCAGGCCACTCAAACCTTTATATGTCAAAACATAGAGTTTCATTTGCAATTTGAGCCACAGCTTTAATATTTCTCTAGCACAGAGAAACCAGCTTTCATTCAGTAAAAATAAGTTATACTTGGCAGGAATTTTATACATAAAAGGGCAGGAAGCACTGTTTGAGCTTGATGACTTTGTGCTGTTTTATTGATTTGGCCGTGACCAGGCACAGTGCTGAGCAGATGCCGTTGGCCTCGATATTCTCAGGGGCATGTCCTCAGAGAACGGCCCAAAACTTTCGGGGGAAAGTTGAATACGAAGGTATGCCATCGATTTGGAGGCAAAAAGGGAGGATAAATTGGATTTTGGTTTGGTAGATCTGAGAACTTCTAAATGCTTATAACCAAGAAGGCAAATGCCAGGAGCAGCAGGCAGGACCTTGAAGGAAATAAGTTACGATTGTGTTGTGCTCAAGGGATGCAAAGCCACAACAGGCAGGTATGTAAGGTGTTAAGAACCACCTATATACACAAGTCCTTGATAAGCATGTGCAAGGCTAAACTTACTGAAATTTGCTCCTTCTTTCATTTTTTTCTCTCTGCTTCACTCTACCAAAGTGGGAAGGATGGTAGCTAGTTTTGCAGTACCTGGCATGGCTAATTCATTCACTGGGCAGAATCAATAGCAGAAATACCACATGAAGGAGCCAATATTGTGCCACTTTCTCTCCAGTTGGTACCTATGTCCATTAGCAGCTTCTTTTACTCTGCTGACCACAAGACAGGGTATACCTCTGTGCTTGGAAAGAAACGAGATGTGAGAAACTTGATCTAGAATTCATAGAATTCACAGCATTCTAATTCACAGGATCATAGATCCCGTGGAAACGTAGTCCTTTATGTTCCCCTGTTCTTCTACACGCCTTTCTTTTCTTTCTGTTAAAAATGTTGTTACCAGAGGGGGAAAAATCTTACTTAGTTGCCGTCGGGATCTTAATCAAATGCCCTATCAACTTCATTAGCCACCTATGATCTGTGACCATCTGCTTGGGGTACATCCCTGTCGTGTCACCAGAGGGAACTGGTGTCTGCCGCTGACGGCAGACTGGCTGCCAGGCCTGGCCCTGAATAGCATTATGAAAATGACTGCTCAGGGGTCATTCCCTAGTTCTCTAGTGGCCATACGCAAGATTTCTGCAGGATTTAGAGACCTGACACAGTTGGTAACGCTGGGGTGCGCTTGGGTTTGCTGGGAAAAGCTTCCACAGAAATGAGTAACTTCCTAAGGCTCTTCTGGAAAATTTTCCGCCCCAAATAATCAACTGTTTTCTGGGATTGTACTGTGCTTCCTAAAGATACCTGTCCATTGCTTGACAACCATTACAAATTATAGCAGGTTTTATGTTGTACTATAACGTAAAGTAAAATATCAGCCATCTACTTTGGTACAGAAAAATGTAAAATGTGCTACTCTACCTACTGTGCACTACCCACCTGTGTTTACCCTCCCTGATCAGACAGAGGTATTTTGCACCCAGCAAGGAAATCTGTATTTCAGACCACTAAAGAATTTCTGTTGTTTCAAGTGGGAAAAAGTGATCGGGAAGTCAAAGAAAATCTAATCCTTTTTAATTTGATCAACTGGTCTAAATTGCAGGGTTTGACTTGCTAGACTAAGCCATAAAGACAGAGCAACATTGTGAGAGAAAACTACAGACAGAAACGTGTATCAAACTCCACATAATCTTAGCCTCACTAAGAGAAATCCCGAGTCCTGGCGTAGAAGCAAGGCAGCGGCAGCTGAAGCGCTGTCCTCAGAGGGTTATGTGAAACATTCCGAGGCTATAGGTCAGTGAAGCTGTTACTTATCATCTGGTTAGCTGTCCGACAGAGCCTGCTGGAGGAGGACGGTGAGCCAAGCCCATTTACACTTCAGCGATTGATTTTCACTTAGGATTTGTCCACCACAGTTACCAGAAGTTGCAACATTCATTTCAGAGTGACTTGGAAGGAGCGGAATCGTATGCATCCATATATACCTAGTGACATGAAGCAGTATTCCTAACTCTGTTAACGTGTAACTGAATTAACTTTTTGTAAGACTGCACTTAAATTTCGGGATGGCTGTGACACAAGCCATCGAAAAGCAGCGCGCTTGATATGAAAAATAAACGTTAAGGCTGAGGGCATGCCGTTACGTCGCACTGTTGAGGGACAAGGCTCAAATGTATTGAGGCATCCTAATGTATGGATGGAACCTGAAAGTGCGATGGGCTTTGGCAACATATGGCACAGTCACTTCTCTTCCTGCGTAGCGATTTCCCCCATAGGCAAAGTGCACAAACCAGGGGGTGAAAGGCGTGCGTTACTCAAAGGCACAGCATCAGGGTATTGCCGCTGACTTGTTCACAAAATATCACGGCTTATGAAAACTCTGTCACTTTAAAATGCTAGTAACTCGAGTGTTTAGAGTTGGGTTTTTTCATTCTTTAAGGATCTATAGTTTTAGACTGGACATTAGGAAAAAATTTTTCACAGAAAGTGTACTCAGACACTGGAATAGGCTGCCCAGGGAGGTGGTTGAGTCACCATCCCTGAAGGTGTTTAAGGGTTGTTTGGATGAGGTGTTGGGGGATCTGGTGTAGGGGAGAACTTTCTAGAGTAGGGCTGATGGTTGGACTCGATGATTCCAAGGGTCTTTTCCAACCTGAATGAATGATTCTGTGATTCTATAACAGACTTAGACATGCAGAAATTGATTCCAGAACAAAAATAATTCTGAATTATGAGAATACAGTAAAAAGCTCAGAAGCAATGAATAACATTTTTGATCATTTTTCTCCCCGCTGTCCGCCTCTAACATGCAACTGTCATATTCAGCAGCCTGTGTGCTGTGGTGTCCTTCCCAACTCCTTATCTTCTTGTTCACTCCTTGATTCCACACGAGCTCTGCAATCAGTGTCAAGATAATGGAGCACCTCCCTCACCCCGCCTTCTTTTTGATAACATTGTATTAAAGCTAATGAGAAAATTTGCATACATGAAACGATTAACACTTAGGACAGCTTTCAGGCTGCAGAGGCTCTCGCATCAGTACCGGGAGTGTCTAGGTGGGCATCTCTGAGCGTGCTCTGAACTCAATCAGCTATGATTTCGGCGTGAGCTTGTAATAAACCCACCCTAAGTGAGCGAGCAGCCCTGAGGCCCGGCTGCCGCAGCCACCCGCAGGTGACACGGGCGCCTTTGAGGCAATGCGCAAATTCTCACCTTTTTGAGGATGTTTTCACAAGTCTCTGCTGTCAGAGAACTAGGGCCCAGTGAAGGCCAGGGAAAAGCAGCCTGTTTGTTTTCACCTTGTGCTGTCACCAGGTTTCGCAAAAATCAGGTGAAAGATAACAACAGTAATGCTGCCACTCGCGATCAGCCTGTGTCTGAGTGGCCAGAGGCATGCGGAGACGTGCGCTGCACCTTAGTTCAGCCTGACTTAAACCTGCCAGTCAAAGATTTCTATTTGACGGATAATCTAGATAAATGGTGCATATAATTGAAACGGATTAAGACACCTATCAACGTAAATAGAGGTATATCTGTGGAAATTTAACCTCTGTGCCAAGTGTTTTTTTTTCGTTTTCATCACATTTTGTCAGTGTGTGCGATGTGCGATGCCTCTGTGCATGCGAGTGCTTCTGCAGCTATCTGTACGTGTATATACATCTAAGGATTTCTTGAACAGAGATGCATGTATCTGTAAATTGTGTGAATGTAAATATAAGATAGGCCATATGTCCCAAAAGTCCCAAAAGAGCATCTGATGTTGATATGTAGACAGTGTGTTAAGGACCTTCCTAATTAATAACCCAGATTAAAACCTCTTGGCAATCAATTAAGATTAATGACAGAAGTCGTTCTCTATCCCCTCTATGCCCGCGTCTCAGGCTGTGAAAACCCTGGGTCCTGAAACTTTAATCCTGTTATCTGCTGCCTTCTTCATCTGAAAAGCCTGCAGATTAACACAGCAGACATTATCGAATTTGCGAGCAGCCGCTCGGACAGCTGCCCTACTTTCAGCAGTTAATGGAAAAGGAACTAATCTGGTTAGGAGCACAGGACTAGTTCATAAATCTGGACGCCCAAGACGGTTGAAGCTGTCATGTCCCTCTTGGAGAGCAGCGACCGAATGAACCTCACAGCTTTCTTCTGGCTGCTTCCTGGAGGGAGCTGGACTAAGGAGACGCTTGGTGTTAACATAAACTGGTACAGGCTGGGCCCGAGCTGGGAGCTGGGTTTGGTTCAGCGTGTGCCTCTCTTCACTGGAAGCCAGGTAGGGATTACATCTGACTGGTTTTATTGCAGTCCTCTCCATAAAATAGATGTTTTGAGGAAGTAAGAAAAGAAATTCGTGTTTTCCCTTTTGCATCGTGCCCAATGAACCAAACAGTTAGGAACAAAAACTGCACTGCCAAATAAAGTGCTTTCTTTTTAGTACAACTTTAGCAGGGAAGAATTGTAACGCTCTTTAGGATGGCAGAGAAGGTATTTGACAGTGGTAGCAAATTCGTACTCCACCTAGAAAAGATTGACTTTCCCTTCCTTACCAGGCATCACCCCCATGCCGCCAGCACAGCCTCAGTCACCAGGATGCCTGGTGTGGTTTATTTGTTGCATTTTTGGAGGCCTGAGGCGCTCATCTTGCCGTTAGCTCTTTGTGAACTAACACAAGACCACAAGAATTCTTCTGGCTGCACAGGCTGGTGGCAGCTCAGCTTGTTGATGCTCTACTTTAACACTCTATTAACGGTATCATGGGTTCCCAAGAAGCGCAGCGGCATGTCCATGAGGACATTGCCCCACTGTACGGTACCAGCCCCAGCACCCGGCTCAAGCTCCACCGGAGCCGCACTCCTCATTCTGCTCTGCAGGAGTACCGGCCGAGTCAGTTAAAATGTCATCACCTTAAAGCTGACACGTAGATTGATTTATTTCTGCGATTTCATTCCTACAAGTGTTGATGCTCTCACTAATGAATTCTGAAGGCTCGTTTTGAAAAGAGCAACAGCTCTCATCTGCACGAAGGGAGGGAGTGCCGAAAGTAACAGCCTACGTAGGTGGGAGAATATCCTTGTTTCTCCTCACACCAGAACAACATTGCCTTTTAATAACAACAATGGTGACGGCTGCTCTCGCTGACTGACAGCGAGCCAACCGCACGCTCAGATCACCGCTCTCGCTAGGACAGGCACCCGAGAGCTGCCCTCCTGCAGGGCAGCCTGCAGAATGGTTTTAATGTCAAGCTGCAGTACCCATTTACAATGAGCATCCTCCGCTATCCAGGTGTTTTAATTGCAGAATAGTCTTGAGTCTTCAGCACAAGAAAACTCTTCTAAGTTCCTAATTCTTTATCAAGCTTATCTCTTGGCTATCGCTTGCTTTTGTAGGACGTAGAGATGCTCACAAGGTAACATTAGTTTAAACAGATGTTTATATTGTCTGCAGCCATTATAAAAGAATTTTCAAAGCAGGTAAAGGCTAATAGGCTTAAAATGAAAAACTAGTACAAATGTCTTCCTTTTTGTTTGGCTGTTTCGCACTATTAAAAAAGCTGAACGTATTCTGTAGTTCAGCTATAGGTATTATTTTAGAATTAGCTGTACATTTTTTTCCCCCTTTTAACAGTCACACACATTTGCATCCTGATAGAGCAAAATCTTAAATACAAGTGTCAGAGGCTACTTGTGGACTTAAAAGACGTTTGTGTGTGCAAACGCACGCAGGGTGAGAGTCTCGGCCGCTCTCAAGCCGCACGGTTGTATGAAGAATTTGAAAACCCCTGACAATTACTTTGAGGCGCAAATAGTAAGTCAGAAAACATGGGGATTCGGAGAGAAGAACACGACCCTGCCGCTGGCCTTGCGACCCGTGCCAGGCTGGGTTCTGGTGCAGCAGTGGGCGCTCCCGGCAGTGCCACCAGAGCAGCACGCTCCGTCAGCTCCACGTCCTCGCCTGGCGCCAGAACCTCCCTGAGAGCCCTCACACAGTTAACCAACTCACCAAAGTACCCCCAAACTACTGCGGTTCGTTCTTCTTTGCCCCTTTAATAAAAAAAGGAAGGGAAGTCTAAGTAGGAGAGTGAGCGCAGGGTAATGCATCATTTATAAATGATCTTGTTAGCACAGAAAACAAAACCTGGCTTTGAAAACCAACCCTCCTGCTGCGGACCCCACGATGTTTGATGGGAGCCCTTCAAAAGAGTCTGCGGCTTAACGGAGGCTGTTTATGTGGGGACTTCGATCCGTACCTGCTGTCCCCTGTCACTCCCTGGAAACTTGGCGGCAGATGTTGCAGCGTTAAGTTGTCTCTGAAGTGGCTCTCTGTCCTCATCTCCCCACCACAACAGAGTCAAACTATATTAGATCTCTTTATTTGTGCCCGAGGCATGTTTGGGAGCGCAGCTGTGTCCACCCCCACTCCACCTTTAGTGTTTCAGCCCCCAGGCGCCAAATGTGAGACCCAAAACTGTTCTGCCACTCTCGACTACATCTGCTGACAATCCTGCAGCCTCGCTGCAGGCTGCCGAGGACCCGGGCCTCGCTCTAAACAGATGTCGGCAACAACCTGCTAGCTCACACCTGTACCGGCGTCCCTAACCTCACCGACTGACAGCTGAAAAATTGATGACTCCAAGGACTTCCATCCACAATCAAAGCGGCTCGGCTCGGCCGCGTGCAGGCCTCAAACCGGGCCACCCTCGGCACTCTCTGGCAATGTGGCAGAGGTGGGAGAGGAGAGAGAAGGAAGAAAAAGCTTGCTCTGCTTTGATACTTCATGCCTAAATTTCAATTACCTGATCAAGGATTTGAATTCAGCAGTGAATTCTTCTACAAATGGGAACTACCAAGTTCTTACACAGTAAAAGAACGAAGACAAAACCAAACAACTGTGTGGCTGCTGTTTCCCGCAGCAGCGCTTCCAAAGCAGGTACGCGTACCTGTGCCACGCTGTACGTGCGCGTGGCTGCTTCTCCCTTCACCGACTTAAAACCACCCAAAACAACATCAGAAGGTGCAAGTAATATCTCTGCTGCCCAGTCACAGCAGCCTTTGTAGTGGAGGCCACTTTTTCATGGGTCATGAGCGTAGCAGAAGGAAGGACTGTCTGAGAAACAAGTTTCCTCACCTTTTTTTTCTCTGAAAGCTGCCTTTGGCATGGAAGTGCAAAGCTACATGAAGCAACTGAAATGAGAGTGATTGGTGATCACTTCAATCTGATGTGGTTTTAGTATTCCCATAGCCAGACTCTGCTCTTGCCAATAGCTGGGTTTAAGGAAGATCTGGGCGTTTGTTACAGAGAGTTTACACTGCATGAAGTGCCTGCTCTGTTTTTGTTTTCCAACTGACCGCACACAAAATACAGACTCCTCCGCTCTGCTTTCAGAACGTCTGTTTCTGCAACATTTCGGGGCTGGTGCGAGGCATCTTTCCATGTCCTTTTTTTGCCCAAGGCGCTATTTTCCCTGTCCTGCCATTCTTTTGGCTGCAGCGCTGTCTTTAATTAAGGTCACAGAATTACCAGTGTTCGGCAGCCGCAAAAGCCCGGCTGCAACACGCCCCTCCTTGGCCCGCCGCCGCAGATACGCGCCGCGCACAAACCTCATCTCCTTGCTGCGGTCGCATCAAAGAGACTCTGTCGTACTGTCTTCGTAGCAGCGCCCACAGTGCATCGAGTCGACCCTGCGGCAGCAGAGAACGGGACTTTCAGGGCAATGAAATCAGTCAGGGGAGAGTGCGCCACGCCTGCCACGCTACTGCCCAAGCAGAGCCACGGAGAGATCCTCCGGTGGAACGGAGCAACGGCTCCTGGCAGCTGGGTGAGCACAGCACAGGCTGGGGCTGCACCACCCACCCCGCCAAGCTGCAGGGCCGCTCTTCCCCACCCGTGAATGCCGAGCGCCGCCCTCGCCTCTGCTGGGTGCCGAGGGGCTGGGGCCTGGCACACCTTTACTTCTGAGAGACCTCTGCGTGTGGATGACACTTCTTCAGGGCTTTCTGGTGGTCAGAAAGGACTTAGAAGAAGTTGTGAAGGGCAGAAAAGATGCATCCGTACTCCCAGCTAAACCAGTGCGTCCTCTGGTCTTACACATGTAAAGCAAGGTATTTATAGACCCATCCTCAGTTTTGAAGAGGAGCTTGTTACGGGTTTGCAGGTCACTGATGGCATCCACAGAGGAAAATGTCTTTATTTGCCGCTGTTTATTATGTTTCGCTTGTTTGTCAGACTTTTTGCATTTTATTGTTTTATATAATTTTTTTTTTTTCTTGGTAATGAGTACATAACAGCTACAAATGTGTGGTTTTAGGCTTAGTTAGATACGCACTGGGATAGACCAAATACCCAGAAAGCCCCTTTGGATTTTGGAATGTGGCAGGAATGATAGAGTACTGCATTTAGGGCTACAGATTGCTCCTGCTTTGAATCCCAAGGTGTTTGCTTTGAGAACAGTACATCACACGTGAATGAGAAGACTTGAAAAATAACGTACAATTAATTCATCGTGCGTGAGCCTGGAAAGGCAGATAAAATCCAGCCTTCGGTACAAAGTGACAGCGTACTGAAGGTTAACTAGAAAGATTACCTTAATTGGCGTGTACCACTTCTCCTGAATGGCTGGTGAGGTAGGCTTTCCTTTAGGTGGTTTAGGATGAAAAGGTTCTTCTGTTTCTTCTGGGAGTTTCACCACAGCATTTTTTGCTTTTTCTAATCTGGCCCCTTCTTCAGTGGATCCTTTATCACCCCAGCGAACCTAAGGAGAGCCAGAGTTCAGACGTAAGTGCACTGTACGCCGAGGACAAGGAAAATGGTGCAAATAACAAAGTAGCTGAAAAAGTTGAAATTTGGAAAAAGTTCTGAATAAACAAGAGGGGAGGTGTTGAGGAAAATGTTCCCTCTTCATTTTTGATGAGAAGCATTCTTAGTTAAAGTACGTTTGTAAATATGAGTGTCTCAGTAGCAAAAATACTGAAAGAAAATTCTACTGTGCATCACACAGGCTGCATAGGAGGCAGGAAATCTGGGAAATTGTCTCTAATGATGTAAAAATATCATTCCCAGTTCTGATTTCTCCTAAAATTCCAAAACCAAGTGTCTGGCACCAGTGAAAGCCTAGATTTTGTCACCCCTGACTTCCTAAGACAGTGTGTTGCTGAGAACTCCAGTTCAGGTCAAAGGCAATTCCTGAGCAAGGTTTAGCAGAAGCTCCTTGAAACTTCTCAGGTTTTCAAGTAGTTCTGCAAGAAGACACTGCCAAAGAAAGCGCAAATGAAGCAGCCGAACCTGCACAGTAAGGACACGTAAAAGGTGTGGCGATGCACATTTTGTTACTGCCACAAGTACATAAAATAGACACAGAGGGCTAAAAGAGAAAGGAAACCTGGATTATTGCTGCTGCTGAGACAAGCTCTAAAGAGGAAACAGAGAAAAAAGACTTCCCTTTGAGAGATACTTGTCTTGCCACAGTAATCTTACTTCATCTTGAAACTGGAAACAGCCTCCTGCCACTAGGGCGAGGATGGTTTACTGTGTTGTACAAAGAAACAAAGTTAGACAAGACTGTTGCTTTACCATCCAAAAATAGCAACTAAAAGCTAGTGCTGGAGTTTGAAATCTTTAGGAAAATTAAATCGTGGACCTGCTGCAGTCTGAGCCTGTAAGAAAGGAGAAGCTGATACACTAAACCCAGGAAGCTAAATTCTGACCTGATGTGTTGGTTAAATGTGACACACTGCTGAGTGATGGAACTGTTCCTGGCAAAGGGCTAACCATTACCACAGGACTCCACCAACATACTTGTTTTTTTCAGGGTGCCAGGCTTGAGAAGAAACCAAGTAAGGAAAATGAGAGAAGACGGACCTCCCGGCCTGAGGGAAAGAATGAAGAGCATCGGTGCACACCGCTTGGTAGGTTTCTGTTAGTCCTGTCGTCCTACCTGGCAGCTCAGGCACGTGGAAAGCAGGCACACAGGCAGCGGGATGCAACAACCCTCCCACTGCAAAAGACCACAACATCCTTTTGCTCACCAGGAAGACAACAGGCCCCTGGTCTTCCCTCTGCTCTCTGGAGGGAGGAGATTGCTCCAGGTCCTAGTAGGGACACTCCATAACGTGCCAGGAAAACTGTGCCAGGGGATGGGAGCCCGACTTCATCCTCATCAGCACCACATGGAGAACGTGCTGATATGGAAAGTGAGAAAAATAATGTAGGGAAGCCAGGGTCTGCACCCCTTCCAAAAAATAAAATACCCTGGAGGAAGATCTTTTCATTTTATCACCACCACCACCACCACCAAGCGTTTTTTAGCCCTGTAACCTCAATGTAGGGAAGGAGAGCAGCGAAGCAGGACGGAGCCTAAATCGGTCGGTAATGCTGTAACCCACCATGGTAAAATACAGACCATCATTTTGTGGGAGGTGGATTGTTTTGAACCTCTCTGTTAATTTGAACTTTACTGTTTGGCTTGCTTAGTGATTTCCTTTTCTGTCTGGGGAACCCTCTCTCAGCAATATTAGGATGGGCTTTCATGTCCATGGAGGCCCCGCTGAGTCATTAATACGCATCTGTGTCTTTCACTATGAGCAGTGGTATTGTTACGGTGTTTTTTATGAGGTTGTTAAAATGTTAAACACTGTTAAAACCATTTAGAGATAGATGGTGGATTCCTTACTGATAAAACAACCCTTTCCTTCAGTTTAAAGCGACTCTGCTCCAAAGAAACCAGAATTTGTGGAGTCTGACATAAAAACTTAGCGCCTGTAACGGGTGGGATCTAGAAAAGGCATCATAAAACTTTAAAGCAATGCCAAAAAACAGATCTGGGAAGCGTGAGCACACTGGCTGAATTATCCCAGACTGTCTCAGAGGGGTGAAGCCAGTGGGCACAGCAGGAGTCAACGCGTAACTGTGTCAGACAGCAGCGGTAAGCGCAGGTTTTCTGGTTCATTCTTTCCTTTTCTCCAAGCAAGGAGACTGCTGGAAGAATCAAGCTTCCAGCAGAACGGCAGAAGCAAACAGCACAGAGAAGCAGACAGCTGCATTACCACACAAACTGAAAACAGGGAAGAAACCTAACAACTAGTCCAGCAAGCTCTTCGTGGCCCACCACACGGAAACCACATTTAACTGTCAGGTAAGGAACCAACTCCCTTCGACCCCCACACCCTTCATCTCCTCCTTAGACTGCTCTTGTTTTCGCTCCCGTTCCCTCGCCTGCTCTGGCCCGACACACCAAACGAGCCGCCTGAGGTCGGCTACCGCTCTGTCCAAGCAGCTGGGGAGGAGCTGTGAAGCCAGCACCGCCCCAGCCCCATGGGCCACAGGGAAGGTTCCTTATTCAAATGCAGTCCCCAGCCTCGAAATGCGTAACTACTCTCAGGTCCTGGAGGAGGACAGAGACACAGTTCCACAGAATGTGGTGCCTTTCAAGAGCCCATGATTGTGCCATCAGCAGTTTCAGTTGGTTTCCATCTTTAGCCCTTAGTCCTGCACAAAATTACTAGCACAGGTGAAAAAGTATTCTGACCTAGTCATTACTTGTCTGTGCTCGTCCTCCACCAGGAAATACTCTATTTTTGCATTGTGATGAACACGCATTTCTTTATGGTACTAGTGTTACTTGGGTCAATGAGGTATCTGTCGGTTTTCTGTTTGGTTACGCAAGGTCTCATTTACAAATTGTAATGACTAAACCCTGGAACCCCTCCTGGAACACCTCCTGGAGACTCATCAGGGCTCCTGTTTGAAATCCAGGCTTGTAAATCTTTAAATGGGAAATAATTTTCTAGTTTGCCTCTGAAAAGCACTGCATAAAATGTTTTCTTTTTCTAAAATCTGAAGCTCTTCTAAATTAGCAGTTCTGAACTGCTGAAGGAAACATGTGTAAGCAACACAGCTTTAAACTTGCTTGTTCTTCTGCTGCGTTTAAATGGAACTCAAGCAAAGCTGAATTCTTATACCAATACCTTTAAAGTCAGTATGGGCTAGGTGAGTATTTCAGACAGAGGCAGTTTCCTACATTGAAGTTAAAAACTGCAGGGAACCGCTTTACAAATTCCATAAAGGCTGACTTGACTATAAAATCTGACATAAGGACGTGCCCATAAGGATGCACATTTTTCATTCTGTTTTAATTAACACGATGCTATCGTGTCTCTTCAAAGACAGGCACTGTTGTTGCTGTGAGTTCCTTTGGGATCAAGCCCCTCCTTAGCGTCACCATTGTCAGTGCATTTGGCTGGCCTGCAGTTGGAGGACTTCTGTTTCACTGTAATTTCTTCCAAAACATTCAGAAAAGGCTCTCACTCTCTCCTTCTCATTAGCTTGATGGAAAGAGCATGTCTTCAGGCAGCTATTTAAAGTTTCAGTCAAATGGAACTACTGAAAGCCGTTCTTTCATAGGCAAGGTCAAAATTGTTCGATACAGTAAAAAATTTCACAAGGCTTATGTCACTGGGAAGGAAGCAGACATTATGCCCTTGTATTTCCAGCACACTTTAAAAGCCTTTGTTTGCACCACTTGCAGCCTCAGATAATTTGGTTTTTAGTGAGTTGTCATCTCCGTATTGTACAAACCTCCATCCTTTTAATTCCTCCAACTCCTCGTCCACCATAGTAGGAAGCATCCACTGTGGGCCACTTCTTGGTAGGCAGGGGCTCTTGTTCTTCTTCCTATCAAGAAATTCCAATAACATTTACTTCAAAAAGATAATTCCCCCCACCCCACCTGTCTTTTTAGTGTATTTCACTGGAGTTCACAAAGCATGAACTTAGGTTCCGCAAGTGTTTCCCAATTTCCAAATGAAATCTGGTCATGCCTGGAAGTATTTTTAATGTTTTGCACGGGAAAAGCATTGATGGTGACCAAAAGGAAGCCCAAATGGGGAATGTAACTGTGTGTTCTACTGACAGTCATTCGTTTGCCTCATCTTAAAAATAAACAAAGAAAATGATTTGCAGTCTCATCTTCTACAGAAAATGTCATGCCTTCAGAGAGCCATTTCATCAGCCCTACTCGTTTGGATTCAGCAGACGGTGTTCAGGAGATCTGCGGATGAAGGTTACGCAGCCGATCGCAGTTTCTAAGCCAACCTTTGTCAGACCTGCTCTTGGCTGCCTCAGCTCCACAAAGTGTGCCTCATCGTGGGCTTCCCTGTACAGCTACACTGCAGAACGCTCGAGCCATCGGCTAAATAGAGACCATGAGGCAAAAATACTGAAGACACCAGAAGATCTTCTAGTGCATTATTGCCATAAGAGGAAGAGAAATGCCCTTATGAGGGTTCTTCAGTGTGTGGGATGCCAAAGCTGTGGAAAATGCTGTTTAAGTCATAGCTGGATCTTTAGACTGTTACACAAGAGCTACCGAGTCTTTCTGCTTTTGCTGCAGAATGGGAAAAATAGCGTTCAGCTACCTTGGGATAAAGCCCCTATGTATTTCTGTGGATTTGGGCTTAATTCACACCACACTGAGATTCGGACTTTGGCCATCCCCCTCTCAGCTTAAGGCTTCCCCTGGGGCAGTTCTTTCTTCTTCAGCAGCTAGGACAAAGAGCCGAGGGATGCAGGAAAGCGGGGAGGAGGAGTACTGTGTAACCCGTGCGATGAGCGGAGCACCATCGTACCGTACCTCTTTAGGAGCTGGCGGAGGTGGAGGGGGATCTTTGATGACCTGAAAAAGCCAAGCACAGAAAAGCATGAGAAGTCGCACTGGCAGCATCCAAAAGCCAACAGAAAATTTTAAGAGTGAACTGTTTCCATCTGAGCCCCCCACATCTGCTTGCAAACTGGCAGCCGCCACTGCCGAGTCCCCCGGGTATCGATTATCAAGGCCTTCTGGAAATTAACACCATCCGTCTAATAGAAAATAACATCAATTGACTGGCAGACGCTCTTTGGGCAGACGTGTCTGCCGCTCCGCTTCCTGGCCGGACGAGACTCAGTCGTTCTAAGTAATAGCCAGTGGTGAAACCCTACGGAGCTAATTAGCAAGCCTGGGAGAAACAGCATCCCAAGGTCTACATGAGGTCTTGCATAATCGTGCGCCGAGGCGCCTGCTTCCTTGTGCCATGCTGCTGGATCGCTTCTGGCCCAGTGACAAGTGAGAAATGCCTTCTGGTAGCTCAGGCTTCACCTCTAGCTGTCCCGATCGTTTCCGCAGATCTCACATTTCAGATCTAACAATTTCAGAATGTAGCATCTTGGCCGTTCACCGCGGAGTGCCGGCAAGAGGCAGTTACCTTCCCAGGGATTCTTACCTTGCCTCTGGATAAGGCCCCCTCTGAGGATCAGTTACTTACACCTGTATTTAAACCCCTCCTTACAGTGTCTTCCCATTCCCTGTCTCTCACATGTACAGTAAATCTGGGGCAGTTCCCCAGTACCGACAGGAATCCACTGAACAAGAGAGGAAGAGGAAGAGGAAGGCAGCCACCCTCTTAGATGGTTAAGATGAAAACAGACTGCACAGCTGTTCTTCCACAAGAAAAGCAGGTTTGTAAGCTGAGAAGAATTACCTCAGTGATATCAAAGTCATTTTTTGTGTTTGAGGGTTGTATAGAAATGACTAAAATATCCCCATGGATGTAAAGGAGTCTGTTTCTGCTGTGCCTCAGTATTATCCCAAACACATAAATCTCCTAATACAGGATTAAATACCTGAATTGAAATGTGTCTTATTTTATTCACTCGGTGCTATTAATTATAGTGCCTTAATTTACTCTACCACTGCCTATAAGTAATGTCACTGCCAAGATGTATAGCATCATACATAAAAGGAATGCATTTTTCTTGACCAATAATCAAGAGTTTTCCTTCTTGATTTACATTTCAGGTCACAGTGCCAGCGAGATAGTTGCTGCCTAAACAAGCTGTGGACTCTTAGCAGCGGATAAGGGAATTCTATCAAGTAAGAGGAGTAAGTTATGGCACCCTTGGAAACATTTTTCCGCAGCATTTCAGGTTTAAGATACTGAGTTGCTCCTCAAGCAAGCTCAGAGTACTTTGAGGGGACTGGAAAGTCAACTGGATTTTAACCAGCCATCCCTTTGCTGCTATGATGTTGCCAGAAATTACTTTTCTTTACATATTTCTGAATACTTTTTCTTCCCACCCATCAGGTACCTTCAGAAATGAGTTTTTTAATGAGTGAAACATTCCTGAGCGCCAGATTGGAATTGCTGCCAACACAGGGATCGTGGGACATGAGTCTGAGAGATACGTGGATGCTGAGCAAGATTTTCCAAAGCATGCAGATATTTAATTCCGACTGATAGCAAAAAAAAAAAAGGCTGGAAACGGTAAAACAGTGCTTTCAATATATTAAGGGTCACCTTATCTTATGTAATTCCCATTCTTATTTCCCTTTTGCCTGTCTCTAACGATTATCTCAAAAAAAATGTATTTGCTGCCAAGAGTGGAAGCTGTACAGGGGGGAAAGGCCTAGCTTGGTTTTGGATTTATATCAATACATACTAGAGGGTATTGTCACTCCACTTCCTATAGTGCTGCAATTCTTAGGTCTCTCCCAGCAACGCCGGGATGTGCTGTAGACAGAACAGACATCTCTGTGGTGCTTGGGCCCGACACCCGT
Organism: Baryphthengus martii; assembly: GCA_013396935.1. NCBI lineage: Eukaryota > Metazoa > Chordata > Aves > Coraciiformes > Momotidae > Baryphthengus > Baryphthengus martii. The sequence goes on from VWZK01000360.1 coordinate 368,257, forward strand.
TGGTATTTACAGAATCAAAATTTCCACCCCAGGGAATCAAGAAAAACTCTTCACTGGGCTTTGAGAAGTCACGAGCCAATGGCACTTTGTGTCCGACTCCCCGAGCAAAGGATCTAATCCTAGGCCAGCTTCTAAACCCCTGAAGGTACAGGGTAAATTTGATTTGAAGCTAAACAATATATTAATTAGCTGCTAGTTCTAAGAGCTTCAGAAAATGAAACTTGTTTTAAATGTGATGGTGGTGTGAGATAATAATCTGCTGTGAGTAGCAGGTACTCACCCCTGCTGACAGAAGTGGAATGTAAATGCCTGCACCCTTACGTTTCCACAGGCTCCTCACTCTCTCACACGCGTGCACACACGGAGTATTTCCAGTCTCGTGTGGTATTTTGAGTGAAATCAGTAAAAAGCCATTTTTAAAAAGGTAAATCTGAGAAACCCAAGCAGCTTTGGCAGAAAACAATGCAATTGTAGCCTGAAACTGCACATACTGAAGATGGCAATATTGCAAATTAACTTTTCCTGAACTGGACTCGGATTGTTTAGCTAGGGAGGACTCTGAGTAATGCTGCTGTCTTATTAAGCCCTAATTTTGTTTTTGTTTATTATCACCAGGCAAGGCTGCATCTCACTTATTTAGTTGCACAGAATGAAGACTTGAGTTTGGAGGACAGCCGATTTCTTAAAAAAAAAAAAGAAAAAAATAGGAAAAAAAGTTAGTTGCTTCAGGCAACAGTCCCCTTGATCTGCTCATTAACACTTTTCAAATGTTCGCGTGATGTGGGCATTAGGAAATGTCAGCACCAAAGCCTGAAGCCAGCTTGATGCAATCATATGTTCTGATATTGAGGGAAGAGTGAAAGAACTGTCAACAGTGAACTGCCTTTGGAAAAAAAGGGGTGGGAGAAGAAACAGGAAGGAGAAGGAGTCCCCCTGCCCCAACCCGTAGGTGTACATGGCCCTCCCAGCAAGGAGCAAGTCCGAGCCGGGGATGAGGCAGCGCGAGGGAACTGCGCACGTTGCTCCCGACGCCCATCCCGTGCTGCCCGCAGCGCCCTTTGCCTCTCTCTCCCTTGGGATTGTGAAGCCTGGGATGTTTTCAGGGTTTGAGGGCTGCTGCTCTCTTCCTCACTCCTGTTCTGAGCACCGTGAAACCAGGTGCTCCACTCTGCTCTGTCAGAGAAGCGGACACAGAGGAAGGAAAGAGGAGGTCCTGCCTGTCCTCAGCGGTGTCTCATCGAGGACACTGGCACCAAAGCCCAGAACTGCACAGCCAGAAATGGCAGCAATGCAGGAGAAGCTCGGGTGCAGGAGAGACGGAAAACAACGGAGGCACAGTACAGTGGTCTGAGGGAACGGGCGGCAAAGGAAGAGTCAGCATTTGGCAATAGGCTCAGTGCAACAGTATGCGGGTTTGGAACTCAGGATTGTTGTAGCCACGAATCCTAAGGTTACTTTTCCTTTCTAAACAATCATCACATCCTTTCCAGGTTAACTTTCTTCCCAGATCTCCTGTCATCTCCTTACAGATGTACTGGAACACAGTGACAGCCTGCAAGCCATCTCCACTTCCCAAGTCCTCAGCTGTCATTGAACTGGATGAATAATCACAGAATCATCTAGGTAGGAAAAGACCTTCAAGATCATCAAGTCCAACCATTTACCCTACTCTACCAAGTCCATCACTACACCACGTCCCCAAGGACCACATCTATATGGCTTTTAAACACATCCCGGGATGGTGATTCAACCACCTCCCTGGGAAGCCTGTTCCAAAACCTGACAATCCTTTCTGTGAAAAAATTTTTCCTAATGTCTCATCTAAACCTCCCCTGGTTCAGTTTGAGGCCATTCCCTCTCATTCTGTCACTAGTCACTGGTGAGAAGAGGCCAGTGCCTACCTCTCTACTTTCAGGGAGTTGTAGAGAGCAAGAAGGTCTCCCCTCAGCCTCCTTTTCTTCAGCCTAAATAGCCCCAGTTCCCTCAGCTGCTCCTCACAGGCCTTGTTCCCCAGGCCCTGCATCAGCCTTGTTGCCCTTCTCTGGACCCACTTGAGCACCTCGATGTCTTTCTTAATAAACTCCAGCAATTTAAAAGCCACAGCACGCGAGGAGATGGAAGGAGAGTCAGTGGAACAGCCTTGCTGGCTGCTGCTGGCGGGATACAGAGTGCACTGGCTGCTGCTGGCGGGATACAGAGTGCACTCAGAGGGAAAGAGACGCAACGTGTGCAAGGGATTATTAAGACAATAAGGGATTTCCAACTCCAGAGCCCATCATGGGCTAAAAATACCAATTTTAGCGGTAGTACTTTTAAAATGGTCCTTGATTTCAGGATTAACATCTGCATACCGCTATGGCCAACAACTGTGATAAAAGCCTTTTCTCTATTATTTGAAAGATTTCACAGAAATCTAAGACACGTGCTTTCTCGGCATGAGCAGCACAGCAGCAGGGTGATGCTGTTTCCCGTGCGTGGAGGCTTCAGGAAGCCCATCCAGCGGCCTTTTCTCATCGTGTTTACTCACCACTTTGCAGCAGAGGGGCCAGAACCACCAGAGCAGAGCGAGCGCCACAAGCAGGAGCAGCACGAGGACAGCGATGAGCGCTGCTACTCCGCTGGACTGCCAAGAAAGCACAAAGACAGTGTCAGGGGATGCTGCAAGTAACTGCTGCTGCCTGGGGTTCCCACTCACCCCAAAACAGCTTCCTACCAACCGACACAAATCCCAAACGGATTGTTGCTGCTCGTCAGATCCTACTCCTGCCGATGGAGAAATTCCTCACAAAGGATCAGGAAGATACAAATTTTTGTTGGCACAAGCCCAGTGCCACCCTCCGTTCCATGGCTCCGTAGAAGGTAAGGCAGGATGCCTCGACAGGAGCTGCGTGGAGGCCAAAGGTGGGAAGATGCTATTCCTGATTTCTTTTCTACACAGTCTGGAGCCTGCAAGTCTCGGCTACTCTAAGGGACTGAACACAGCCGGGCCAACGGACAGCTTAAATTGTAATGACTAAACTTTGAAAGCTACTTTTTTCTGCCTCCCTGTCAACCTAAATTCAGATTAAGTTGTTCAGCCACAGGAAGCCAGCCCACCGTGGCCCAGGCAAGCCAGGGTTATTTCTGGTGCAGTCGGTGCATTCATTTGGACATAAAGCTGACACCCTCGAGATAAGAATGCGGCCCAGCTTGAGGAAGAGCAACCGCTACAAAAGGAGCTGTGAGACACAAAGAGGGGAAGTGTTCTCCTAAGCGTGTGGATGAGAGGTGCCCTTCTCCTCCCATGAGGAGACAGGTCTGGATGGATTGGTTGGTGGGTGGAATTTTAAGGAATCTCTACTATTAATACACCTACAATGCTTTTACGCTCGTTGCCCATGCATCTGGGCCATTCACACTGTACAGACTATAACTGCCTGCAGCAGTGCTGTGTGAACCTGTAGCTACCACCCTAAGGAACCAAGAATTTGAGTGTGACTTCTTCCAGCAATACTGCTCTGAATGGACAGGAGCAGCCCGGATCCTGCCGGTGCTGTTGCTCTCCCGCAGGTCAGAGGTGTGCCTGGCTGCCTGGGTGCAGCGTGGGTTCGGTTGGTTTTCGCGACAGCAGCGTGCGTGTGCCGGGGGAGGCTGGAACTTGTAACTCTACTCTACCAACTAGCCCTCAGCTGCTCAGCTATCAGAATTAGTGGAACAATTCCAGCAGTGACCCATTTCTTGCAGTTGTCCATCTGCTACTATGGAAACAGCAGTTCTCATTGCATGGAGCTGTCTTTGCTGCAACATGTATGAAAGGCAAAAAAAAAAGAAAGGCTGATGAGAAGTGCGATGTTTTTTCCTGTCAATGCACATCTGCCCTCGTTCTGCTTCCTGCTGGTGACAACTCTAGAGCAGGGAGAAGCACGGCTGGACCCTGCAACACAGCGTGATCTGGGGGCACGGGGACAGACTGAACGTGTGCTGCTCTCTGGCAGGAGCAGGTGAAGCGAGCAGCAGTCTGCTGCTAGTCCCCAGCATCCTCCGGTGACTGTACTGCGCCAAGAGGCCGCTCCAGCCCGCTCTGGGCTAAGGCTGAAAGGCTTCCTAACAGAGAAATGTGATTTGGGTGGTGGGTGTTTCTTCAGCTCTCAGTTCATTCAGGTTTTCTTCCTGAAACTGAAGGGCTGAACTGAGATGACTCTGATTTCTACAGTTACCCAAGTACTTAGTTTTCAAATGAACGTAAGACAAAAATCCTTTTTTTTTTTTTTTTCTCTCTTTTAAGTTCATTACCTACGAGCGATGAAAATACTGTTGGAAAAATAGATGCTGATGAGCAGAAGGTACTGTTCTGTGTGCTTCTCTGCCTGACAGGAAAGCTACACTGAAGTCACACTTTAAATGAGACAAATTTAAAGAAACACGTCATCCATGTGCAGCACGTTTTCAAACCCTCCATCCCTATGTAGCAGTCTCGTGTCTGACAGCAAAAATGGTAACTGTCCTGCCTATGGAATATAGAAAAAGTCAATGGAAAGCAGAAATGCGAGATTATAAATTCTATTTCCAGAAAGCCACAGCTGCATGCTATGCTGACATAATTTGTTGTAAAATATTTAGCAAAACACAACTGGCAAGCTACAGGAAAATATACGCACAGACAAGGAACGGACAGAGACTGCTTGGAGCTGAGGGCTGAGGCAGCCTGGGAGAGGAGAATTCCAGGGCTTTCCCTCTACATGTAGCTCTGCACATGGTCTAAATCAGCCACCCCTGTTTTTCAGGGAGCAGAGCAGGGGCAGCAGCAGTGCCAGGACAGCAAAGGTCAGTCCCCAGGCCTTGCCATGCACGAGAAGGTTCCCTGTGCTACCGGGAACTCTTGGAGGATCCGTACAGCGACACTCCACTTGGGTGGAGCCCTGCCAAAAAAAGATCTCCATAAAATAAAGCTGTTTGCTACCTTCATGGGACGAATTAAGAGAACTGTTTTATGTAACTGCAGAAATAAATCTTGCTTGTAACTCCAGGCACAGTTCAGCAGGGAATTCAAAGCAGCTTTCGGTCTTTGGTGCTAGAAAAACCAAATTCTAAGTGTGTCTCAAAATGCAGAGGAAGCGACTAAGAAGACGTATTTGTGTGCACACCTATGTGTTCAGGAATCAGTGCAGTGTTTATATTCTGTATCTGTCTGCCCGGCTGCATCTGTGTGTCCTGAGCCCCTCTGCACGGAGAGGGTCCGCGGCCGTGGCCGCGAGAGGAGCGGGATTGCACGGGGAGTGACGTCAGCCATGTACTTACACACTCTGAGGCGGTGATTGTCAACGAGCTGGACATGAAAGACTGCCCTTCACTCAGACTCACCAAAACTTCCAGAGTTCTGGAAAGAAAGGTTAAACACAAATGGAAGTTCAACTGTAAAAATAACATTGTTTTGTCTGTTCCATAAGCATCTCTTTAGTCATGTGCAGACATTATGGATAAAAATGTCGGATAATTATAAATGGTCAAGGCTTTCTATAAATAGTACATAAACACTGCGTGCAAATAGTATGTGGTTTACATTTTACAAATTAACCCTAGAAGTAAAACAACACATGGTGAATGTTAAACATAAGAAGACTCTTCAGCTTCTCTGGCTTGGATTCCCAAGATTCAGACAGTTTATATTATGCATAGATGTAATTAAATAAAAATATAGATATCCACAAACTAAAATGATTAATCATTTATACTATTTCTATATGTCATGAATTTTTATTCTGGCACAAATGCTTTAGTCAATATGGAGTTCAAAGCTATTTTAACTAATTTGGCTAATTTCTTTTTCAGTTTTAGTAAAAATGAAGTAAGTCGCTTCCGCTAAACTCATTTTTAAATGATCTATGTTATGAATAATTGATCTAGCAGAAAGAGTAACTCTAATTTACTTCTAATTATTACTGGAATAAGTGAATCAGAACAGATAAAAATAAAAAAATAATTCCCTTCCAACACCCTCAATAAAGCAAATTACACCAAAACTCATGTTAGTGATGATTTTTAAAATGCGATGCTTTTTTTTATTTTCCACGTTTGCTTTGCCATTTTGATAACAAGTGCTGTGGGAAACTTCAGCATGAGGATTCTGCTGGAATCTTCAGTTCACGCTGCACTGCTGACACAGCCCAATCCTGAGTGCTGCCCCTGAGTGAACGTGTGTGGTTCAGCTCTAGAAGCTGGTGGAGTTTTGTGCATCATCAACACAGCACACGAAGCACGCCCTGCCCAAGTTCAGTGAGGGGACTCCAGTTTCTGGTGTCCTGGCTCACACCCTTTGCCCGCTGGTCCCAGCGTTGCACCAACCATGACTGTACAGGTGTAAGTGAATCACAGAGCAGCTCGAGGTGGAAGGGAAAACTGAATTCAGCCCATAAATACTGAAGAATCCACAGCACACACAAGTATGTTTGGATGGCAGCTTTTCAGTTAAGTGCAAATTCAAAGATGAAAGATTAATCTCTCAAAGGCTTCATTTTCACCCAACAGTCTTGTCTTTGTAAGGCATGACATAGAGAAACGTGCCACAGGCTCTGCATCGATCTCTGAGCTTGGTTACACCCAAGGAAGGACACCCACAGCAGTCACATTTCTGAATATAAAACCTGTTTGGCCTTCCTGCTTTTTCTGAATGTTCCCCAGTAGTGGTGGGTGCCCCCTTGCTGACTGATGCCATAATTAGCATTGTATTGTTCAGTTCAAAGCCTGCCTACATGCCAAGAGCCCTTCCAACTGCCCTAAATCCAGATGTACCACACCAAGTAATTCTGATTTTGAAATTAACGTATTGTGGTTTTCAAGAACTTACATCATTCTATACCTCCTGCATTGACTTTATTTACAATCACATTTTAAGTGTGTCTAAACACACAGTAGTTTTTCCTCAGGGGGGTGTGTAGGGATGTCTGTGACGTGGCGAGCAGAGCAGGCAGGGTGCCTGGGACACCGCTCCAGCATGGCTACTACCATGGGGAGGTCACCTCTGTTTTCAGGAGGTGCCCCTGGGCAAGCTCCTCTGGGGCTGAGCTCTGCTGCCCTTGGGGCCTGCAGAGCTGATGCTCCTGCACAGCCACATCTCCATGTGCCGTCCTGGACATACCGAAGGCCCCAGGAACGCATGTCTAAATGAGAACTGGGCCCTCAGCTCAGCAGGGAGGCAGATTTGGAATCCCCGTGCCACCTCGCGACTGCCGAGCGTTGCATTCCCCAACCTCTGGCTGTCAGATGCCTGACAAGTATCGCAGGCAGCGGGCTCACTGAGCACATCAGCTCTTGGCGCAGATACAGCGCAGGAGGAGCAACCAGCTTCCCTATCAGCTTCCATGCTGATACACAGCTGCAGGGATGAGCCATCTGAGATGTTCACAGGAGTTGATCATACTCGCTCAGTTCTAGGAGCCACAGAGTGAACTCATACAGATAATTACCTCATCTTCAAAAGGATGAACCTGTCACCATGCAAAACCACTTCTTTCCTGAAATTGTCATGTCTGTAGGATATAGGAAACGTGGGCTTTCATTTCTTTAGCATCCACCTGTTTGATGGGCTGGGTATACTTCTGATTCATAGAAACACTACCCCTCCCAGTATGGAGTTCCAAAACCTAGGTGCCCTATTTCTTCCATTCGCTCATTCACAGAGGGAAATTCATAAATCCACCTCATGTTCACTGATGACTGCCCACATCTGTGAGGCTTCTCAATATAAACTGCAAGTATCTTGAAAATAACAACCTTTGGTGTGGTGCTGCATCTTCCAAAGTCATGAGTCACGCGCACGCAGACTGTCCCTGAGCTGGAACAGACTGCCCGGCACAACCCTGTTTTTGCAAGGACAGGTTAGGCTGATACCAGGCTCATACTGATACCAGGCTCATGCCAATACCAGGGTCACGCCTGCACAGACCGCCGCTGAGCACTGAGCTCGTGACAGCCGCTGCAGAACCAAGTATCTCCGCAGGTCACCCCTGGACAAAACCCACAGCGACTCAGGAAGTAAGTGTCGATGTTGACATTGCTGCAGCAACCCCGGCAGACACCCTCCAGTGCCCCTGTCCCTCTTCTCTGCAGTGCCACATCCCATGGAGGCCGGGAAGCAGATTTCACCTCAGCACGAAGCAGCAAGCAGAGGTTCCACCCACCGAGGCCGTTCACACGAGCACACAGACCCAGGGCTCCCTGCACCTACATCTGAGAACGCAGGGACTTGACCAGCTTCTCCACATCTTGTTTGAAAAGCGGCGCTGTGGAACAGGCCCACGGGGAAAGGCCGTGCCGCCCTTCATAGCCACAGGGCTCAAGTTCAGCATCTCTTTTAAGGCCTTTACCCAGCAAGCTCAGTCCTACCTCCTGAACTTCTGACGCAGCACTCAAGTGGAAGCCACATGACAGCAAACTCGAGCTAGTGAGCAGGTGTTGTTAACATGCTGCGCAGATCCTCACAGACTCAACTGCTTTTTAGGTACCACAGGTCTAACGTCCAATTTTCCAGTCATCCAGACTTTAAAAACCATTTCATTGTAATAGGACGAACTGTGGGGTTTATGTACAGTTCAGTGCCCTGGCTCCATGTGGAAGGGATTTTCCTATATTTTGTCTGTGAAGTATCACTTTTTGGATGGGAATCAATCCTGGAAAACTTAGTCTGAAAAAAAAGCCTTTTAAAAAATGTTCTTATTTCTGACCAAAGTTAACCACAAGACTTTTGCAACTTTGAACTGCATCAGTCATTGCCCGCTGGCCGTTCTCAGAAGCAATTTAGCAAAAAATGTAACTTGAGAAGACCCAACAATTGCAATTCTCTCTTTCCTTTATGTCCACTGCTTTCTTATTTTTACAGCAGAAGAAGGCGGCCCACTGCCGTATGTCACCACAGCTCTGGCCTCAGGAATTTCATACTCTGTGAAATACAGCTGACATTTCAATCCACAGTAACCTATTTGCAAAGTATTCATTTGCTCCTCGCTTTATGAGTAGCCGATAAAAGACTGCCATTTTATGACCCATTAAAAAGATGAAAAAAATTAAATAAAATTGTGAAAGACATTTGCTGGAAGTAATAAATAATTTACCCCCGATTTTCATGCACTGAAAATTAAACTGGCAACTGCTCAAAAAGTTACTAAAATGGTGGTGACAGGGGTATATGTGGCACATGCAGAGAGGCAAAGGCCTGCTCAGCTACAGCACGTGGGGCAGGCAGCTGTAGGTCTGGGCAGTAGGTGATGGTGCCTCAGCGGGGTCAGGGCCAGCCTCGCTTCATGGACACAAGGGGTTCATTTGACTGACTGGAGTTTGAAATTGCTGGCTATTAATTATTAGCTGAGGCTACAATTAGTATTTACTTGCACAGTCTCACCAACCAAAGCACTGAGTATCTTCCCTCCTGCTCTCAGTTAACAAATTCTGCAGGACCACAAATCCGATGCTCCGTGCCGAGGGTCCCATCCCTGCAGCAGGAGGCCGCGCAAAGCCCGGAGGAAAGCATTTTGAGACCATGCGTCTGGTTTTGTTGCCCTTGCTAGATCCAAAGCCCCAGCTGTGCAAGAACATGCCAAGCTCCCTTGGAGCAGGGTTACAGAGCTTGCCTGCCAAATGTTCTGTGCCCCTCCGCTGTGCCAGGGGTCAGCTGTGCCCGGCAAGCATGAGCTAGAGTTTGCTCGCGTCGACAGGAGCTGTACTGGGGACAGTTAATAATCGGCAGTCACGAATAATGCTCAGAGCTCTTCCTCCTGCCAATCACACGGGCATAAAAAGAAATCTGTAGTTATTTTCCCAAGCAGAGCAAGACTTGCACTCTGTGCAAATTGTGATGGTGTCTGGGGTTTTGGTAAAGAATCAGCACAAGCTCTGCCCCCTTGTCCCTTCCTGGCAGACACAAAGCCAGGGTTTGTTCCCTGAGGCACCCCCGGCTGGCACTCGCAGCAGCCTGGGCACTACGCTGGCTGGCCGTTTAGGGTTTGGCTTTCCTCGGGAGACGGCCACAAGCGCAGGGACTCGTCAGTGTTTCGCTCATGAATGTGAAAGAACTGGAAGCTGGCAACGCATTATCTGGGAGCTCAGGGAATCATGGGAACCTGCAGTACCAGGGTATGAAATGTCATTATTATGTTAAATTAGTCTATTAATTCAGCTCAGGATACTATGTCCACTGCATAATATGAAGCACTTAGTTCTGCTCACGCACTCCTTCTTAATGCTCTGGGAACACCGCGTGCCCTACTGAGGAACGTGAAGGACTGCGTTAGAAATTACTACTGATCTTAACACCAGATCCATATGTCTTAGGAGCCACTTAGCCTATACAATTCATTGAGGATGTTTCCATCTGTGAATAGCTCCCATTATAATCTAATTGTGTAAAACTAAATGTATTGCTAAAATATTTTCAGAAGTTAATATTTATAACAGACATTAAGCCTCATCCAGCCATACTTCTGGGTTTTCCCACCTGAGTTGATGTCTCTAGCTAGTTTGGAACGGTGGGGGTGTAGGGTGGAGATATTGTACCATGTGAGTAAACAGTGACTGGTAGCCATAATAGTCTTTTTTATTTATATTTGAACAAAATGCTTGCATAGAAAAAAAAAAAAAGTCTGAAGTGATTGTGCTGAAAACAAGTGGTAAGTCTTCATGACTTTTCAAAGAAAGGAATTAGACCAGGTGGGAGGGGATGTGAGTGACTAAACTTCACTGCTACTGGGCAAGCACAGCTGTTTACATTAAGCGATAATGTTAATATCCAATCAATGGGCCTAATTAGCCACGAGTACATCACTCCAGTATTCCAATCACCTGAGCACAGCAGCACTCTATGAGACCCTGATTGGAGATGATATCCACCTGTTGGTGAGCCCTTAGAGCTCACATGGCTGATGAGGGAGCAGGAAGTTAAAAGGGAGGAAGGATCCCTCCTTTCCTGTTTATTTTGGTGTGGGCTCTCCTGGTGTCCCCTGTGCTTAGGAGCTGCTGGGCTGAGGAGGCAAAGGAAGAGCAGGGTTGGGTTCCTCTGGCTGGTGCCCTCTTTTATGGGAGCAGCCTATCTGCTCTCCTTCACCGAGCGCTTCCTGAGGCACAGCTCCGCAACCCTTACCCAGAGGTAAGTGGGTTCCTTGTGCTCTTGCCTTTCCTTTGTAATGCCTGGTATTACCTGGAACAGCAACTATCTCGGTCAACATGCCACCTCTTCATTCAACAGGCTTGAGCTGAATCCTAATCGCTCCCCTTTTCTCCCAACAAGGTGCTCTTGAAGCAGTAGGGAGTCACAACACAGTTTATAGGCTGAGGATAAGACTTGGAAAATGGGTCCTTAAACCCTCACTTGAGTAGCTGGAGAAGTTGCCTAAGTCTCAAGAGGCTATGCACTTATCATGTGCATTGCCCCTTAAATTAACAAGAGATACAGTTCTACAGCTGAATTAATTTCTTGCCTTAATTGTCACAGAGTTTATAAGGTTATTCAGTAAACAATACCACAAGAAGAAAATTAACTTGTTAGGAAGGAAGCAGAAAATACTCAGCACACCCCGTGAAATATCATCCATTGTTAAATGACTTCGAAATTTACACAAGTCCAATCTGCAGCTTATTTGCAGCTTCTCTTCTTTGGCCCTAGCAACACACTTCCCAAAATTTTATCTTTCTCAACCAAGGAGAAATAAGTGATAAATTTAGAAAAGTAACAGTAACTTCAGCCACAGCCATGGAAAGCAATAGTCATCTCCTTCATCTGATTTCAGCTACTTGCTTCCATATCACAAGAGAACTCAATGTAGTTACAACTTTTCTGAACACTCTTTAAGGCAGAAAAATGACCGTTCTACTCAGTGTAATGAGCCTGATGAAGTTACGGGCTTGTCTGAATTAACAGTTCATTTTGTATGTTCACACGTGCTGGAAATCACATGGTTCTGTGTATCGAAGTGTTTGCGTGCAGCTTATGTGGGAGATGGACCTGGTGTGACTCAAACCGCATCGTTTAAATGTATGCTTAGACTTACTCGGTATTAACACCATCAGAATTGCTTAGCTTATCTGCATTGTATTTTTTCCCTATCTGGTAAGAGGATTGCAAAAAAAACCGAGGCTGATTTTAACTGGCAGTTGTTGCTGAGTTGCTAAACAACATGGCACTGGAAGGTCGCCGTGTGGGATGAGCAGCGCGGCGAGCTCGGGTCCTGGAATACAGGCAGTGTGGATGTTGGATGGAAACGGTGTGCCGGAGGGATTACGGTGGCTACAGGGCCAACATGGTGTGGAAGTGGTGCCAGGTTAGGTCTCAGTATAGTTCATTGCCCGCTTGGTTTGTTTTCAATGCTCATGGCCTTAGAAGGAAGCAACCACTGTGTCATCTTAACAATAAGTTGACGACACTTTGTGTGGGAATGTGAATCTGCTTATCAGCGGTGCCCAGCCCCCGCTCGCATGCGTTTCCAAAGGCGCTCAGATGCCTCCTCCGAGAGAACTAATGGTTCTGTAGCAGCTCTCTTTCTATTTAGATATTTATTTCATATTTGCTCGAAGAACTGGGCCAATGTTTTTGAAAGCACATTTAACTATACCATATGCCTACTTAAATCATCCCTATCAAACAAGTTGTAGGATGCTGCTCCGGTTCATTCTGTTCTGTTTTCCCTTCCTTCACAATGTGTTTATGTATATTTATCCAATTTGTTCTGTTCCTCTTGCCAAATTGCAGGTTTGAGATCCCAGCTATGCAGGGGCAGCTGTGCTATTGTTGAAGCCTTACAAAACAAAGGTCACAGGCTGAGCCCGTAGCAGTAGGACTAATGATAGCTGCATGTTGGCCATTATAGGGTAGGCACAGAGGGATCAGGGTTCACAGACCCTCAGAACCTAGGAATAAATCTTACCTTGCCCTTTGGTAAGCAAGAACTCAAGTCTCATTTTTAAGAAACAATTTTTGGGCAATTTAGCCTCTTGCAAAATATCCTGCTGTTCAGTTAATTTATTGACATAATTCTTCCTTCTGCCTAGAAAGCAAGCATATAACTTTAAACAGCTGCAACACAAAAAGTTAAAATCTGAAAAATAGTGACAGCTGAGTTGCAAGGAGTAATCTCTTCTGCATGTAACAAAACTTTACTTTAGAGATGCTACGAATTACCAGGTGTTGCAGCCTAGGAAGCTACTGACCACATGAAGTAGGCTACCACAGGATGACATTCCCTTCAAAAGAAGGTTGTTTTCCAGGCTAGCCCAGCAATTCCAAGCAGTGAAACAGCAGGGTTGGGACTGTTCCAAATGCCCTTTGTTTGGGAAGAGGGATCAATCTGCCAGGCTGGTGAATTCAAAACTATTTGCCCCTTGGGTGGCCTGACGTTATTCCTTCTTCTCTTGCTGCCTTTCAGAGCAGAAGCCAAGAGTCCAAAGTTATTTAAAAGGGTGTTTCTAAGAGCTCCACATAGCTTCTGAAATACCAAAGAGGAGGGAATGCAGTAGCTGGAGCAGACTAAGGAGCTGAGGCACACGTCCACAGACACAGCTCAGACTGCACAGGTGGCTCGGAGGCTGCCTGTCTATGGTGCCTTCACCAGTGTGCTGTTAATTATTTAAGAGAGCACTGGGGAAACCACCACCACCACATCTGTCACCCAGATGCAGGCAGAACCTTCACTCATGACAGGACCAGACATGTTTATTCGGAACATGTACTAGCCAGCTACTTAATGGGTTAGAATTATTAGCCAGAAGTTAATTAGGCAAACATATTAAACATCAGTCACCTTACAAAGCATTGTTTCTTAACACAGCTTTGACTTCTGTAGAGCCATTATCAAACAAAGGAAAAAGGAGGGGAAAAGTAGAGGCCTCATAAAGGAGCTGCAGCAAAGAACAGACCTGTGACATCTATCATCACAGACTGATGGAACCACAGTGACTGCAACTGCCCCAAATGTGGCCCCACTGCTGCACATGTGGGAGCACACAGGGGAGGAGGCAAGGGGGCTGCTGGAAGGACCTGCAGGTGATGGAGGAGAGAAGGGAATTAGCAGTGGAAGAAGTGTTATTGTAAAATCGAACTTGAAAAAGGATGGCTTCAGAGCTGCTGTGCATCTTGTACATGTCCCTGAAGATGCAAGCGCTTGCCTGGCATTCTGCCAGCTTAGTGAACTAAGGAACATTGCTGGCCAATGTAAGCTGCTCTTGGTCCTCCAGAGATGAAATTCCGAAGTAATTTTTTAAGTTTCTGGCTCCCAGGTTGATGTCACTAGAAGCAGTGGATGAAGAAAAGGCAGAGAATGCTCCACCTTGGGTTTAGTAGGGACAGGGAGAATAGTTAGGATCTTTGGTCAGAAGCCTACCCTGACAAACATTTTGTAGAATACATTTCAGCTGCTCTCGAATGAGAGCAACTGTCTAGAAACCAAATGAGGTAATCTGCAGGATGGAGCCCCCAATCCATTCATCTTCACTGTGCCTGTTTGCTTTCATGTGTCCATGCTCTCCCTCCTAAGTCTGGTGCTGGCATTAACAAAAATGATGCTCTGAAACTGGCTAGTGAGACTCACAGGGCTGCTGTTCCACTCAAAGCACCTAGAGTTAAATATGAAGCACAGGATTCTTCTTTGTAGTGAGAAATTGTTCTCAAGGGGGGTCAGAAATGGAGGGCAGGTGTGCCAGTTTGGCCATGAATTCCTGGGATTTCCAGTAGTTTTAGTTGTTGTCTGCGTAACTGCTGCACAGAGTGTTTTGAGGCCCCTAATGCTGCTAGCAGGAACTTCGGGGTGCATGGTGTCAACTGCAGTGAACGAGCTGTACACCAACTCCCACAGTATTGCTGTACTTCAAACTGATTTTACACTAATTGTTCAGAGACCCATACGAAGGAAAGCCCTGGATTCACAAGTCTACTTCCCCAGTTGTGTAGAGCTACAAGCTCTTCCAGAACATGGAACCTTGGCTTCCCTTAAGCCCCTACTTAGTAATGCTCTCAGCCATGTTTCATATGAAGCTTGTAGCTAATTACCATTGTTCTCAGCCCTGTGTGAGGCACAGCAAAAAAAAAAAAAACAAGCAGAGCAGCTAATTCTGCCTTAAATCTGTACTTCAGAGACTGAGATTATTCTACCAAAACTTTGGCCAGAGAATGAGAACTCCTGCCTGCATTCAGGCTATCAGAGGCTCCAAAAGAAGTATAAAAGAGAAACTGAGCTAGTGCTAAAATAAGCTGCAACAAAAACAGAGCAGGTAATGCCAAGTGTCAGACAACTGGCCAGACAGCATTACTAAACATAACAGGACTTCCTGCTGTGCAGAAAACAACTGTTTTTTCTAAAAGCAAAGCAGAACCACCAAAAAATAAATGTTTTCTTCTTGTATGGAGATAAGTTGAGAAACCCTTTAGGAGGAAGACACATGGATGAAATAGATGGTTAAGCTAGTTGCTGAAAACAGGTTACTGAAAGGGTGAAGATCCTACATAAAATAAGGAGATGGTTACTTCTTTCTTCCCTCATCTTTTTATTCCTAATGGCTAAGGGACAATATCACAGTTGTAAAGACAGGATCAAAAGGATATCAGTGATAAACCAGAAAAAAAGAATGTATTAAAATCTAAACACCTGAGAAGTGACAGTGCAGAAACAACAAGATGCTGTTGGTGTTTCTGAATTCCTTCTGAGGTGCCAACCAACTGACAAATGAGAGCAGGACAAGGGAAGCAGCTGGTGTCAGCAGGATGAACAAACACTTGAGTGACACAAGCTCCTCCTGCAAGGAGTCTGGTCAATAGCCAAATAAAAACATGGCTCAAGGTAGCACCTGCAGGTCAAACGAAGGGATGTGCTTAGTCCTAGAGACTATTCCCACTGTTTTGCTTCTAGGACAGTTCTTACTGTTGCAAGAGTCTGAGCTATTTACTCTCCAGGTGCATTCAGACTCTCACGAGACTTGCTCAGTAGGATTGTTTTTTCACCTCATTAACTCCTCACTGGAATGTCTGGATTAGTACATTTAAAGTTACCACTAAACTTGTGAACTTGTGCATTTGCCAAGAGCATTTCCTTCTAGCAACACATTAAAAAAAGTGATCCCTAACAGGTTATCTCATGCATTGTTGTGCACTTTGTTTGAACTGCACACTGGAGGCTCAAGACAGCTACTTTGAAACTGGAGGCAACTAAAATTTTGGGAATACAAGTGTAGTAATTTTCCTTCCTACCACACAAAAAAATAATTCCTATTTAATCTTTGATCTTTAAGTGCCACCAGCTGTTTGTGTTGGACAGGATGTAGGAATGGATATATGCAAGCTGAAGCCAACCTAATTTGAATGGAGGGCAAATAAAGTCATTAAAAACCAGCAGTGCAGGCTGTCCTGTCTCTGCGTGAGATCTCATCATAGATTCAAGGTAATTGTAAGCAGGGCTTCACATACACTCAGCTTTAGGTTCAGACTTGTCCTGTTTTCCTTGGTTATTGCTCTAGCTTACAAGCCCAAGGAGAAAGATCCTCCCTCTTCTGTGTAGGGCACCTCTTGGGTGGAGTCAAGGGCTGCTCTCCATAAGGGTGTCAAAATGTCACTCAGCTGAGATGGAAAGCATGGGATAATTAAATGAAAGCAGTGATCCCACTTCACCTGAGGTTTGAACTTCTATCAGGGTTTCCAAACAGAACCAATATTTTGTGTGCACCCTCAGATTTAGTCCATGTGTTTCAAGTTACAAGAGGCTTATTTATCTTTTGAGAAGCTTATATCCTTGTTGGACTGAGGGGTGAATGCTGGCTTCATTTTGTGAGCTAGGGTCAGAGCAAACCCTGAACCACTTCTAGTGCAGGAGGCACAAAGGTGGAAGCTGGCCAGCAACACTGCAGCTGCATTGGAAAATAAACCTCTGCACTTTGAACTATTTTAACAGCGTTAATTTCTCAGCCTGTTGGTTCATTGGGAGTAATTCCCTGCCTAGACTAGACCCCACCTAGGCTTAGATCTAGAGTAACTGGCACAAGATCCGGCAAATCCAGAATCACTTACTGCAGCAGTCTAGTAAGAAACTAGAGTTCAAACTGAGGTAGTTGAGTAAACCTGTAAATATTCACTATAAATGGTTTGGTAAAATATCTTATTGCTGTTACACTTCTGTTCTTGTCATCCACTCAACAAATAAAAGAAAGAGGATATGTATATTCTCAGAGTTCTTCTGTTGAAGGCAGAGGAGTTTTACCACTGGCTTAGAGGAACAGAAGCCATCTGTTTAAGTCAAGCCTACAGATAAATTCTGAATGTGTACCCCAAAAAATTAAGAGCAAAATGAAGAGAATAAAAGCAAATGTAGGGCAAGAACGCAGCCTTAAAAGAATATACCATTTTTTTCCTGTACTGTTCTGCCAAAGAGACCAAGGATCTGTTTTCTTTCTGAAGTGCAATGACTACAGAAACACACAAAGTAAAGGAGAGGTCAAAGAAATCTCTGATACAAAATGATTCCTTCCAGTTGTGGCAGGACAGCAAGCTTAAGCCTGAGCTAAAAAGGGGAACTGATGTTCTCAAATATTGTGCAAGACTCTAAAAATATGTGCCTTTTAAGTGGTCAGTGCAGTAGAATCTGAATCCTTTTAAGTAAAGCAGCTTAGATGCAGTGGTAAACTTGCTGTCACACTAGAGAAGTGATCTCTCAGAGTACATGAAGCAAAAGTATTATTTTGATACTTTCTAACATTTTTTTGTAATGCATAGGTTGCTCATGTAGAAACCCCAAGTAATTCTCATCTGTTAGCTAACCAGGGGTCAGAAATGAGCTGGTTTTGTAAGTAGACTATGCAATTTTGCCTGGCAAGGTGTTTTAAATGGCACAAGCGGCACAGTAGTGTTGTCAGTATCGAAGGACACCACATCCATCTGTGACACGGTACTGTGAAAAACCAGGCTTTGTAAAGAATGCTTGGTTAAATCTACAGCTGGCATTTCTGGAGGCTCCTGACTAAATGCAGCCAACAGCTGGAAAGAAAGCAGAAATACACAGTGGTGTAAGTCCAGGAGATCAGGAGGTTACCAACCCAACATTCTGGGTGCTTTGATGTGTAATCTATTCCACATAGGTTTCTACTGCTCTGCATGTCAGGATTACAGTCCATCAGTCATTAAGAAGTGTCTTCAATTAGAAAAATGTAATAACCTGTTAAGTGAGTCTTTACCCAGAAACAAAGCTGCCAGTTTACAAGTCACAAAGCTAACTCTGCTTGTATTGCTTTTAGTTCCACTAAAAAGAGCAGACTGGTTGCTGCTACATTAGTGACTAATATTAGCTCCACTACATGAGGAATTACTGGGAGTTATCCAGCAATAGCCTGAGCTGTGCCAATGGGAAGTCAAGAGTTCAAGTATGTACATATCCTTCATAGCTGTCAGTCTTCTGCATAGCAAACTGTTTATCTCCAGGCCAAAGCTGTAACCACTTGAGTATCAGCTTATGGAAGTATATTTCACATAGTCACTTCAGGAAAAAAAAGGTTTTTTCCTGTGGATCTGTACAGTTTCACATGTTGTTCATATATTCCTCCTTACAAGCAGTGCAGTGAGATGTGCAGCAGTTGGGTGCCCGATGCACACTGCAGGAGCAGCATGTGAGCTCTCTACTGCGGTAACACCTCATGGGCCAAACAGTCAGGAAAAATAGCAGCCCGTGCAAATAACTGCCCCTGTGCTTTAATCTAGATAGGTATTCCATGCATTTAACACCCCTTTGGCAAGATAGGCTGTTTGCATCCTCTCGGACTAAGGGTGTGTGAAAAAGCCCTTGGAGCTTCAGGTCTTGGGGAGCTTAATACTGGGCGCCTAATGTTCTTCTGTGGTAACTCCACTCAAATAGTTGTCATGGGGAGGAGATGTTCTTAACCTGCCTGATCTACTGATGACAGAATTAGCTTTCCTGCAGCTGCACATGGTGGGGATTGGTTTGAGGCAGGACAGCAGCTCAGGCTGTTTTGTTGTGCAGCTGGCACAGGACCCCACGCAGCTTTGCATAGCTGTGTAAAAGGCAACTTCAGCAGTATGAAAGCATGACAGCGTTAGAAACTCGTCCCCTTCTTTTGCTCTCTGTGTAACTCTCCTCCATGCTCATTTTCCCTGTGTTGCCTTGAACCAGCCCGTGTCCCAGAGAGGAGCTTTGGCAGCTGCACAGAGGCTCCAATGCAGCTCCTCTGCCCTGATTCACTCTCTTTTCTTCCCCTGGGGTTAATCATTGAAGTTTTCCTCTTCTACTGCTTTCTAAATTTTCCTGGTTGCTATTTAATGCACAAAACAAATGTGTATTTGGAGTTTTGCCACTGGTCCTAGAGCACAACTGAGGTGGTTGATTGCTGCTTAACCGGAGAGTTCCTACTGAAAATCATCTACCCAACGTGCTCAGTTATTAAACACTTAAGAATTGCCACAGAAACATGACCATAGATTCATAGAATGGTTAAGGTTGGAAGGGACCTTGAAGATCATCTAGTCCCAACCCCTCTGCCACAGGCAGGGCTACCCCCCACTAGACGATGCAGAGCTATACTGAACTGCTGTGCTTCCCATTGGATGAGTATTAACCTCATCCCACAAAACTCTGAGAAGAACTACTTGGAAAGCAGGAAGAAAGCCGACAGCCCAAAAGCCTTCGCTGTCCTGTGGGGCCAAGCTCTGATGTGCACTCTTCTGACTGCTGATTAGCTTAGGATTGCAGAAATCTGAACCAGGAAGTTGAAGTGATTTTGAACGCCTAAGGCACGTCTGAATTTGAGAGAAGAGGGGAAGGATTAGTCCTCCAAGGGCCAGAAGCAATGCATGTCCATGGCCAGTGACACGGAGAATAAGGCTGGGGCTGCGGTGTAGTTAGGAGATTGCTGCCGCTGTTAAATTAGTGCCTCCTTTTATCATTATGTGTTGAGCAGTGGTATGCATCTTGACACATAATTTTAATAATAGCTTGTAAGTGTCAGTGATAATGTAATCTATTTAACAATGAGCCCAAAGATTATCCAGAAGAGAGAATATTATGCCCTGTTAAAACAGCTAATCTGCATAAAACTTCTGACAAGCCAGACCTTTTCAGTGTTTAATAAACTGGCTGAATATTCATTTTTAAGGCACTGTCCAAATTGGTTTGGTCATAGACGACTATTTAAAGCCCATTCCAAAGCTGGCAAATCCACCAGGGAAATAACACAAGAATGAGGGGGGGAAAAGCAACAACAACCCACCCCCCATAAAAACAAAAGACTGCCTCTAGCCAAAGCTCCTCGTGATTAACATCAGCAATAATCGGTCCAGCTCTAACAAAACACAGGATGACATTTGTTTCAAGTACTTACTGGCCGCTTTTGTATAGGATTGGTGCAGGGCAGAGCAAAAAATCAGATTCCACCGTTTTTGGCTTTTCATCTGAAAAAAACAAATTACATAAACTCAATATCCTGTGATGCTTAAATGAGAAGGGGATGTATGAACATGCTATGAAGGCCTTTCCCTTCTCCCAGTACAGTGGTTACTGGTTTGCCAGTGTCTGGAACCTGCTAGCAAGGCAGGCCCAAGTCAGAGAACAAAGCTGCTGCTTTTTTGGAGTTACACCTTGAAAACACAAACCCAGAGCTGTCTCTAAGCGTGAGTGTGAGCCCACGTTACATTGCTTACTTCATTTTGCTCATCAGCCCATGCTGGTAATTTCCTAGAATCAAGACCATGTTTGCCAAGTGTCAGGACATTACTGGGTGTTTCCTGATATTTGGAAGATGAAGATTTGTTTCTCATTAGCTCAAGCCTGTGTGTTGCAGTGAAGGGCTGCTTTATCTGCTGTGGTTGCAGCATCTATGTCTCTGTTTCTCGTGCTTTTGACTCTCTAGCTGTTTGCAAATCTCTGACCCTCCTGACGTACGTCTTTGAAGAGCACGGTGTCCAGGAGGACTCTTTCCTTTTTCTGCACTAGTGAGAAGGAGAGGAAGGAGGGTTTTTTACTGGGGAAAAAAGATCGCTCCTGTGTGCAGAACCACGCTCCTAAGCTTCCCTGTGGTAGGGCTGTTTCTGTATTGGAACTGCTCCTGCAAGCATGGACTACTTCCTGATTCAGGGGTGAGAGCAGACAAATGATGTGCTAGAGAAGCTTGGAGATGACTCTGTCCTGCATTGAGGGAACAGGCAGGCATACAAGTAGTTCAGGGGCAGCTGAAGAAGGAGCTGTTAGCATAAATGAGCTGCTCTTATGTGCTATAATCTGCACTGACTGCTTGGCCTAGATTTGGGGCTAGTTGTGAGGTGCAGAAGAGGGATTAGCACATTGCCATATGTTTTTGTCTTAATGGTATGTTTCATAGATTATTTTTCTATCCCACAGCTCCATTTGGCAGGTTTCCTCTCTAGCATTTGGTAATGGTTCTTTATAAATGCAAAAAGAAAAGCATGCCAAATGCATCTTTCAAAACCAGAAGAACTGACAAAACAAGGGTTTGCTGAGGCTGGTCCCAAAGCGAAGCACGGGCTATCAGTCAGGGGAACTTGAACATCCCAGGACATGCTCATGCAAGCACCCTCTATTCTGCCCTCAAATGGGGAGGGCTTTGCTGGGAGACTGCCAGGTTTTCGTAGAGCAGAATGCAATGACACAGGAACAGTTTGGCTTTTCTTGGGACCATCTCCTTCCTGCTACTGCTCAAAGCACTCTTCCTACTTTCCTGTTCATGCTAGCTCTACTGGTCTTCTAGGTTTCCTCTGAGACAGAAGAACTTGGAGCCCAGCACAGAGCTGTGAAGAATCACCTTGCATATCAGGGGAAGGACCACATTCAGTTTTCTTATTTGCTTCCTATACTACTCCCTAAGCATTTGCTGTTGTCCATTGCTGAAAAAGAGAACCTGGGTGGGCTGTAGCAGACCTCTGGCAAGACTCCATACAGCAGATTGTTTTTATGGGCAATGTATAGTAAATATATCACTAAGTCATTCTCCTGCCTTCATGTGCTAAAGCACACCCCTTCCTGAAGCCAAGAAAAAAAAAACAGCCCAGAAATCTAGTTAGGAATTCTCATACCAGATGCTAGCAGGTACCTGTGCGCTTTGTCCAAGTACAATTATTTCTACCAGGGCTAAGCAGACTACACATGCCATGCAGTTCTAAAGACTGAGCAACAGAGTCGGAGAAACCAGAGCCAGAATACCTTTCAAAAGGTCATTTAGAGATCACACACTTTAGATATTCTTCAGTGCTGCTCATCTACGCTCTAAAAGGCTTTCCAGTTAACCTATCCACGTCTGAGATGTTTGTGGTGAAAACCGTTCTCATACCTCACTTGTCCTGTCCTGCTGGCCAGTTTGTCTTTGATGTTCATGGAAAATGGCTGCATCCCTCAATTCCCATATTCTATACACTCAATTCTCATATTCTATAGGCTCTTGTCTCCACCAGTACCCTAATGCACTCCATTAGCAGATCCTGGATGGTACAAATGCCACTAGGTGCATAACCATAGTGATGCAAGCCTTAAAATGCTCTTGTGGAAAAAACTATGTGCTCTTGTTATAGTTGCCCGAATGGGCAGGCTGTGGTGTAAAGAAGTGACTGCTCATGGTCAACAAGAAGTCAGGAGCAAAGCAGGAACAGAGCTGAGGAGCCCTGATGACTTGAAAACCAGCCACTTAAACTGAAATCTAAATTTTAATTATCTTCAGGTGGTGTAATGCATGTCTCAACTGTTTATCCTAGATCGTGTGAAACTGATTTTATTCACTTAGAATTAATCTAGCCTGTTTCCCTACTTCTCCAAGAAAGAAAGGGACATCATGACAATAAATACACAACTGCAGCAGCAGTTTTGCCACACTGCAAATTCTAGCTCTGAGGTTGATTTACAAAACAAGTTTAAATAAACAAGCTGTAGCTGAACAGAGTAAGCAAAGATTTGATTGAAATGGAAGGGAATTTTACTCAAGCAGAATTTCTTTACACAGCTCACCTTTATTCAGTATTACTGTGCTATTCTGTTTTTCTTCCAAATTGTTTTACATATTTAACAGGCAGGAGAGTTTGGCAGCCCATTCAAGTATTTATGATATCCAGAGCAAGGAAGAAAATACACTGGAGATACATGTTCAGTTGGGTACGAATTTAAGACAGGCTCATAGAAAAATCAGACAGGTAGGGGGAAAAAAAAGTGGGTTTTTTCTACAGGTGCATTTTTGGTCATTTTCCAACCTAGCTTGTTTCTAAGGAATACTGCTTAGAGCAAGAAGTTGGATATACTTAACTAGCAGTCCACTCCTGCTTCTGGATATAAAAAGAGGGCAGAGGTTTCCACTAACAGAACTTTTTTTCTATAATCTACCTTGTGCCAGTTCAGGGAACAGAGCAGCACAAGGAGACTAATCTGAATTCCAGTGAGACTTTTCATCTGCCCTGCGGCAAGCTAAAGCATGGAGCAAGAGAAGACCAGGTCCTGAATATTTTGCTGAAAATTACATTCTCTGTGAGCATACTTGCTTAGTCAGCAAGTAGAAAATAGTCTGCACTTAGTTATTTTTAGGGCTTTTCTAACTTCTGCAGCATTTCAGTCAGAAATGTCCCCAGTGACACTTTTGTCATTTGACGAAGAAATAACTAAGGATTGTAACATCTGTCCAATAGTGAGTACTACTAATAAAAGAACACCCACTTGCACACACACCCGCCCCCTCCCCAAAGAAACCCCAGATAAAGCTACAGGGAAAGTGCCTGTAAAAGATGCTGGGGACACTCAAACACAATCCCTTTCCATAGGTCAGGAAACTGGAGTCCAGTTCAGGAGCTGGTTGCATTGAGACCTCTCCTTGAGGGCATGCTGCTTGGGACACTGAGCTGACAAACTGTGGCAAAGTACAGGGACGAAATAGTACCTGCTGTTCTGACCTGGCCTTATTCTCTGCTGCTGCAGGGGCTCCAGGAAGAGCATGGACTCCCTGTCAGAGGAGCACCCACACCCTGCCAAGCCTCTGAGACAACCAACGTGATGATGGCTGCACATCTGGTATGTCGGACGGAACAGGCGGAGATGCTCCAAGATCACCAGGTAAGTGCACCTTGGAAAACAGGGCCTTTAGGAGTCATGACAAGAGCCTACGTCTTGGTCCAGGTCTTATAAGAAGGGGCACTTGGTTGGTACACTCTCTGGTCACATTTTTTGCTTTAGCAAACATCTGCTCACTTGGAGACCAGGAGCCAGGTAGTTCTCACCATGTTAACTGCTGCAGCCAGCAGGGCTGCCAAACACCAGTGTGCAACTGGAGGCAAACTCAAACCACTGAGCTACATGTGAAAAATGTGTCCTCTTAGTAATCCTCAGAGCTTTCCCATTTTCCTCCTTTTTGATAAGTTTTTCTTTTGATTTTAATTAAATAAGGTGACGAGAAGCAAAATAAATCACTTATTAGGAAACATCAAGGTAAATCACTTACGAATTGTAGTTCCGTTCACTTGATAGGTACACGTAATACCATCGGTCTTCCCCCCAAGGGTTAAGCCATTTCCTCTAAGAACAACTTGAAACTCCTCTGGAGAGAAAAACAAAAACCCCAAATCACCAAACTTTCGTGCATTGGAATAAGTTAGGCAAGGAAAAGTTCAATATAGCCTGCAGTAAAGAAACACGAAGTAGTAATGCTTCTAAGTTGCTCAGGTCTCCTTTTTAACTGACCCCCCAGGTAGTGGGTTCTTCAGTTAAGTCACTATAGGAAAAACAAAGATTTGTTCCCCAATCTTTATCACTGAGGCAGCCCTATTAAAATGGAAAGTGATTCTGACTGTCAGCAGGACCTGGTGCTCAGCTGCACAGTGAGAAACAGCTTCTGAGTGAATATTCTGATAAATGAGAAATCTGGGTCGTGCAACAAGACCCTCCAAATCTAGATCAGGCCCACTTAAAGTGCTGGATGAAGAGAAGATTTTTCCTTAATACTACTACTCGACTTGTGAATTGTGCAGGAGTGGAGATGGTTTGTTTACTGTGGCCACTGATTTCACTGAGACGATCAATTTTTGTTTCTGCAAAAACATCAAAATAGGGAGATTTTGCAACTACCTTATTTTGATTGTTCTCAAACTGTGTGGATTGTGAAACCCAGACAGAAGAAAATCCCTTTATTTTGTGCACATCATACACTTAATACATGCATGACCCCTTGCTGCGCAAAAATGCAGTTAAATGCTTTGCCGCTAACACCCCACAGGTTTGGGTCAGGTTTGGGTATATGAACACATGTTGTTAGGATTCTCAGAACTGAACCCCATGACCACAGGCAAAACAGTATGTAGAGTGTCCGGAGGTGTCATTGCTTTGAGTACACGGGCAAGTGCAGAGCACAAATAATGGCAGAAGGGCAGATAAACTCATCCCAAAACTTCTACACGCATTACTGAAATTAGGCAAGTAGGCCCCGGGAGACAGTTCCTCTGAGGGGAAAAATGCATTAACAGAAGGATCTGATCTTTATCTCTTTCATCATTTTTTAGAGATGTTTTACTCTAGAGATCTGTGGTGTTTTCCTCTGGGTAAAATAGGGAAATCAGTGCTATAATTATTGAATATTAATGTAAAACTTGAAAAACTTACCTCCCACACAGACGCTGGATGGCTCTAAATACAAAATCTCAGTGCAAGACTGCTTCAGAACCTATTGTAAAGGAGGAAACTAATCATAAACAAGTTTCAGAGTACTATTTCAGTGAGCAATACTGTTTTAAAACAAATGCTTGTCCCTAGAAGACACAGGTGCACAGGTACAGGTTTGGTCTGCACAAGGCTGACTTTGTAGGACATTGCCTTGACCATGCAGCACTTCTGCAGTTCTGCACAGACAGGTCTCCTAAGAGTTCACAATGTTTGGAATAGTTTGTTAAACCCGGGACAGCCTTCAAAACAATGATGTCTGATTTTGGTCTCAATTTCTGTCCAGATCCCTAACCTAATTTTCCATGAACCCAAATCCTAATGTTTAAGCCAAAGATTAGTCACAAGGACCCTGATCCAAAACCTAATCCAGTTAAAAGCAGTCTTCCAGCAATCTGTGGGTCAAGCCAAGTGCAAGTTATTCCAAGTGCTGGCATCCTGCCCCATGGAAAGCAGAGCAGGAACACATGGTGCTCCTAATGATGCTGCCTTCTGCCCGATGGGGTTCTCACTGCTGCACCGGTCAGCCTGCTTTGCTTCCCCACCCAGTCGGGGAATATTCTCTCAAAAGGCTGGGGCAAAACAATACTGCTGCAGGTGACTTAGAAATACGAAGGATGGAAACTAAGAGAGAGGAGGAGCTATCCCCCTCAGATGGATCTGAAATTACGAAGGTCTCGGATGCTACCCTTAGTTTCAGCCAAGTCATGTTCTACCATTTACAAATACATTGGGTGATATCCTTGTCCCATGGCAGGGGCCCATCTTTTGTCCAGGAGGGAGATGTGATACCTGTAACTCAAATGTTCATCTCCCTCTCTGAGCAGGTCATGAGATTTGTTATCTCAGGAGCACTGAGTCTCTTGAAGCTTGTGGAGTTCAACACTCACAAACAATTCAGTTTAACTTCCTTCTACCTTCACATGATAATATGTGATTTTTCCTTTGTTTACCCAATGGCTTTTAGTTTTCCTCACTCAAACTTCGACAATGTCTTTATATAGCTTTTCCTGTAACAAGCGCTGTATTTCTAGCAGGAATCCATACATAATACCACACGGAATCAGTTCAGGTCCTTGGAATGGCGTGCACAGAAAACTCCTGTTACTCTCCCCTCTACCTCCACTGGCCAGAAGTGCCTGCTCCAGAGCTGGCCTAACTGTCAGTAAATGCAACTCTATCCTACTCCTAACTCCTTTTTCTTTCCTTTAAACGCATCTTTTTTCACTCAGTCTCCTGCCCTGGCTGGCGGTGTCTGTTGCTTCTGTCTCCAGGCCCGGCAGAAGCTGTGACCGGTATGTTATTGTTTGTTATGACAAAGCTCCCAGCTCCAACGAACAGCGTTGCCTGCCTCGGGTAACACTTGCCATCTCGCCTGTCTCCCCACAAACTGTTGTGCACAAATTAGCTTTGTAGTGCTTCAAAACCCATTTATAAACATTAAGTACTACTTAAAAAAAAAAAACCCCACACAAAAAAAAAAAGAGACCTTACAGGCGCATACATTTGGATGAGACACAGCAATAGAGGTCCTTGGAAAGAATGTAATTTCAAGTTCAGGGCAAGTCAAGCAGTTTATATGAGCGGAGCATCTCATCTCCATTCCAAAAAAGGACTTGGCTTTTTGATTGCTATTCGGTGTAGCCAGAGGAAGTGTTACATGGTTTGAGGGGGGAAATATTTTGTGCAAAATGAAGTACAGGAAGAATAAGAGTTTTATTCCTTTATTGTAAAAACATCTTCTGCTGCTTCTCCAGAGAGACTGAGTTGGATGAATAGTCCAATTTACGTTAACAGACTTTAGACTTGCTTTAATAGGAAGTACAGATCTAGCAGTTGGCAGTATGAAAGCTCATTGAATTTGGTTTGGTTTTTTTTTAGAGCAGCACTATAGAGACAGAGAAAACCATTCTTAATGCTACCAGGTCCCCATTTGCCCGCTGTCTGGTCAAATAGGGCCACATAATGAATGGGCAGGGAGAGGGCAAGACAGTGACAAACATAATCTGTCTTTCCTTGAAAAGCGGTGTTTCTCTAATAGCACTGTACCTGATGGGGATTCTTCTAACCCTGTGTATCCAAAGGCAATACAAAATAAGAAAAGAATGAATATGGACATGCTTAACTCCCTTGGCATGTGAACTAGAGGGGGGAACAGAGGAGAAACCACAAATAAGATAAAATATGGCCTAGATTAAATTATCATAATTCATGAACAAAAGCAAATTTCAACATAGGGTTCAGGATACACTGAGTTCCTGCATGACAGCATGGAATTCATATTCATGCTACAGATGTGCTGCTCTTGATAAAAAGCAGACATATAGTGGGTTTAAAGACTGTTCCTAGAAATAAGTGATTGCTTTGACATTTTTCATAATTTTAATTATTGTCATTCTCCACTTGGCTTGAGAAAGCTGTACTGTTCAGAGATCCTCAGTCTTTTTGCAAGGGTGACAGCTTTGGGTGAAAATGGCAGTCTTACATCAATATTAAGAAACAAACTTTGCATGAAAGTACTAGGATGTGGCTTTCTAAGTAACTCTTTCATCCTTCAAAAAGCTTCTTGACAGTCCATGCTTTAAAAAAAGTATAGAAATCTGTCTTGTCCCTGAAAATCCTACCCTTCAACAAAAATCACGTAACCTTAAGAAACAGAAATTAAACTTATAGATAGCATACTAGAATCAGGTGGAACCAACCTAAAAGCATAGAGATAGCATTTTGCTCAACTTTTTTTACTTTCTGAGTTCTTCTGACCACTCCCTCTAAGCAACACTGAAACAACATCTAGAACCAAACTGACCATCAATTAAGAAAAAATTAGAGCATTCTTGGAAAGGGTCAAATCCCACTAACTGTACCAAGCACAACCAGTTTGAATGGTCCTGTTTGCAGTGCTCCGGGTCTTGCCCAGGTCAGGATAAGCAAAGGTAATGTCATATCATTCTAACTTCATGATTTAGCAATCTACTGCTCACAGAAGAAGTTCAAATAATCACTACATAAGGCCATCCTTGGATAGGGTAGTTAAACACTCTACTGACATAAGAGAAATTCCAAAAAGGCTATAAATTGCCTTAGTTTAAGAGCATGCAGGGAGGGATTTGGAGTTGATGTTTCCCATTCCATTCCCAGAGCTCACACCAAACACAGGACTTGCAAAGGCTCCCCTTCTAGTCACCTCCCTGACAGCACCTGCCCCAGAAAACAAACATTTCCCCACAAACCAAGCGCAAAAGAGAACTGAAACCTGTCAGCCTGTATCCTGTTGTCTTCCGGCTTCCCAACTGGAGAGCTGTGGAGCAACTACAGAGTGGTTGCTCCAAGTGAGGCAGACCTGTGCCAAGGAAGTGGTTTCAGCTGGAAGCACACCACAGCTAAGGGCGGTGTGGAGGATCCCCTCAACCCCAGCTGAGAGCTTACCACTTGAGTACTCATTAGGCAGCACGTGTAGCTGCTGGGGAAAGAGAGGGCCAAAGAGCTCTGCAGTCAGGCAGTCTCTTGTACTTGGAGACATGGAGTTCAGGCCCCAAACACCCTCTTGTTCAACAGCAGACAGCTGAGGAACCCCTATTGTACAGCTCCTCCCTACCTGCAGGTTATTACATCACTGCCATACTGCAGAAGCAGCAGCGGAGCATCTAAGATGAAGAGAAGGTTGCTGTGCTGTTTTCTGGGATGGTTGTTAAAACAGCCACCTCAATAACAAGGCCAGAAGGCGGCTAATGCTCAGCACTGAGAAGGCCACCCAGCGCAGCTGATGGCAGAGCAGCCTCTGAGGCTTTTAGTGAAATGGCATCTTCGGGCTATGAAGTGAATGGATACTCTACAGCTTCCATAGCATCTCCCACTACTGCCAGTTAATCATTTCAGAATACTTCCCACAGCAAAAGGCACCAGAATAAGGGTGTCCGAGATACCCCATGGGTGCTCAAAAGCAAACTCGCCCTTGCCATGAGCTCGCCGACACACACTGTGGCTCTGCCTGACCTTTTCTGAAAGGTACCTCAGCTCTGCCCTTCAGAGGAGGCTCCAGGCACTCAGCTCTTGGTGTTAGACGCTTCCCAGCAGCAAAGCGCACAGCAACCAGAGCCAGCTCCTGAACCTGCTAACTCATGTTCACAGTTTCCCTTTAGGTCCTACCCTGCGCAATTCCCACCCATCTCCTTCTCTCAAGCTTTTTCGGAGGCTTACAAGCCAGACAGTTTTGTGTTCAATGTAAGTTTAATCTTCCTGTGGCAAAAACAAGTACACGTGGAAATCTTTCTGAAAGCAGTTGTACAAAGTCCACTCACTTTTAACTTGTCAGCTTGGTACCACTCATCTAACAAATGAGTTGGTGAACCTGTGAACCTGATTGTGAATCAGTACTTAAAATCCCTATCAATCCTTATCAGTGGCATGGATTTCTATGCACTTCTCATTCGAAGGTTCCAGAAGGTTCATGTAAGCTTCACAGCCTGCTTCCTAAGTAAGTGGTTTAGCATTTTTGTCATTAATAAAACATTTAATTCAATTAGAGATGTTTTACAGAAACATTGTCAGTTTCTGACCTGTAGGTGTCTGAATTGAAAAACAGACTCTTGTTTTGTTAGATGTAAGCTGCAGAAACAATACACCTACACAAATAATTACATTAGCATAGAAAAGGCAGATGTTCCTGCAATAAATTGCCAAAAGGCAGCCAAATAGGATGATGTAAGGCTCTCTGGTGCTTATAGTCTTTGCAAACTCCAGCTCTGTTTATAAATTTTGCCTTGTCATGGACTTTGCCCCTGCTTTAAGCAAACATTTCTTCCTGTAGAAAATGTGCCTTCTGCACCTTCCAGTGCCTCTTGACCTTGTCAAAGGCCAGGACTGGCTCTGCTTTGCCTCGCTCCTCACCCTTTCTACTGCCTCTTAAAAGTTCTCAGGATTCAAACATCAAAGCAGTACAGCTCCTGCAGCTTTTCAAGCATTTTGACTGCCATACACTCAAACATACTGCGGAGCAGAGCTGTACCATGCGGCGCAGTGTTACACGCAGCCTAAAACAACTTTCCCTTCCAGCACTTTAATGAAATTCCCATTCCGAGAAAGGCTGAGAACAATGCAGTAGTAACGAGCGACGAGCAGCCCAACTGTACATCGACAATTATCAAAATACGTTAAGTGTCAATTTATTTCACAGAGCCATTGGATTCTGCGTAGCCCTGGAATGCAGTTCAAAAGTTTTTGGCAGCAGTCGGCACCATAAATCATAACTCGCGTGGCATCTGTTCCTCCCTGGAACTCCAGGGCGAGCTCAGGGTTTGGGGCCGGGCGGCAGCACAGCTGCATTCTTGACTGATCCACCACAACCATTCTGAAATCAATTCTGAAACTAGAAAATGAGATATGGTTGTGTAAAGTGTTTGCTTCCCGCTAAAATGCAGAGTGTAACTGTGAACTGCTGGAGGAATAGAGCTCTTCGACATGTTTTGATCAGACTCAGCACACTAATAATTTTAACTAAGGATTTCTAGACTCACCAGACCCACAACCAGGCTGGCTCAACTCTTTACAGGGGAAGGCAATGTGGTTCCATGGAGAGAAGTGTATGTGCTGCAAGGGAACAAAACCATTTACTGTGCTATTTCCAGAATGGACTTTTAAAGAGCGTTCACCTTTAAAAAATAATCTTATCTGCTATGCTCACGTATGGCAAGATGTGTGCAAACGTGCTGACCATGCAGCACGATCGCTCCCACAGAAATATACGTAGAGCAGCATCAGCTCCTGCTTGCTGCGCTCGCAGCTGTGTCTGGAGCGCTGCCTTTTGACGCGCCGCCAGCCAGTCCTGCGGACACTCGCTGCAAAGTATGGGCTGCACAACTCAGATGGCAAAACACCACTAAAGAAAGTCTGAAATGCTACTCTTACAGCAAACTCAAGGCGCTGGTTTTTCCGTGGAGACTTCCACCCTCTTTTCTTTCCTCTCTCCCTTCCAAAAGCACAGTTCATCGCTTTCTTTAGGGATGCTATAAACACTACCATTAGTGAGAGAAATACAACCAGTCCTGAGGAAAGCAGATGTAGGAGCTATGGTAAAGTGCAGGTTTAATTAAAACTGGAGAAGCTTTGCTCGTAGCGTGATGTGCAAAGAGGATGTGCCTCTCCTCACGTACTGTGCCCAGCGCCTCTCGGCTAAGCGTGAAATCTGCATCCCAAGGAGCTGCACCTTCTTCAGTTCTGCCCTCGATGGAGATGCTCCCAGTAGCCACCAGTACTCTGTCACTGTTGCTGCAAAGCATGGCTACTCAATCGATAAACTGCACTGGAGGAAGGGAGGGTGGCACCCACTGCAGCTACCCTCTGACAGTGCAAGAGCAACTAAAACTACCTTTGGCATTACTAGTCCCAGTAGTACCGGCAAGTCAACACCTTCCTGAGCTTCCTCTCAGCTTGGAGCTGCAAAACTGCTCAGGAGAGAGTATAAAAAACACAGTGCAGTATGGTTTGGTTTGATGGTTTGGAGCTGGGCTGAGCCGAGCCAGCAGCTTGTCAAGTGAGTGTGTCAAGCAGGGCCTAACAAAACCGAGTTCATCCAGGTGCTTCATTTAGTGCCTAAAATAATTTTGCTTCATTTATGCTGATTGGCTGAATTAGGACTGGGCTTAACCCATGTTTCCATGTGTTTTTATTTACTTTTCTCTGAGTCATTTAGACTGGCTGCTGGCAGCTTTAATCACTTGTCTTTTTTTTTTTCCTGTAACATAAAAGTGGGGTGTTTTTTTTTTTCCACTATTGCTGAGGCAGTAAAAAGGAAATGAAAGTAAAGCAAGACATGTTTAATTGGTGTAATGGACTCATTTGCAATCATTGCTCTAGAGAATGAAATGCTGAATGTTGATAGATCAGAACTTTTCATACTGAATTGGTTGAACCTTAAAGCCTGTGAAAGTGAACACGTGTGAAATTAGGGTGGAGAAAAACTTGAGCTGTACGTGTGCTGTTATCATTACAGGTTTCTCTCAGTCATGAGCTGCTGCTTTTTTTACCTCAGTAGGGGTTGTGCCCTCTGATACTGTGGCAGAGGTAGGCCTTACAGATCAAGACCTGGAGCAGGTTACAAGAGAAAAGCCACAGCACAGGAACTACAGCAGTTAATACCTGATGGGATCTACCTTGATCTGCTGCCAAACATCTGCGCTCAGAACCACGACTCGCTGCCAACGTCAGCCTGCTTCCTGACACCGCTCAGCAACGCTGCAGACAAAGAGGAAGGGTAACGGGGGTGGGGGGAGGTTGCTATCCTGTCCCCTGTCTAAATGAGAAAAATCCCTGAGACATATGGTCTTGCATAAAATAACCATCAGAGAGAATCCTGGTGCAGTGTCAGGTTAGTGAGAATATTCTAATTGCACCATGTCTAAGCAGTACCTCATTAGCACTCACCGAGTAAACCAAATGTAGATGACAAAACTGTGGGTCATAAGAGATGTGTATTTTAACAGCATCAGAATCTTCACCCCTAAATTACTAAAAACAACCCTAAACCCATTACTTATCAAGAAATGTAAATAGGAATCAAGACAAATTGTTACTTTCCAGTAACAACAGGAAAAAAGTTGCTCGGGATTATTTTTTTTTTTCAGTTTTTTTTTTTTTTTTGGCTCAAAAGAATTTATCACTAAGGAAACACTAGATTGCACTTGGAGTTACGAGTGCTTCATTTTAAACAAGTTTTACAGCCTCCCTTATGTAACAGAACTGATAGCCATGCAGGGATAGCTGACAAGTCCAATCCAAATCACAGAGCACGTGCGTGCTCACGCAAACTGGAACCATGTCAGTTCTGTGGCTGGCTTATCAAGCTCTCTGTTCTCCAGGAGAACATTATATGCTTTGTAATATGTCAGAGAATGTCAAATTAAGGGCTGCACAGCAGTGAAGGGTAGAGCAGAAAGCATTCTATTCCAGGCCATTGATTCCTCTTAACAACTACATGCAGTAATTCCCAAAACTATCTACTCGGTCTCAATCACATGGAAAACATAGCACAGCGTTAGTTCTAAACCTTGCACCCACTGCAGCTTGAATATTAGACCATCCAAGGGGATTAAAGGAGATGACTGATTTAATCAGAATAATTTTTTTAATGATAACTTGTTGCACTTTTCCTCCCCCCACCTCCTTAAATGTTTAATAGTTCGCTTCCTGGATTCCCAGTGCATAAACTGAGCATATTTTCTTCCTACAGGAAATGATCCAATTAAGTTGATGTATAATTGATAATGAACTGTTTAAGCTGATTTTGCTCTTGAAAAATCTCAACAGCGTGCAGTTGGCTGACCCTCCTCCCCTGCAGCCGAGGGACACTGCTTAAGGAAAAAATGGGGAGCGGACTCTAGGGGAGGTGGACTAGGGATGAATTTCAGCTCAAGTGAGCCGAGCTGGCTCAGGGCAGAGGCACCGACTGCTCCAAATAACGCAGTCCCTGATTGACTGCTCCATATCCCGACTGCTTGCAACCCGGCCCCGAAACATGGGCCATTTAGACAGAAGAGGCTCAGTAAATGTCCACGTCAGAGACACTGCGCCTTGACCAGAATGTTGAACCTCGCTTGGAGCACTAACTGTTGCAGTTAAGTTTCCATAAACTCGAATTCTGCCAACCTGTCCCGTTGCCTTACAGCAGGGAACAGCGAGACAGGCTGATCGTACAAGTCCAGCACTCCAGCAGAAGCCAGGCCAGCCCAAGGAAGCGCTGCTGACACCTCATCTGTTGCAGGAGGCCTCGGATTCACAGAGAGCCCGGAACACGTTTCGGTGAAGTCGCTGCAGTAAGTTTAATAAACCTAAAGGCTAAAATTGTTCTCTACCTGCAACAGCTCCTGCCTGCCTCAGCGTAACGCCCTACCACTCGCTAGCCTTGGCTCCTCCCTCCTCAGGCACCAACTGGCTGTCCAGCACGGGGCCGGCTACCTCTCTGTGCTGAGCTGTTGTTAGACTGTGAGGCATGCAGGTACGGGTCTGCTTGTCACCCGGCCTTGCCAATCGCTGCCGAGGCACCGAGGTACAGGTGTCGTGACAATGACTGTCACCACGTTAGGGATGAGGTGACCAGCCAGGTGTTGAGAGCTGCGGGGTGCGCCACGGCCACCTACCTTTTCTGCAGCGGTTCCCTTTGGGCCCTGCTCGTCAGGTTGTTACCAATCCGCGTAACTGAAGGGTAGAGACTTGTTGTCGTGCATGGTGACGGATACAGGAACCACCTGACTGACACGGGAACCCCCTGGATATTCAACAGATATCCTTCACGGTTCACAAATGAATCTGAATGCTAGAGGGACTTTGCTGACTGTTCCTTACAACAGAAGCAGGCCTCTTTCTATCATAACAGAGTTTTACTGGAAAGACCTTTTACAATTAGGCAGTAAGATTTTTATAGCACTACCTGCTTATATCACTTGAGTCTGCCATAAGTTACGTTATGAATAGATATTTTTAAAGAACCCTGGAACCATTTAATCCTTTGTTCAGCTTTACTGTTCCTAGGTACACTCATTTAATGGTTCTAAGTCACTCTGCTATTCTTGGACAAGCTTTCCACTTTATGCTAAGGGTTCGGGCTTTTCCCTGAGGAGCTCAGCCAACTCAGAGACAATTAGCTTCAATTTTAAATGTTCCAGGTGATACAATTACTTGTTGTAGCAAGTTTACACGTCTTGACCATTTTTTTTTTCTCCAGTATGTTTAAGGGTGGTCTTCCCCTGTGCAAAGAACACTTTGCACCTGTAAAACAAGCAAGCAAAGAGAAGTTGAACCTTCAGTCCTTCTCAGGTGGAATTCTTAAGAAAATTTGTAACAATTAAACATAAAATAATTCTACATCAAACTCTTTTTAAACTGTTTCCCCATAAGTTCTACACGTAGCAGTTCCTGTAGTCTTATCAGATAAGTTTTTGTGGTGTTTCTTAAGTATAAAATATATTTTCACTTCCTGTATTAAGTGCTGCCAACTCACTTTAGTATAAAAATGTGTTAAGCCTACTTAGAACTGTCACACGCTCTAATGATGTTACTGAAGTGAGTTCCACTAATGTACCTTTTAAAGGCACAAGGCTTGTCCAATTCTGCCTGCAGAGACAACCAGACAACTTTCACTCGCAAATCAGTAGGACTTGTGTTTGCTTAAGTGAAAGCAGAGATCTTCCACTGGGTTTGTTTTCCAGTGTGGCATGTGAAAGCAATTCAGACTCGCCGAGCTGTGCTAACCACATGCACAGAAACGTGCCACAAAAGCAGGCAAAGCATGAAAAAATTGCAGGGAAAATTGGAAATATAACCTCATATTGCTTTACGGCAGAGTCTTATGAGAACGTTACAGAAACCTCAGCCTTGTGAGAGATACCGTCTTGCCTAAAGACTCGACATGTTTGATTCAAGGGGTAGCAGCACCTTGGCTCCCAGCTCCTTATTTTAATTGCTTCTTCTCATTATTCTTCTATTTCTTGTTTCCTAAGTGATCGAACAGTTATAATGAGCAGCGTTCAGAATGGCAGCGATTCCTGCTTCTATGAATACAAACATCTTCTGCTCCTCTCCTGGACAGGCAGCCCAGTGCTGGTCTTGCCATTGCAGAGGGGAGTTTACGTGATGCCTGAGATGTGATCCAACCATCTCAAGGCTCTGGTCACCTTGCAGAAGCTGATCCCCCAGGGAAACTGTGAGTCTGACTGAGCTATTCAACAAGCACAAAGTCTCCTCAGCTTCCCCCGGTGAAGAGGTGGTTCGGGACCGTATCACACGCGGTTAGATGCCAGCGAGGCGCTCTCGAGTGAGCTTGCTTACAGCCTGCTTGCTTACAGCTCAGCACCCTTGTGCCAAGAGATGTGCAGCCTCATCAGCACTCCCCCAAAGCCAGGTAGGAAGGTGCTATTTTGATTATGACATATGGACTCAGATCTAACAATGTAAATGATAAATTCTCAGATGGTTCTTTCTCGAATGGGTAAAAAAATTAATTTAACATATATATGGGAAAGTGAGGGAAAGAAGAACGAGTTTCCTTTTCTTATATAGTACTCAGCTGTCACATGGTGATGTAAATTGTGCACTCCCAAACAGACCCTTGCAGTTCACACTGCTCTGGCTTGCTCATGAGGCCATACTCCATGTAATTATCAGCCAAACTACATCAGTAAACTGTTCCAGATAGCACAATAACTTGCCTTCAGCATTTTTCTTTTAAGCTCTAGACTGTTGCTTACATTTATTGACCCTGACAATGCTGTTTAGTTACTGCTTTGTAACGTTAGACGTTAGCAATGCCAGAAGAGCTGGAAACTTCACAAAACAGAAGCCTCTGCACAGAGTTTTGCATCATTCGTTGGTACTACTCACTGCAAGTGTAACAACATAGCAGCCAAAAAAAATTCACAGCCCAGTCGGGTCCAGACAAAGGTAGGGCTTTGAGCAGAAACTCCCACCCCTCCTACTGAACACTTTTGTGGTGTAGTTTTGCTTGAGGGTTTTAATCGCTGGGTTGCTGCCGCTTCTGTAAACAGTCTATTTTTTCTAAAAAAGAAGCGTTCATGGAGGGTTTCGCAACCGCACCTTTGACACTGCGCTTTAAGCAATACTTGTGCCTGTTTGCGACATGCGTGCTCCTCACCGCTTCACGTGGGTATTCATGCTCATGTGTTTTGAAATTAGCCTTCCCTTTTATGACAGTGTCTCTTTCAGTCTGTATTCGCTGGCAGGGTATCATTCTCCCACCAACACCAACAAACACATTCCGTGTACTTACTAGAGAAAAGGGGAGTTTCCAATGCCTTGACAACTAAAAGCAACTCCAGTTAGATTCAGGGCTTTTCACGAAGCTGTAAACACTATTCAAGCCTCTAGAAGCTCTCAGGAGCTATCAGCTCACTCATGCTAACTGGTTTCGTTTGATCCTTTATCCCAGCAAATGAGATTGATGCAGGTAAGGCTGAAGTCTGTTGACATATTTCCTGTCAGAGAGGTCTTCTTTATGCTCCTTTACTTATCAGCAAAAACATTTTCCACGGCCACAATGTAAGAGTCTTTTTATGGACAGAAATATGCAGTAAGCCAATTGCTGAAATGTCTATTCCAGCTGCAGTCTGTTAAGTAAACCCCTAAACAATTCAGTTCAGTCGCAGTTTAAAGGAGCAGACACTGCCTTTAAGCTGAAGAACAGTGCACTTGAAGTTTGCTTTTTCTGTACAGAGCCTGCCAGTGCTAAGCTGTTCTCTGAAGGTGAGTCTTTCCTGCAGCTCTGACGGGCACAAATCTGGGACTTTTACACTTGGTGTTTCACACATGTCAGAACTGGATCGAGGTTTGCACTAACCTTGCCAAATCTTATCAGAAAAGCTCCCCTCACTCTGTCCACAAAAAGGTGAAGGAGCTCAAAAGCTCCTGGGAGGTATAAAAGAGGTAGACGGGCACTGCTGCCAGCCAGAGGCTGCCCAGGAGGACCTGAGAATGGGACAGCCTGTGCCAATCCTCTACATGTTTGCTTTACAGGCAGAGCTCTCCAGAAACCTCAAGAGACTGTTCTGCTGCCGCTTCCTCAAGGACCAAGAAGAGTGGAGCAACCTGGCTCCTCAGCAGGGTCCGATCTGCAGGTCAGTGACCCGCATCTGGGGGAGAACTCTGAATGCAAAAGTCTTTAGCCCTTTATCTAGTTCTCTCTCGACATACACATTTTGAAAGGCAGTATCCTTGGAAACACAGCATCATCCACTGGAGTTAAACATTCAGCTCTTATGTAAGTCTGTCACTAGTGGCTTCAACATTGCATCGCTTTGAACTAATCCTTCGAAGTCTTTAAAATGACATAGGATCAGATTCTTAACAAGCAGTACCACTTGTGGTGTACTGTCTTTTCAGGAAAATAAATGCCACTGCATGAAAAGGTTGATTATATCTCTTCAGCATGTGCAAGGAAGATTCTGAAATTAGATACATTTTAAGCAAC
Organism: Baryphthengus martii; assembly: GCA_013396935.1. Taxonomy (NCBI): domain Eukaryota; kingdom Metazoa; phylum Chordata; class Aves; order Coraciiformes; family Momotidae; genus Baryphthengus; species Baryphthengus martii. The sequence continues at coordinate 406,870 of VWZK01000360.1, forward strand.
AAGAAGGAAAATAAGTTGTTTCATTGCAACAGTCACTTCCACAAAAACCACACTATTCAAGGGAAGTGATAAATTCATGACTGCATAATATCCTGTATGTGACTAGTATCCTTTCTTTACTACAAAAAAAAAAAGAAAAGGGAAATGAATTATGGTGGGATCTCTCAGGAAAAGGATTTCATTATTGGTTTTGCCTTGACTTTTGACAGCAAGTTTTTTTCCATCGTGCTGCCTCCACGCAGCAGCAGTGTTAACCTTACATAAAACACACAGCCTTCAGTTTAAGATAAGGCAAATAAAAATTGAGTCCCCACAACCAAAGGTGTCGTCCTGACACACGGATAAAATACTGTCAAGCCACTGATCACACAATCCCTCTTGCTTTGACCCCTTCTTGCAAACCAGAGTCATCATCTGAATGGCCTCATCCCACTGATGGGAGTTCCTCATGGCACGCTGAAGGAAAGGGAACTGAAAGTCTTATCGCTCACTGGAAAAGCAAATGGTTCAAGTCAAGGCTAACGTAAGTATTTAGAACGCTTCTCTGTAGGTGAAGATTTGGGTAATTCTAAAATTTCACTCAAGCCTAATGATTTTAACCAGTTGTTCTCAACTCTCCCAGAGGAACAGTCTTGATTTTTTTTTTTTTTTTTTTTTTTTTTTTTTTTTTTTTTTTTTGTGTCCCCCGGGACTAAACCCAGAGCAGCCATTCCTCAGTTCATCCCCCTGGAACACATCCTGTGGTTTGGAGTCCTCAAACTGCCCCCAGGGTCTGAGCACGAATAATGTCAGGAGCAGCAGGCAATGCTCATGGACAGAACTGCAGCTCTAGAATCAGGAGGAGAGAACTTAATATACTGCCATGACTGATTTAGGAACCAGTTCTGTCTGGAGAAGTAAATGTTAAGCTTATTGTCTGATACTCACGGAATTGATTATCCCCTTAAGTGCTTGGAATCCTCCAGTGACAGGGAAGACTTGATCTTTGCTGTCAGCGATTTTTTCAAGCTTTGGAGAGAAAACGTGTGCAAACACATGAATCGTTTGGCAAACTAAATTTGTCGCACTGCTTTTTCACCCTTAAAATGTAAATGGATGTCTAAAAACAACTCCCATCAACTCTGCAAAGAGAAGGAAAAATTCTGAGTTCCCTCCCAGCTAACTACGAATTTCCTAAATGGCAGGAGTCAGCACAGCGTACTGCAGCTAAAAAAATGTTTCAGCGGGTAGAAATCGCGTCGGACATCACGCTAAAAAACCTCTGAGGGCCTGTAAACCTGAAAGGGGGGTTGCCTCCATCCTTTCCTCTGGCAGCTACCAGTCAGCAAGGGTATTTCCGACGGGTCTTCTCGGCAGTGGAAGCCACACCCACACTTTCTGTTCATGCCTACCTACACACCCTGGTGCCTGCTTCCCGAGCCTGAGCAGACATTACACTGCCTCAGGTAAGTAAAATTAATTCCTGTGTTGCTTAACACTAACCGCACAAAGCCCTGGGACAAAGCACTGTCCAGTCATCTAAAATAGCAACGTTCTTACCTGTTCTTGTACAAAATCGAGGACGCCAACGCAGTAAACTCTAGCTCCCAGCTCTCTGGATTTCTTTGCCTGCCCCAGAATAGAACAGAAGAATCAGCATTTTTTCATTCAACAGGCAACCCCCAAGCTCTTCAGAATACAATGTGCCTTTTCACCCAGCGCTCACCTCCTTCTCTGCATACAGGGGAATCTGACCATCCAGCTTGCCATCTGTCAAGGCAATGATGATACTAGAAAACCTCGAGGCTCCTTGGTTTGCAATTTGCGTGTTGGCCTGAAAACAAAAAATATTAATCCAGCTTAGAATTACACCTGAACTTTTAGCCAAGATGCTTCTTCTAAGTGAATGTAGCATCTGAAACAACACTCAGTCTCATCTTCAAACCCATCTCTGGTGACAATCCTCTGCCTCCCTTTAACTCACTACTAGCAAGAAATTTTTTTGTTGGTGTTTTCCAGTTGCTAGCGAGCCCATCTCCGAAACGCTGCGTGCACTGACTGATCAACCCTTGGCAGCACTTGATTCTTTCAGGGAGCTCTTTCTCTCTGAGCTGTGAAGCTCCCTTCTCCCAGTTACAAACTTGGCCCCACAGGCATAACAGAAGAAACTGAGTTTCTGTCCACAAGAGTATGAGCTCAGATCCACACCTTATCTTCCACCTTTGGGGCCTGAGTTTTTCAGCAACACCACGGGGTACACCTCAACCACATGTCTCAAGAAAATACAAGTAGTTGGGAGCACCGTAATTAGGAGAGTCCAAAATTAAGACTATTTGTCTTGAAAATGCTGCCCTATGCAGCAAAGCCTCCATAAGCACGTGCTCTAGAAGGCAGTGTTAGTCTCACAGCCCCACCATGCTGTGTGTGACTATTTATCCTGTAATTGGTATGCTGCGTGAGCTGTACAATTCACGACAAAGAACCGCTCTCTACTGCGAAGGATCAAGCCAAAGAAATTCCATATGGCAATTTTCTATGATAGCTAATCTTCTGCGTGGGATTTGCATAGTATCTGGGCAATCTTGGGACACTTAAGAGACCAAAAAGATTTGAGTGTAACAGACTGAGGCATACAATCAATCCATTTATGTTACAAGTCGTTGCCGTTATCCAAAAGGTGAGAACAGAGGATATTTTGATAGCAAGAAGGTAAGTAAAATCTACCTGTTTTAATCCTTCATGTATGTATGTGTCACCTGCTGGTTTTACCTCCTCCAAATCCTTAAGGCCTTTCTTGATTTTCCCTCTGAAAATAGAAAGGTAAAAGACTGTTAGCGTGACTCCAAGTCGGGGAGGGGGTTAGTTTGTCAATGGAAAAATCAGTATTTGTCATTAAGGAGATCTGAAATTAAAATCTGTAAAATACAGCGTTGTGCTGAGATACCATGTGGAGGCGGATTTTGTATTCACAACGGAAGCAGCACTGTGGTGACAGATATTTTAGACCTAAATAACACAATATGTCTCAGTGAGTCAAAGAGCCGGAATCAAGTAAAATGCCTCAGATGGAGTCAATATTGCAAAGAAGTGGCAAAGCCTCAGCATTAAATAGCCCTCTGGAAATTCTGTTAAACTAAGTCTACTTTGCTCAACTAAGCCAACATCACTTCTAATCAGGCTGCAATTAGAAAAGAAACTCCCTAAAACAGTAGTTCTATTTCTAGAGAAATCTTTCAGGTCAGTGTGCAAGTATTTAACAGGATAGGACAGAATTGCAGGAATTAACATGTTCTCCCTTAAAAAAAAAAAAAGTATGAATAGGCAAATGCAGCATTTGCAAGACACCTCTTGTACCCAAGGAAAGGGACCAGGATTAAGGATATTTTTTTAATTTTTGGCTGTCGCTACCTTTGTGCAACCTCTGACAAGACGTTATACTTGGATGTGTTGCAGTTGACATTTAAGAGGAGGGTAAGGTGGTGCCATCATTTCTCATAGGCCCTTAAATAAATCCATCTCCGACTGCAAGATGCTCGCTTAATATGACAGTGAGATTGGACAAGCCAGTAGGTAACACAAAGGAGTTATTTCTGGTGAAATCAAAGTGAGCAGGGAAAAGAAGGCAGAGAGGCTTTACTGAAAGAACCAGATCTGGAAATTCTTAAGTGTAATGCAAGCAAAGTTCCAGTGAAGCCCATGGAAAGTTGTCCCAGGAAAGTCAAAACTAAGTAGGGAGCAAAATTTGGGCCAGAATATACAGAACACTGTAACAAAGATAGGTGACAAAGAGGAAACCAGCAGGGTTGAGGAGATGGAGAGAAAATACATTGCAGGATGCGTGAACGCTTTCCTAAGGGCAAACAAAATGAGAAGGGATGCATATGCTGCTCTGCCTGAATGCCACCCACTAGTCATTTGTTCCGCTGATGGGCTTCCTCTATGTTTAGAAGCTCTGTTCCAAAGTACAATCCATAGCTGTAATACGCTCCCCATCACAGTATCAACCAATACAGTCAGGGAGGGGAAGGGGAAGAGGGGGGAAAAAAAAATTAAAAAAAAAAAAAAGGAAATGTGGCATTGACTATATGTAAGAGAACAAGTTATGTAAGATAATACAATCTGTTTGATCCAAATATTTTACATTCAGCATCTATAGAAACAACTTGAAACTGATTATGTATGAAGGCAGATTACAAACCACATAGTTGGTGCTTGCCAGAAATGAGTGGCAGCGCATCACAGGCGTCAGCACTCTGCTGCCAAGAAGCAAGCAGCAAATGAAGCCCCAGTTTTCTGAAACAGATTTCATTTTGCAAAAATAGCTTTTGTACAGTCAGTTCAGTTTTATTTATCTAAAATGCCTTGTGACCCGGTCACACAGAAATCTCTGGTGTTTCCAGGCCTCTGCCTACAAGGGGTTCCAGGAAAATCTTTGGCAGCATGAGCTTTTTTAACTGCATTTAATCAGCCACCCTCTCTTTCCCTCAGGGCACAGCTGTGCCAGAGAGGCCCAGCCAGATGTGAAGAAGCTCAACCGGTGCTCTGAGCTGGTCGTGTACGAACGAGTCTTGGTCGGGATGTCACGAGCCCAGTGTGGCGGCAGGACTTGGAGCCCCAGGAAACAAGCCCCACCAGACAGGAGAGGTTAGTTCAGTCACGCTAAAGCTCCCACTCAGAGGGTTAGGAGGGTGGGCACAGGAGCTGGTGTCTGCCTCAATCCTGCTGGTAACAGGACTCTCCTAAATCCACCAGCCACGGCACCCTGTAGCCCTCATTCCTGCTCCTCGGTGCTCTCAAATCTCTCCTTTCTCTAGTTTCTGCAGTAATTTTTTGTAGCTGCAAAACTCTACAGAGGAAGTCTGGTTTCAAAACTGATCTGTACTGAGGTAACAGAGCCGTCACCTCAGTCTGGGTGCCTGGACACTACTGCACTGCAGTTCAGTAACAGCTTCGTGGTTTTAAGTCAGACAAGGGAAGGAGCAGGAAAAAAACCAAAACAAAATCAGCAACTTGCAGCCTGCCTGTGTTTGGGCTGAATGAGTACAAATTTAGTATATCCCCCCTATTCAGCGTATGTGCTGTACCATTTCTCCAGTTTTCAGAAAAGGCACATCTGATTTTTAATATCTACCCTGTCTTTCTTTTAAGCTCAGTAACTGTTCAGATGATTCCTCCAGCAGCAGCCAGCCAAACACAACCATGGTGACAAGCTCTCTGTCACTTTGCTCAGCAGGTTCTTTTTAGCTTGGGCATGAACAAGCCACCCGCGTTTCTCAGAGACACAACACCGCCTTTGAGAGTAAGAACATTTAACAGAAAGGGACAATCTTTTGCCTTAAAGGAAATAAATGCATCTTTGACATGTACAAACAAAGGCTTACACTTGCTAGAAAGCAAAGCATGCTTGAGGGCTGAATCTTAAAAACCAATCAAGTCCCTGCTTTTTTTAGGGAGAAGATGTTGTGCTTGTACATGAGTGCTGTGGAGGCTGGAAGCAGCTGAAGCTGTCACATGAGCCTCAGGTCATGCTTGATGCAGATGGGCAAGGGGCTGGTCTTAAGTGGAACACTAAATCTATGCAGGTTTAAGTAGTGGTGTTCTCAGCTCTTCGGGATGGGGGACAACACCTTACATTTCTTGTCCTTGTGATGTTCTACCTGTTGGAAGTGCTGGAATCTTGAATCATTTTTCAGTGCGTTGGGAGTATGAGCGCTGTCAGGGAAATGGTGGCACGTGTTTATCGTCAGGAATGTGCCTGCGACGCAGCCTACCTCCAACAAATACAAGCAAACAAAACAGGTACTTTGGTTTTGCTGCTAAGAAGGAAGTATAGTAACAGGAAAACACACAAACTGGCTAGTGAAGCAAAGGGGGGGAGGGAGGGGGAGCGTTATTCAACAAGAGAGATGGCTACACCCCTGACGGACAGAGCTGTAGTACTACCGAAAGTAAGCCCCGCAGATCAGCTGTCCCTACTTTCCACACCTCTCAAACACTACAGGGCACCTGCTACAACAACAGCAACTATGCTGCTTCAAACCTCAGGCCTCCTGCAAGGGCTCAGGATGGAGAACACCTAAGTGGCCGACTTTGCTGTCCTTGAAGCACTCAGCAGAAGACGCTCTCTGCAGATGGCTCTGTGCTGGCAAGCTTCCTGATCCAAAGCATGGGGTTAGCTCACGTGACCGAGGCTCAACAAGCATCAATGCCTCGCTAGGTCACAAGTGTCTCTGCTCCACCAGACTATGGACAAGCATGGAGAGGTGGTCGGTCATGTATCAGGTACTTCAGTGTCCTGTTTTTCCACCTTCACTAATAGAATCTCTCTTGGGCTCTAGCAGGAGTTTCACCTGAGCAGAGACAGCAGGGCTGGTCCTGGCCGTGGCCATCAGCCCAGCGCCGCAGCAGCAGGTTCACCGAGGCAGTGGCCCGTGAGAGAACACCGGCGACACAGTGCCGTCTGGATGATATCCGTGAGTGTATCCACCCCTCCAAATAACTCGCTTTTCAAAACTAGTAGCAGAACTGAGCCCCAAACGTGAATGCACAAATCTCTGCTTACCATAGAATGGCTTAGGTTGGAAGAGACCTCCGAAGGTCATCTGGTGCAACCCTGCTGCAGGGAGCAGGGACATCCTCAACTAGAGCAGGTTGCTCAGAGCCTTGTCGAGCCTCACCTGGAATATCTCCAGGGATGGAGCCTCAACTACCTCCCTGGGTGACCTGTTCCAGTGTTTCACTACCCTCATGGGAAAGAACTTGTTCCTGACATCCAGTCTAAATCTGCCCTTCTCTAGTTTAAAACCATTATCCCTCATCCTGTCACTCCAGGCCTTTGTGCACAGTCCCTCTCCAGCCTTAGTGTACAGTTTCCAGCTACACTTCACAGGGGAAAAGTGTGTCTCTCAAATGGGACACAACCACTGCACAGAGTCTTTTCCATCTGGATGTTATTTTTATTCTCTGTCTGTATTATAGCACTGTGTGCACTGCGGTTCACAGCGACTTCTGTTTCCAGAGAGATTCACATAGCACTGCGCAGAGTCACAAAATATCTGGTAATCTGGGGGCTTTGGGGCTATGGTGTGGGTTTCTTTATACCCACAGCTTTATTATGCAGTAAAAACCAGCAAGAAGTTAGTGCAATCAGAAGCCTAAGGCTTTCAAAACCAACAAAAAAAAGACTTCCCACTTTGAACTAACTGCTGGGACGGAATTGTGGTTTCCTGACGCTTGCAAATTAGCAAGTAAGGAACGGGGGAAAAAAATCCCTGCAAGTCCAAAACGCACTTAAAAAACCCAAGGCCACAATATTGCATAATCACACACAGACACACACACACCCTCAAACTGCACTGTACTGGGTGTCCTCATCCTCTGCTTGGAACAAGGGGAATTACACATTTTAAGTCACTTTCTTCTGTTGACTTCTTTAATATTTAAAAGGGCAGCTGTTCCCACTGTCTCTCTCCGTTCGTACCTATGTACATATGGTGACAGCTACTAGTGTCTCCGTTCTCATCCTCCCTGCAATTCCTCCTAAACAAGAAGGGCGGTGATTTCTTCCCCTGCCATGCTCACAACAGCATCGGCAAACCCTGCCTTGAAGAGGTCTCACAAGAGAACTCACGAGAACTCAAGAATATTCTTCTTATGCTTTAAAGGAGTTTTCTGAGAAAAACAGTGTTCTTTCCATGGCTTACAGTGTGCCACGGACAGGAACTGAAAGAGGCACTTGTGTTTCCGTGCCATTCCAAGTGGTCTGTGCGCTATCAGCGCTGACTCTTGATAAGGGATGGGCTACTGATGGGGACTGAGGGCCTATTGAGATCCAGAGAAAGGACCTCAGAACAGGCTCAAGTGTCCTCTCCTGACCTCTCTCAAGCCATCTGGAAAAACAGTGTATAACTTTGTCTTCCCCCACAGAGAGCAGATTGGGGCAGGCTAGGGGGGAGAGAAACCTTGGCGGTTCTCAAGTCAGACCATGTTTTTAAATGCTAAAACAGGAGGGTCTTCAGAGTCCTGTCTCTAGGATGTCAGCATACGTTTCTGTAGAGTGACAATGACAGGTCTCTTCAGTCTATTACATATTATTTGGAAAAAAAAAAAAAAAATAACATCAACCCCACCCCATAAACTAGGCAACGATGGCAGACTGCCTTTTGTACTGTCTCTACTCAAGGCAGCAGAATGGAAGGGCTCCCTCACTTCCACCCTGCCACAGGTCACTAAAGTGGTTCCAAAATGGTTTATCCACATGTTCCAAATCCCAGATGTTGTGCAGTATGGTTAGCTCTGGACAGAGGGAGAGAGAGGAGGGCATGTTCTTTGTGACAAGGCTGACAAGTCTCTCTCTACAGACTTTCCAAACCCGCCTGGATGCACTGCTGGGCCCCCTGCTCTGGGTGACCCTGCTGGAGGGGAGTGGCACCAGATGATCCCCAGAGGTCCCGTCCAACCCCCACCAGGCTGGGGTTCTGTGATCCAGAAGGACTCTGACGACAGCACAGCTGTCCCCTGCTGTAAACACCGATTCCGCACCATCGTTTTTCAGTTCCTGTGATTTTTTGGTAACTGACATTACAACAGTCTCTTCTCTACCTGGTTTCTTCCTTCTGTTTCCCACCCCGTATCCCCGACCTATCCTAGCTGCTACTGCTTATTTGCTTTAGAAACCAGAGCAAGCAGCCCTGATTTCCAGTCTTTGACAACATCAACAGAAAGGAAGAGCTCAGGCACATCCGCACATCGTCGCAGCAACAGAAAGACCTCGCGCCCTTCAAGTGGCACCAATTCTGCTCTCTAAAACAGATTTTGCAGTTGTGATTTGGAAGTATGAAATGAAATACCCACCTTCTATATCACTAGGCAAAACATTAATTTACCATTGTATGCTCTACCTACGCATGAAAAAAATACTAAAGACTTATCTACAGAGGCTGCTTCACACAAGTAAAAGCACGAATCATTTCTCCTGCTGTGCCAAAGAGGATGCAGAGTCAGGCAGAGATAAAAACTCTACTTGCAGTTGCTCTGCAAAGCAGTGGCAGAGTTCACATGAAGAATTTATTTCCTACCGTTCTTCTCCTTCTTTTTTTACTGGGCGACCCACGGGTACATTCACAAAAGGAAATCCATCTCTGCAGAGAGGCTTCACAACTGGCCACCACTTAAAGGTATCAGTTATTGTTCAGTATCTGTAACTGTTCCTCTGATTTAATAAGAGCCCTGGGTAGGGAGGAGGCAGAGGGAGACTTAAAAGAGCAGTGCACTAACCTGTCTCCAGTCAATGGCATAATGACGTGTGCCTGGGTGGAAAACACGATGAATGATAATCTCATCTTGGGGCTTTTAAAAAAGGCAAAGAGGAACAAAATAAATATTTTAGACAAATGAAATGTACAGATGTACAGCATTTCACTCACTTATTCATGCTTCATGAGTATCATCATTATCCTCCAGCTTCCAAAGAACGTGCCCTAGAACTACACACCCAGAGCGAGAGAGGAATTAAAGGATTTCTGCTCATCTACTCCTTGCCCAGATGCTTTGAGGACGAAGTAGCAGAATTATTTTCTTTCTGGCCTGACTCCAGATCAAAGACACGCCGAGCTTAACAGAACATCTCACGTGACCCAACTGAAAGTGAACTTCACAGGTCTACCAGCCTACAGAAGGTAACACATCCTTCTACATTTTCATGATCGTTGTTGTACAAATAAATCAGGGGCACAGACTCAAGGTACACTCTTGCTCTAGGGTATTACACAGACACGTTCAAAAGTCAGTTTCCCCTTTTTCAGGGTTGATCCTGACACAATGTAAATTTCAAGCTGTGGGTTTGGGTCATAAAATCATCAAAGTCCAAGACATGGTGCCTTGGACTGATTCATCTCTAAACAAGCAGCATGACAAACTCTTTCAGAATGAGTATGTTTTTGTTTCGGTGACACAGAGTTGTGATGCTTAAGATCAACTTTCAAAAAAAGGGTGCAGGGAAACATCATGACAAGAAGTAATGCTGAAGGGAATTATTTTTTTCAGGAATTCAATCTTGTTTTTAAGATCACCTGTCTCTTCCAACAGGGTTACAAGGAATTGCATCCAACTGTCAGTGGAAAATGCATAAGAACTGATGCTCTAGAAGCCCAGGAGGTATCTCTCCTAAGGTAAGTTGTGACAACACCTCTTCTACCTGCTTATAATTTTTATTCATGATAAATTCAATATATTCAGTAACTTTATAATTCGCTGTATTATGTGTATCAGCATTAATTAGTCGGGTTAATGTTAGTAAAGACATAACATCTGTAAAGATGAATGACTGTACATGTTCAGTTCACTTATGTCCATGATGAAAATTATTGATATCGTGGAAATGTCAGTACTGGGCAAGTCTTTGCACTGAACTGCACAGATTCTGGGTTTAAGATCCAGTTAAGGCTCTGAATACAAAAATCTGAGATGCCCTATATTAAATTATCACATAAATCATGGGATTATCAATTATCTTAGTTGCCTCAAGTGGTTGCCAAACAAAAAGCAAGTACTTGCAATCCCAGTCTCTGGTAATTACATCACGGCCTAGTTCCAGCAAGGTGGGACTTCCCTCTTTGAAATGTAACTCTTTGTGCGTAACAACCTCACAGTTAAGTTTTAGCTAACGTGTCTTCAGGACAACCACAGGACCATCCTCTTCACACGACATCCCCTTTCTGTTCTGCTCTCCGCGCGCTCAGGCGCTGTGACGCTGGAGGAGCACTGGCCGAAGGCACCCGTGAGACATGGGTGAGTCACGCTGGAGCGTGAACTAATCCTTCAGGTCAGGACTAAAGGAAACCGCTGCCAATTACTCCTCTGCCTTCCTCCCACAGCTCCTCTTTTCAGTTTCAGGAAAGGCAAGGTGGCGGGACTGTTCTGAAAGCGTCCCAAGGCTGAAGGCAGGATGAAGCCTCTCACGAGCCTGCAGGGGCACCTGCTGCAGCCCCACCAGGGAACGGCTCGGTGAGACGTGCTGCCCAGGCTCCCGTGGGAGCCTGGCCACTGTCGCGCTGCAAAGGGTTCCAGCCACGTAAGGCCGAGTGCTTGGCACCCAGCTGCCGAGCAAGATGCTCGCTGGTGGGACAGCGGCTCTGCGCCCTAACTGGTCCTCCTTTGCTATGGAGTCACGTGCCAACTCCGCAGCTTTGTTTAAGAGACTGCGGCCAGGCCGCTGCACAGCAACTGTTGCAGAGAGGATTGTCCCTGAGCTGCACAAGATGATGCACTGAAAGAGTTACGCTGAACAAGCACCACCCTTTCAGGGTGGAAAAAATGTATTTTTACCACTCACCAAGAAGAGCTTTGGTGTTATCCTCAGGCTCTCTTTCTTTTATTCTAGAGCTTACAAAATAACTTTCAAAAGCTTGTTTCCAAAAGATTCGCTTTGAGCAAGATGAATGGAAGTAATATTTAATTATGCAAGCCTAATTGTATCCCTTTTATTAGCAAGCCCAGATTGTAATTGCCCACTGCTCTTCATTTTACTTAGTAAAGACAAGCACAAGATCTAACTCTGTGTCTTTTGCAGCTGTCCCCTGTTTTATTTTGGTTTGGGTTTGCCTCTTTTTCAAGGGAAACACGGCATCCCAGTAATCCTCAGCTGTTAGCCAGTATTTACAACAACAGCCGTTTCTGTGGCATCAATAATTGCCAGATAACACTGCGAGCCAGGGACAAAGTTGATTACATTTATGTACAACAAATATACTGTTCACATGGTATAAACTTCCTGTACATTTCAGCTTGAAAGAGACTCCCTTCCTTTTGACCTGCACTGTATATTTTCAGATGGACAGATATGTATTCAGATGGCCTACTTTACACACATCTCTCAAGGCAGCATACAAGAAGCACTCCATCAGAAAGGACGCAAGTGATTTATGGGAAAAAAAAAATGTTTAAAAAAAAATCAGCAAGTTGCATCTGAGAGTCATTGTTGAGATTTAAGCATTTAAAGATGTATCTTACCACCTTTTTACGGAGTTCCAAACAAGAGAAAAACGAAACAAAAGTTTTCAGTATTTTCCAGCAATTTGAGTACTAGGAGCCAAATTGTTTAACACGTTTGTAAAACACATCTACTGACTTAGAAAAGCACAGGGGGGTATTTTCAACATGTCCCAGGATTATAGACGTTACAAGGAGCAAAACGCACCTCACAAATCTTTCTGTCAGCTGATTGACAAAATCAAATATTTCATGCCAGTTCTGCGCTACGCTCCCAGATCTGGAAAGCAAACGACAGCACGTTAGTAGGGGCCTCACTGAAGGCGACCAGGCAGGGAAAGGGGACAATCGGAGTGAGAAATCAGACGATCCAGGACTCTCTCCTGATTTTAAGCCACCGCAGAGCCCGGCTCGTGGTGCGACTTGCGTGGGACTTGGGTCAGGATTCGCCGAGACGAGCGAAAACACACAGCCCGTCTCGCCGTGGGGGGGCCAGCAGCGCCGGCTCCCCACCGACCCCGGCTTCCCGCTCCCCTCGCCGATAGCGACCAACTTCCCTGCGACACCGGGGCCATCAACAGCTGCGCCGGGGGAGGGGCGGCCGCTCCGGCAGCCGCAAAAACGTCGTGTGTCCCCCCGACTCTCCGCCGGTTCTCTCGCTCCGGGAACGCACCTTCGCTGAAATCCTGATCCCCGCGATCCGCACCGAGGCGGGGTGTGGGG
>VWZK01000360.1:420068-443612 GCA_013396935.1 Baryphthengus martii
AGGAAGATCCCCTCCCCTGCCCTGCGCCGGGGTTCAGCCTGGTTCGGGTGAAGTTTAAAAACCCACATGCCGGGAATTTGTTATTTCGGTCTAACAATAAAAAAAACGTAAAGAAAACTGAACCGGTGGCTCCCCGAGCTTTTGATGTTTCGCGGGAGGGGGGTACAGGCGGCTGCCCTTTTCACCTCCCTGCAAACCACTTCCTCAATCAGTGCGTGTCTTCTACCCCTCTGCGATTTAACCAGAAACCTCCCGGGGTCCCTTTTATTATTACTATTATTATGTTATTATTATTTTCTAAATAAATCTCGGGGTTCTTTGCCAGGGGTGCTGAACGTTGAATGTTTTTCTGTTGCAACCCCCGTTGTAGCCACAGGTGCGAGGCCTTTCCTCTGTGCTAGGAACTGGCTGCAGTGGCTCCAAACTGTTGCTCTGGGGCTGTGCACGTGGTAACCACCCAAATGTCCTGATTTACAATAGACTTTGCAAAACTAAATATAGAGCAGACATTTGGTTTGAAGCACAAGCTGGATCCTTCACAGCGAACATGAGGAACTGTAGAAAGCGTTGCTTTCTGCTGCAAGAATATTATCTTTCAGATTTTTTCCATCTGTGGTTTCAGATTTTTCGCAGGAAGTTCAAAGCTCCTTAATAAACCTAAAATATTTTCTGACGGCTAAAAAGATGCGTGAATTTTCGGTGAAGGAAAAATGCTAGTCACGTGTCAAGCTGCATAAACTGAAATTATCCCGCAAGTTAAAAATAAACGTCTGGCCTCTATTTCTTTGTTTCCTTTCTGGAGTTTTCTCCACCAGCGTTACATGACAAGTGATTAAGAGGACTTGAAATGAAACGGGTTGTTCTCTTTTTTTTCCCCACTGTGCACCCAGTGCTTTGTTTCGGTACCATCTACCCTGAGCAGCTTTAATTTACAGTGGACCGCACTGCAGGGAAGCTCAAGATGCTCTCGAGCACCAGAGGCCTCAGGAGACTTCAAAGAAGGCCCAGACTCTGGATTCTCCCTCGTAATGTGTGAAGTTATGTTTTTCCAGCCAGAAGCAGCAAGTCAATGGGGCTGTCCCACTGTGGAGAGATAAAACGCGGTTCAGAGGTGCCTGTGCCTTATTGCCAGAAAAAAAACCCCCATGTTTCCTTCAGAATCTGTCTTGCGACGGAAGGGATCCGAGGGTGAGCAGTTTACCCAGACAGAAATCCTTCAGAACTTCCTGATTTCCCTGTCACCTGCCCAGTGAGTTACTGGTGAGTCAGCATGGGTTGGCAACTGGCCTGAGCTGTCGTGGCCGCGTGTCTTGGACTCGGTTCCTGTTTCACGGGGCTGCGTAGGGGATGTTACCTGCAACCCCACCCTTTGTTCCCAAGACGCTCACTTCTTTTTTCCTCATAGTAACTCTCCTTTCTTAGGCTGACCATTTTATCTACATTTCCCTCTCGACCGTCCCTGCTCTGTTTTCAGTGTTGAACTTGAGAGCTTCTCATGCTGCTGGGCATCCCGCAGACACGTGGGTGCTTTGGGAATGCTCTGGGCGCCAATGGCACAGGCCTGGTGCCTGGGCAATGCACGGGAGAACGGGCACGATGATCCCCTCGGAATCTGTACCATAAGTGTGTACATTTCCTGGCAGCACAGCTGATGCTCCTACCACTAAACCACAATGCCGTGTCTTACAGCAGCTAGCCCTCTACCTCCAACACTGGGGTTAGTTTTGGGCCGCTTGCTCCCAGAAGGGCCTTGAGGGGCTGGAGCATGGCCAGGAAAGGGCAACAGAGCTGGGGAAGGGTCAGGTGAGGAGCAGCTGAGGGAGCTGGGCTTGTTCAGCCTGGAGAAAAGGAGGCTCAGGAGAGACCTTCTGGCTCTCCACAACTCCCTGAAATTCAGGAGCTTGGAGCCAGGGGAGAGGTCGGGCTCTGCTCCCAAGGAACAAGCACCAGGACAAGAGGAACCAGCCTCAACTTGCCCCAGGGGAGGTTGAAGTTGGAGCTGAGGAACAATTTGTTCCCCTCCAGGGTTGTCCAGGCCTGTGCCAGGCTGCCCAGGGCAGGGCTGGAGTCCCCCTGATCCCTGGAGGGGTTTCCAAGGCGTGGAGATGTGGTGCTGAGGGACAGGGCTCAGTGGTGCCCTGGCAGGGATGGGGCAATGCTGGGTCTTGATGAGCTTAAAGGTCTCATCCAATCAAAGCGATCCTGGGATTCCTTGATACCAGGAGGTGAAATGAAGTGCAGCTGTGATCTGAGGGGGGTTACTGAAAAGAAATTCAAAGGAGAAACACCTCGTTTGTGTCTCTCGCCAGCAGGAACTGAAGTGGCGATGGGAGAGGCCCAGCGCAGCGCCAGCCTCCAGCATAGAATCTGCGTTTGGCTGCAGCTATCAAGGCTCAGGGGAGTCCCTGCAGCTTAAGCATCATGCATAGGTGAGAAAAATACACGGTATGGGGGGAGGCTGGTGTTTCTTATCCTTGTTGAGCTTCTGTCTCTCAATCAGCACCTTTCTTGTTCATGCATGGCAAAATAAAGAAGAATGCCACGACAGTCATGCCAGCGGTAAGGTGGCAAAGTTCATATCTTGAACACCCATCTTCTCCTTGTCATTTCCAACAGGCAAGTTTCCCATGCTGAACTGCTCATCAGGACGACCGGACTCCGTGCAGAATTATCTAGTCTTTTCTTGTCAAATTGGGGCACAAGGTGGTCCCACCACCATGAGATCAAACAAATTATTTCTGTTTTCCCTGCTGCAGACTTCCGAACAACCTTAGTCTTTAAATAAGTCCCATTTCTTATAGAAAGGACAACCTGAGGATTGCAGACTGCTGTCAGCAATTCCCACTTGCAACCGTCTGTCATAGACTAAGCCCCGAACAAATTTGATTTTGAACACGTACCCATGTTACAATATATTTTTTTCCTTTCTGTATCATTTCACTTTGATCTCAGTGCAAATAAAACAGTCAGATGAAGTGGCTCTGTCAGGAGGTTGGAATAGGGGGGACTGAAAAGAGCTTTTCAAAATGAAGTGTGCGAAGTAAATACACAAAATTACAGGCAGTTGGAATTCAGTCCTAACCTATACCCTCTCTGCACACTTTAGTCTGCCAGTATCTGAAATTTCCACCTGCAGAAACAGGACAGAATTGTTTTTCAGCTGGGGCAGTGAGCTCGCAAGGACCACGTGGCTCTCGCAGGGCCTGTAGGTGAATCAGACACATTGCCTGCTCCAAAGAAAGGATCTCAAGCCCTTTCCTCCTGCACGAGGAGCTGGGAAAGTTGTAGTTGAAGGCAGCCCTGCTGGAGATCTTTCATTTCATCCCATTTCCTGCTGTTTTGGGATGGTTTCCTGCGGGCACAGTGCGTTGACCTGACGTGTCCGTGTCAGAACGCCTTCTCCGTGCCGATCCAGATGCAAAGCCAAGCCTCAGTATGATGCAAGCTGGAAATTTCACAAAAGTCTGCAGACCAGCCGTGATTTATGTCAGCCGAAGACCTGGCTTGTGAAGCTCCCAATGCCTTTGCGCTAGGAAGGCTAAAGGGAAGTGGTATTTTACAGTCCCCCTGGAGGCACAAAACACGGAAAATTAAGGACCTGTGCCTTGCCAAAGACCCAAATCAAGCGAAGGCCGATCACTCCATGCACGTCAGAACCGCGGTGCAGTGCCACCTGTCCCTCCTTCTGCAGAGCCGTGCATGGTGCGGCAGAGCCAGTGCTCGGAGGGTTTCCAGGACAAGCTGCGCTTCAGCTTTCCGAGCCGCACGAGTCAGCCCCCAGCTCTGGGAGTACACGCCATGTTATCCAGCTGTTGGAAACTGTGCTTCAGGCGCATGTGACTGTGTTTGGAGCAAGCTACCCCTGCCAGTTGGGGATCTGTGGCAGCCAGGGTTTGCTCTTTTCTTGTTTCCAAGCATGTGAATTCCTCCTTTAGCCCGTGGTTTCTGCTGAAGTAGCACATAAATCACGCCTGCTTCACTGGGACGGTTGGATGAAAGGGAGATGGGCACAGAGGCGGTACCAGCCAGTGGCTCTGGCTATTTACAGCTGGTTTGGCTTCATTGGCACAAGGGCTGGGGACCTCCTCTCCTGGTTCCCAGAACTCAGTAGCCGATGCTCTCCTCTTTCCCTCCCTCCTCCAGCACCGCAGCACTGAGTAAAACTTGGATTGCAGCACCCAGCCCCAGCGGGACGGGCGTTTTTCGCTGCGTGCAGAACAGCACAGGAAGGGCAGCGTGGGGCAGCGAGGCTCTCCATGCACAAACTGCCAGGAAAACAGGCGCCTGGCGCTGAGCAGCCAAACTCTGCAAGGTGGTCCGCAAACGAGACCCCGCGGTGCCCACGAGGGTGCCGGGATGTACCCAAGGAGCGGGATGAGGTGTCGGTATCTTGCCAGCATAAGGGAGAGGATCCTGTGCCACAGCAGGAGGGGACTCCTCATGTTCCCGCCTGTATCAAGTGACCTCTGCCCCTGCACCAGGCGAGTGTCCTGTCGGCTCTGGTGCCCGCACAGAACTACAGCTCAGGTGGTGAGTTTTTTGGTTTGGGGGGTTCTCACCTGATACCATCATCATATTGTGGCTGTGACAGATTCACAACACAGAGTATTTGTACTACTTTCGAGGATCCTTTCCTTGCACACGCAGCAAATACAGGGAAAGGAAGGTATCAGTTGTCCTAGAGCAGGGAGAGCCGTGGTCATTTCGAACAGGACTTTTACATACAGCTTAAAAATAGCCCATCTATAGAAGTGTAAGTTCTCACGTGGAAGGTTGCCATGCAGATGAACCTAAGTTTGCTGCCAAGATGTGCTGCAGAGAAGGTAGTAAACAGTACAGTTTACAACACATGTGGGATTACACAGCTCCTTTGTTTTTCTTCAGCTCTTGCAGATGAGTTTTCCACATGTTGTCCCTTAAGATACACCCACTCCCACCTTCCTTTTGGCCCTGACTGGTTGGGAAGACCTTAGGCAAGCTGCGTTTGCGCCAAACCGAACTCGGCGTGTTTCAGAAGGAAGCGGCTGGAGTGAAAAGCCGACCTGTGCCTCCAATGCACCCTGGCTGCCAGCCTGGCCCTGCCCTGGATGCTCGTTAACGCTGTGCTTGCTGGTGGGAACTGCTTCGCTGCTGTGGTAACGTGACCTCCACGTGAGGAGAAAGCACCTTTGGGCTTAACCAAACTCAAGCAGTGGGTTGATGTGCTGCTTTTGGCTGAGATAAAGAGAATTTTTTGCATGGGCTTTCTTTTCAACAGGTTACAGAGGGTCGGGAGGTCTTTGTTGCCTGTAAAGCTCAGTCCTGGTGCAGGGTATCTCTGTCCCACAACAGAGACAGACTGATTTCCACAACATTTTGGTGATCTGGGAAAAATTAAACTTGTGTGTGTGTGTGTGCAGCTGCAGGTCTGCTTAATTAAATATACTTTCTGATGAAGGTCTAGATTTGTCGTTCTGCCACGTGCGCTACAGGAGCAGAGCACAATGGGAGAGCTGGAGGTGTCCTGTCCCGTTCCAGAGCTCCAGCGACACCTGCAGCGAGCACAGTGTGACCCAAGGACAGCAGTGATGGTGGTGTGAACCCTCTACCATAGAGCAGGATTTGACTCAGGGCAGCTCACAGGAAAATATTTTTCCTCTCCCATCACAGGATATAAACAACATGTGGAAGTTTGCAAAAAGAAAGAGAAAGCAGAGTGACTCCAGGAGTTACACAACACGCAGCCGTTACTCAGGAGCTGCCTCCTGGGGGATTAGCGATACGAATCCTATTTCCCCTTTACAGATGTAACCTCATGGTCTGTGCTCATTCCACACATTAGTGTATAAATGAATAAATAAAAAGGGTAGCATTAAGTAACACAGGAACCCTCATGTCAGTGCAGTGTTGCCCGTACCATCCAGATGGAAACTATCTGTCTAGACAAATCTGGGAATTATGCAAGCTCAGAATTCCTGAATTACCGTTCCTTTCCAACATCATTAAACAGTTTGCAGTAACCACTGAAAATGCCCACAAAAATACAGAGGAAAAAGCTCCTCTGGGAAAACTAGGAAACTTGAATATTAGCAGTATGTTGAAGTGTGAGAATACGGAGAAATGTCTCTCATATGTGCAGCATTCATTGCCCAGACGAGTCAGGGATGACCACTGGTACTCGCTCCTGGTCTCAGCAAAGGTGGAGAAGGCTCCGTTAGTTCTTGAGGTGATTATCTGCTGGCTAATTCCCTGCACAGAGCTGTTTTTTCCCACTTTTTTTCAGAGCAGTTTGTTTCCATTCTGCTCAGATGAGCAGAAGGAATGAAAACAAAGCAGGAAAGATGGGCTGTCCTGGTGCAAACCACCACAGAATAAAAATAAATCTGTCTTGGCCCAGGAAAGCAAAAAAAAAAAAAAAAGCGCAACAGAAAACACTGGAGTCTCTGCCTGCCCTGGGAGCCGCTGCTGGCTCCAAGCAGCACCAAGGGATAACTCAGGCTGGGATTTTAGCACAACTCTAGAGTTGCAGTGACCCTTTTTGGTCTGCTAGGGAAACAACGACCCAGCTGGAGGAGACAGAGGAATGACATAGGTGCGAATCTCCCTGAGGAACAGTGTGTCCCATAAGAAGGACAACACATTTCTGAGTAAAACATGAGGAAAAAGAGAAAAATAAAAAAGCATAGGCAGGTACAAAGCAGGTCGTGATCCTGGAGCCACCTAGCTTGTGGCAGTTTCATCACTGATCTTAGGGGAAAAGAGTCAGACCGCTCCTCGGGTGCATTCAAACAGAAGTGTAACTTTTGCTCTGTTTGGGGTTATACTGTTTGAAAAATGACCAATGTTTATGTGTCTGTCCAGACCTCCTTGAGGCTGGAAAGGGGAAAAAGAAGGTTATGCTGTGAAGTCAGTTTTGGTTTTCAAGGCCTAGAAGAGAAAGAGAAAAGAACAATTGGGAGGGTAAATGACAAAGCAATGGCTTAAACCGGCATTTGGGGGAAATTATGTAAATATTCCTGTGCAGGCAGCTTGGCAGGGCCAGCAGGGAGCTGCAGCAGGACTCCCCCCATGACAGCCTGCGCCAGCCACTGCTGGATCCACAGCCCGAAAAGCAGATGTGCCAATTTCCTGTGCTTGATGATGATGGGCCCTAATTACGCCAGAGCCGTGGCAATGTCCTTTCTTATGTATGACTCTTAATTCTGTTTCATGAAGTCATCTGTGCAACGTTCTTCCGGGCGGCACGCGATCCCGGGCCAGCCACGGTCACCAAGAGCTCTGCCCTTAGCAACGGCAGCACTCGAAACCTGCCAGCCTTGCTGGCCACCGCTGAACGGCGCCCAGACCATCCACCACCACCTGCATATGCTGCCAAAGTCCTGTCCATCTCCTTAAAAACATGGCTTAGTGGCATGTCAGATGTTGCCAAACCTGCAGCCAGGGCACTCACAGCCGGTTGCCTATAGCTCCGCGTCAGAACACAGCGTGCCAGACCTCCTCGCCGTGCTCTGGCCCAACAGGACTCAGTTTCCATCTGACCCAAAGCCCGCTGGGGTTTGGGTCTGTTCCTCAGCCTCCTTTACCTGCTGTAGCTCATGGCGCCTCCTGATGGGGAGGCCCCTGCCGGGAGACAATCCAGCAGGGACGCGGATGCACATAGCACACGGAGAGAGGCTCTTCCTTTGGGAGGGCTTGAGGGGGAATTTTCCACCATGTTTGTTTTTTTCCACCCGGGGTGATTTCCTTTGTGGCATTGTTGCCCGTGCTTTTTTTTCCAACAGCTTTTCATGGTTCCCCTGTCTGTCTTGGAGGATGGTTTCATTTCTTTATGACAATTTATTTGTTTTTTTCTTTCTGCTTTCTTCCTCTTTTTTTTTTTCAGTCTGTAATTTGGGGGGTTCTCCAGTTTTGGAGTTTTCCAATGAAGCATTTATTTAGTTTATTTGTTTAGGTAGGGCTTTTTATAAATTTGACAGGGGAGTTTTGGGTGGTTTTATTTGGGGTTTTTTCAGCTTTTTTTCTTGCCTGACGTTTTAAGGAATCATCTTGAGGAGCTGACATTTTTATTATTGTAATTTTTTCACTTTTCTTGTCTCTTTCTTCTCCCAGAAGCTTTGTGGAATTTAGTCATTTGTATTTTCCTGCAGGTTCTGCATTCCATAGGTTGACGTCACTGCTCTGGATTGGTTCTGGGGCCACCTGGATCTGACAGCAGCTGTTTGGTGTTCCCTCGTTGTGGGCAGTGATTATAAAGGCTGAAACCTGAGGGCAGGTTTGTTTTGCTGGGTATCACACGGGGGCTGTGCTGCTGAGAGGGATCTGTGCTCCCAGAGCTTGGCACAGAGACCGGTTGGAGGTTTGCAGAGCAGGCAGAGGGAGCAATACTGCTTCCAGAAGATCAGGGCTATGCGGTGGGGCTATACCAAGGTTTGGTGTCTGGCTGGTGCCTGGTTGTCTCTGCTGCTGTTGGGGCTCTGGCTGCCCTGGAGGAGGTCTGGGAATGGCTGTGGTCTGACCTGCAGGAGCCCTGTGGAGGAGAGAGATAGGGAGGTGGAGACGAGGCTGGGGCTGTGTGGCACCAGGAGGGGCAGAGGAGGAGATGCTGGAACTTTCATGGAGACCTGCCTGCAGGTAAGAGCCGGGGCACACTGCAGGAGGGATGGCCGAGGGTGATGCTGCCGTGAGAGGAAGCTCCCATGTGGAGCAAGTTGGCAGTTTGTGCTACCTGGCAGCCGAGGAAGGGCTCCTCCTCTGCTGTCTGGTTTAATGTCCACTATCCAGACAGCAAGGAAGGGAAGGAGCACTGTGGAGTAAGGCTCTGTGTGCTGTGATGTTTGCTGGAGAGCACTCAGGAGGAGTAAAAGAGCTCAGATGAATGCTCACTTTAAAGTCTATGAGCAGATCCTTGTGGAAGGACCAAGCCACCACGTGTCCCTGCTGGCCCAGAACATGGACACCTGAGAAGTGGAGGGCATGCTGCAGGGGATGGAGGAGGCCCATCCAGGAGAGGGACAGGGGAGAAGGATTGTCCTCTGCATGCAGGAGTGTCTGGGAGGTGTGGAGCTGCTGGGGACAGCATGACAGGCCAGCTGCGGGCCTGAGGTAGGAGTGGGAGGGCAGCAGGAGACAGGGGAAGTGTGTCGCCACCAAGCCAGCTGAGCAACCTGGAGAAGTATGATCTGCACCCCTTTGTAAGTCCTGACTAGTCAAAGCCCGGAGCTTTGGTCACAGAATCACAGAATATTAGGGGCTGGAAGGAACATCGGAAGATCATTGAGTCCAACCCCCCTGCCAGAGCAGGATCACCTCGAAGAGGTCACACAGGAACATGTCCAGGTGGGTTTTGAATGTCTCCAGAGAAGGAGACTCCACCACCTCTCTGGGCAGCCTGTTCCAGGCTCTGTCACCCTCACTGGGAAAAAGTGTTTCCTTGCATTTACACGGAACCTTCTCTTCTCGAGTTTACACCCGGTGCCACCGAGAAGAGCCTGGCTCCATGCTCCTGACACTTTCCCTTTACATATTTATAAATATTAATGTGATGACCCCTCAGTCTCCTCTTTTCCAAGCTAAAGTGACCCAACTCCCTCAGCCTCTCTTCACAAGGGAGATGCTCCACTCCCTTTCATAAGCTCAGTGGCTCTGTGCTGGACTCTCTCCAGCAGTTCCCTGTCCTTCTGGAACTGGGGTGCCCAGAACTGGATCCAGTACTCCACGTGAGGCCTCACCAGTGCAGAGTGGAGGGTGAGGAGAACCTAGCTCAACCTGCTGGCCACACTCCTTTTAATGCGTGGTCTGGATTTGGTGTTTGCTCTGTTTTGAACAGAAGGTTTTACTGTCTGAGGTACTTGGCAACCTGAGTGACCCAGAGATTTTCTTTTGGCTCAGAGATACAATGAGTTTTGGGTGTGCAGATCTTACTCTCTGTTGCAGTACTGTCTTCTGCAGCCAGTGTAATTTCTGCTTGATGAGAAATTTTGAACCAAAATGTAAAGCCAAGTCAGACCCTTCTAGGGGATGTGCTGATTCAAAACTCCAATTTACAAATTAGCCTGGGGTTTCTACCACAGTCAGTTTTCCTGTTCCTCTTGCTGCTGGAGTCTGCTGGGCGGGAGAGCACTGGTGGGAGTCATGGCCAGGCCCAGTGTGTCACCCGGTGCTGAGCCATGCTGGGAGCTCCAGTGCATGTCAGCCCTACCTGCCCTGTCAGTATGAGCAGCTCCTCCAGATGCCTGGGTGCTAAAGGGGGGGTGAGGAGTGCACTGGTGTGACTGTGCTGGCCTTTGGAGAGGAGCGAGGGAGTTGTGATGTATCTTAACTGACTCCTATTTAAATTTGTGAGGCTATAGATCACCCTTTTCTTAATTTCTCCGTGCTTGGAGTCAAGCTCACACTATGTAATGAGCAGTACTCATGTCCTATTTTCTGTAATTCGGGAGATTATCCTTTTTGTCTGTTTTTGTATGCTTGTGCTGCTGTGGGTTATCTTCTCAGGGTGTAGAAGGTGGCATCCTTGACAATGGTTTTGCGGTAATTTTACGATTTCCATGCAGTAATAGTCACAGGAAAAGGATTAGGGTACTAAAGTGTCATGCTGATAGGGCAGTACTTCAGTATTTGTGTTGAATTGTTGTGGTCGCTTGGCTGAGGAAAAAAAGCATTGTAAACTAAGTGTTTTGTTCATTGAGGTTAAACAAGAACCAAAGTAGCTTATGGCACCAAGGGTGGTCCTCTCAGCACTCCTGTTCTGGGTTTTTGGGAAAGTAAGGCTGGCCTTGTGGCTACAGCTCAGGAGCTGATTGCAGAGGAAGGGTTGATAATGTGACACTGTCCATATTTCCTGTGCGATACCCATCCTTTGGGTTTCATGTTTTCCCCTGTGGGGTGGGGGCTTGATTCTTCTTTTCCTTTCCTGCCTGAATGTGTGTAATGAGGTGTGGTCTCTTTAGGCTTTTCTGTAGCACCAGCAGCAATGTGCCCTGACCTGTAGGGGATGGACACCGTGGTCATTGTACACTTAACTCCTTGGTGGTGTCCTGCACATAGTTCCTGTGTGGATTTGTTTCCTGCAGAACTCGTGTGTTGGTGACTTTGCAGCATCTCAGCACAAGGATCTCTTCTGTCTGGACTCCAGTGGGCAGATTTCCCTCTGAGAGCACAGGCAGCAGCCTCTTGGGAGGCCAGGCCAAGACGAGCCTGGTGCTTGCTGAGTCTGTCGGCCTTTCCCCTGGCCGGTTTGAGAAGCTTCTGCTGTGGAAGCATTTTTTCCTCTTCATTACAAAACCACCCTAGCCAAAGACGCCTGAAGTGAAGCACATTCCGAGTGGGTGGTGCTTCAGTCCCTGCTGAGGATGTGCAAATAAGATGGGGTTTAATTCCCTGGCTAACTCATTTCCCCAGTTGGAGACGGTGCTGAGTCAGGGTGCGTTCACCTGAGTCACTCACAGACACCTCACCTACACGCAAGCAAATCCACCCTGCGGCACAGGCCGGCTGCGGAGCGTGTGCCCTCGGCAGCTCCCTGCTCGCACCCTGTTCTCCCATCACCCTCTACTCAGCAACACTGACTCATTTTTCTGTTTGCTCATCTAGGCTTTGGTGCTCCTGAGGTGGCAAGAGTCACTGGAACCAGCTGTACTTCAGGGAGTGAGTTGGAGCCCTCGTGGACTTGGGAAGGTACTTTGTGCACGCAGAGCCGAAGAAACAGGAGATGCTGCTGGCTGGTGCAAGAGCAGCTAGAAGTATCGGCTGAACAGGGTTCATTTGGATCATTTCACTGCTCTGCTATTAGTTACACCCTTGCTTTTTCCTGTTGTGCCTTTAGAAATACAGTTTGTGTGGGAGCTCAGTACCAGCTAGATGGGTGCCAGCAAGGTTTCTCCCTTCCAGGAATGCCCTGCAGGCTCTGCACATGTTAACAGTATCTTCCTTCTTTTCTGCCTAGCACTCGAGAGTTCGCTGAGGCTGAAACAAAACAAAAAGGCAAACAGTTCTTCCGAGTTCCGCTGGGAGAAATGAATCACGTGTGCCCCTCTGTATGCACATTTATTATCTTGTTGGTCTTGACTTGTCCTAGGTGGCAAACATTCAGAGTGACTTTGTCTTTCTGGGTAATGGAGGAGATGGAGACAGTTTGCTTGCATGGGTTAAATTGCTTCTGTAGACAATAGTGCAGAGCTTGTGTTCAGACACCAGCAAAGAAGGTGGGGTGGGGCTCAGTGGGGTGACAACCAGCTACAGAAATCACAAAGCTTTCCAATGCTTCTGGCAGCAGACTGTGTCCTGCTGCAGCCTTCTTGACTGTGAAGCCACTCTGCTGTGGTGCCTGGGAGCCCAGCAGTACCAGGAGTGGCAGTGGTCCTTCCTGTGCTTACTGCACACAACATGCGGCATCCTGGTAGATGCCAAGTTGCTTTGCAGACGCGCAGCGGAAGGCTGGCTGCAACAGACAGAACGTGGAAGGAAAGCACAGCTACTCTGAGCTTGAAACGTGGCAACTGCTTATCGACTGCATGCCCTTATCTGCAGGAAGTAAGGAATAACCCCCATAAATCATTTTCTATAAATCAAGCCCTACCCATATCTACCCTCCTGAGCCCTGTCACAGTTGCCTTCATGAACAGCAGTAAAATACTCTACTAAGTCATCAGCAGGGAATCATCACCTTGCTGCCTACCTCTTGGGGAAATAATTTGTATGCTCTGTCAAAAAAAAATCAGCCTTGTTATCCTGAGACAGGACTGGCTGAGCACCCAGTACCCCCTTGAGCAGACAGAGCGAGTGAGAGTAATGTGACATGTGACTGGGTGGGCAAGTTGGGAGCAAGTTTTAGTAAGGAAGGCAAGCAAGGCTGCTGTTGTGCTACAGGTCCATGGAGCTGAGACATCCAAGCCGTTCAGAGGTTGCCAGCTGGTGTAGGTGTACATTTGCAGGGCTGTGCGATCACAGCTGAGAAACTGGTTCCTTATAGCCAAGGTAGCAAACTCTGCTTGTTAATAACTTGTCCAGTTTTGAGTCTCCCAGTGTGGTCATTAGTGGAAAAACAGAGCATGTGTGTGCACATGTGTAGGTGTGGAGCATCATGCTGCATCCTGGCAGCACAAGAAAGCTAAGCCAGTGCAGCCTTTGGTCAATCACCCAAACTAGCCTTTGTTTTTAACATTATTTTGATACTGATCTCAAGTTAAGTTTCCCTGTGGCCTTGTGGGAGCTGTTTTTGCACTGCCTTACCCTTGCAGAAACACAAGTAGCTGCTTTGTTGCTGTGTGTCAAGAGAAAGCCCCCATCTTTATGTGAAGATTGCAATGTGTGAAGCAGGCAGACTTGAATCTCTCTCTCATGCTTAAAGTTTCCAGGTTTCCTTGAATAAGATGTGTAGCAAAAAAAAAAGGAAGAAAAAAAACCAAACACACAAGCCCAAAACAGTTTCTCGCCTTTCGTGTTGTGGGAATTGAGAGCATTCAGCATCTTGTAGGAAATGTTTCACGTCTTGCAGGATAAAGCACTTAGTTACTGAATGCAGCTCATCAATGCAGAATGCTGTGATATAATTTAGATGCTCATTAGAGATTGTAATCACAGTGACAGATGTTGGAGAGAAGTAGGAACTAATAAAAACAAGAAGCTATTTGTCCCAAGAATGTTAGTTACAAAAAGATCTGGGGATAAAATCGTCTGAAATTTCTGAGGGTTTTGAGTATGATTTGGAAGTTCCCATTTAGGTTTCTTGGCACAGAAATCCCTTGGAAAATAAGGCTGATGCACTTGAATATTGAAAGGACTTCTCAAAAAATTTCTCTTGCTTTGAACAGGCAGAAGTTTAAATCACATCTAGTGAAACATGTTGAAGTTGGGCATGCCTTTCTGTTCAACAAGGACTCCTAGTAAATTTGTGCATTGAATGCAGCGGGGATGGGTCCTTTGCTGTGGGGTGGGAGAGCTTGGAGCGGCTTAGTTGCATGCTGAGCTTGAGCACAGGTTGGTGGCACATGTTCTTTGCAGCAGAAATGACTGACGGCCACAGGGGATGTTACTTGGCCAGTTACTGGAGTGAGCATGAGATCATTACAAGACAGTTTTGGAGATGTATGCTCTTCCTTTGTGTCACCGCTTCCTTTTGGTTGCATCATCAAAATTGAGACATGTTTTGCAGTGACATGTTATTTCCCAGGCAGGATTTGGCTCCCAGTGCATTACTACACCTCTCCCTTGAGCAGCAGAGCGTGAGGGCGTTTGGAGTAGGGGGTATTGAGAAGTGGGATATCTCATGCACGGTCTGAGGGAGAAGGAAGAGCAGCGGTACTGCCATGTGACAGCTACATGGCAGCCTCAAAATCAGCATGAAGCCCTTCAGTCCCTTGTAATGCCATGTGCAGTCGTGGCTGTGACAGAGCAAGCAGGGTAAAAGCATCACCTTTTCACCAAGAATCTAGCTCTCCTACTAAGTAACTTCTGTGAGTTTCT
Source organism: Baryphthengus martii (assembly GCA_013396935.1). Classification (NCBI taxonomy): domain Eukaryota; kingdom Metazoa; phylum Chordata; class Aves; order Coraciiformes; family Momotidae; genus Baryphthengus; species Baryphthengus martii. Next base: position 434,511 of record VWZK01000360.1, read on the forward strand.
CTGAAAAGGCCTCTAAAGTGATTTGGTTTTGCTCAGGCTGTTTGAGCATCCTCCAAAGGGTGGTGGTTCCTAGGCAGCTCTGCCAGCTGCTGATGCTCAGGGTATGGGGCCTCTGATGGGAATCCAACTGATCCTGCATGTGTGGAGTGACTCAAATTTGAAAGCCAAGGAGAGAGGCTCATGTGTGAGCTCAGGGATGGAGAGATTATTTGTGGGAAATCTTCCTGGGTGGCAGAGCCAGGAGTGCTTTGGCTATCACTGGGGGTGTGAGCCCTGAACTTTGCTGCTCTCGGTGCCAGGCAACTGGGCAAAGCAGAGATTGTAAAGTGACCTCAGACTGTTGGCCACCCTTGGGATGTAAAGCTGTAGGGTTTCAGTCAAGGAAGTAGGTTAACAAAACTGTTACTAGACTGTTTTGGCCTGTGGGCTCGCTGGGGTGTGAAGTCACCTGATGAAAACCTTGCCCAATAACAAAGATTTCCTAGCAGAAAATGAGCTTTCTGTTGCTGCAGTGCTGTTCTGAGGTTTTCCATCTGCTTTACAAACAATATCTGACTGAGCCTAGCAATGCTTCTGTGAGACCAGCATCTCTAGTGACTGTTTCCAACTGTCTAGCAGCTGGGAGCACCCAGGTGCTGTGGTAAACCAGGAAGTGAATAATAACCATTCCGTTTTAGAGGGAGGGATGCTGGTGCTAGATGGAAAGGGGCCACCTAGTTGGGCTGTTTCATAACTGAACATCCTTATGTAGGCACTAAAGATGTGAGTAGGGAGCGTGATAGAAGATCACATAAGTAAATAGAAGAGAATAAATCCAAGTAGTTCAATTAACTTCCCCTTTGGAAATGTGGACTGAGCAGTTCCAGCCTGTTGCTCCTGATGATCTTGAAGCCTTTATTTTGATAAGTTATCACAGACGCATGAAGAGGTCTGTCCACCAGGAGCAGGCTGGGGGCTCAGGGTGGCCATGCCAGGAGTGCCACTTGTGCACACTGTCTAGCTCTGGGTGGCCCTAGCTTGCCCTTTGGGGAGGGCAGGAGGGGCTCACTGTGCCTCTGGGAGCCAGGAGCAGGCAGAGCTCCGAGCTGATCTGTGGCACAGATGATCTCCATAAACTGTGATGACATTAATCTAATGTATGCCTTCTCCTACAAATGTGAATACCAACAAATACAAATCCGATGCAAATAAGGCGCTCACACAGTATGTGCAAATGGCTGAACATCTGAGGACTCAAATATTATATCAGAAGTTGTTTCACATATGTGACTGTTCCAAAACTTGCTGTTGCAGAGCCCTTCTGTGTTCGTGTGGGAGCTCTCAGGTGAGGGGAAGGGAGGTGCCAGCTGCTCCCCTGCAGCTAAAAGGAGCACCTGAAGCAGGAGCCATCTCCTTTGGGCGGGGTTCCTCCTCCTCCCCCAAACCTGCAGCTCCTGCAGACACCTGGCTGCTCAGAAAGATTTGCATCAGCCTCTGTGGCTCCCCTGGGAGGGGAGAAAGGTGGACATAAGCCTTCTTAGGAAAAGCCAGTGTTACTCTGCTAACTGGCAGAGAGCAAGCGCTGGCATGAGCTGCAGAAGAGGAATTATTCATTCCTCAGGAGCACATGTTGGGAGTCGCTCTCCTGGTCCTTACAGGCTCTCCTGGCTGCAGTTTGGGTGCCCAAAAGGATTTGGGTCTATAAGTGCCCTGAACTGGTGGGGAAGCTTCTTCTGGTAGCACCTCTCAGAGGTAAGAAAGCTTTGCCTGACTTTAGGAAGGGAAGAAGGAAGGTCAGGAGAGCCAGGTGGTTTACCTGAGATATCAGAACAGGAAGGAGGGAGTGGATTCAGTTCCCCTGTGCTCCCATCCGGCACTGTGGGGAATTTGGTTTGCAACTGGAAAAGAAAAAGGTGGAAACAAGTTTGAAGCATCCTGAGAACCTGAAGTGTGGCAACAGGCGGCAAAGTCCATTTTGTTTGTTTACTTAGCTGCCAATGAAAGCTTGGGGGTCTGAGGGTTTCAAAATTGAGCTGGATCTGGTAAAACCAAAGTGTCCTGGGTACAGCAGGGTTCATAGCAGGGGGGAAATAACTCAGTAGCTCTCACAGCCAGAGGCAATGCTCCAGATGGAGGGATCAGGAGTGTAGCCATGAGGACATCAATGAAAATTATTGATGGGAGAGATGCAAGGGTGTGTCTTGTGAAAACAGAGAACTGTTCAGATTGTTCTTCCCATTTTAAACCACTGTTGCTGTGCAATCAAGGATGTGATTTAGGAGAGGGAGCAAGTCTGAGGGGGTTATATCCCCCAGAAGGACTCTTCTCCCTTAAAAACAGGCCAGCTTTTGTGGTGGTGACAGGGAGATGACAGATGCAAGCTCTGAATCGCCCTCTGGAGTCATCTGTCTTGGCTCTGGCTGTGGGGTGCTCACCCTGCTGAACAAGTAGAGTGCCTACGGCTAGAGCCAGCACCTGCCCTGATCTTCAGTAGTGGTGTTTTGGGTTTTCTCTGCTGATAAGCTCACAGATGTGATAAAGCAAACAACACAGGTGAGCCAGCAGCTACATTATCCACCTTCTAGCTTTCCCCTGCTCTCCCCTCCATGCCCTCAGCTGTTGAGAGGTGGCTCCAAGCATGGCAGTGTTCTGGTAACTTCTGTGCTTAAAGAAAAAAACATAGTCTTGTCTGATAGGCAACAAGCTCTGTGAGATGCTGTCATATTTACTCCTAGCACAAGCTAGCAACTATCACAGGTATAGCCCCCCCTCCTTAATAGAAAATAAACTCGCTCTCAGTGAGTTAAGAGTTAGGGCCAGCAGCCCATGGGATATTGATAAATCTTCATTCTCTGCCCATTAAATCACCAGCCTGCTCATTCAGGAGGGATTCATGAGAGGTAATACAAGGCTGACCTTTGCTCTGCCATAAACACCCATGCATGTGAACCGGTTCCATCAAGGAGCTGGTGGGTTGGTCTCCTCATGGACTCCTTATCTTCTAAAATATTCTGTGATTACTGCATTACTGGTGTTTACTGCAATGAGGGGGGAAAATGTGGCTGCTTTTTTTGGTAGCCAGATTGTATGTTTGTTTGTTCTTTTATTTTTGGCTTCTTAGGAGCGCTTTGCCACTTTCCACTAATTGTCTCTCTTACTAATCCAGGCACTTTTTATGCTCAAAGCCAAAAACTTCTTATGGCAATGTTTTATCACCTGCTGGCTGGAACAGAATAGGAAAAAAATGGGTTCTGGCTTAAGGATCTGTGAAAGGAGGAAAACATAAAGGCTAATTTTAAGGTTTTCTGCTAGGAAAAAAAAGGGAGTGTTTAGAGGCAGAAGACCTGGCTGCACGCAGCGCTCTAGCTTATGCTTTCAAACAGAGGATTTCTTTTAACTTCGTAGGAGGAAAGCGGGATCCTACGTAACTCTGCAGAGGAAAAAATACTACCAAAAAGGGTTTTCTTGGGCCCCCAAACTGTTCACAGTTCAGGATGATACAGTGGGGACTTCACAGGAGATTTTTGGTTGTGAACAGGTCTGTTCTGTGAGGAGAAAGGAAGTGCAGCAGAGACTATGGTGGGCATGAGACCCCTGTGTGGGGGATTGTGCTTGCTGAAATGGGATGCTATAGCTCAACACTGGCACAGAAAGGAAAAGCAGTCCCTGATCTCTTGAGAGAAAGGCATCCTGTGTCTCAGATAATGCTGTCATGTCTGGAGATGGAGGAGATTTTTCAAGAACTTGTAATGTGATGGTATTTTTGCTGAAAAGGTGCGTATGGGAGCCGTGGTTTTGTTGTTGGCTTTTAACAATGCAAGTAACAAAAGCAATAGCTGAGCAGGTGGGTTTCTCAGACACTTTATTTTTTCCTCTTCCTTTAATTCCCCAGGCAGCTCAAGGTTCGCCTTGTTCACCGAGGCCAGAGCGAGCTGAGGAACAAGTTGCTAACATGTTTGATCGCTCCCAGAATTTCAGTCTCTGTTGTACACTGATAAACCGAAAGACAGAGGCAACAGGGAATTTTAAAATGTTTGTTGTGAATGGTGAAGCTGAATGTTAAATAGCAACATTTGGAAATACTTCATGGTAGCAGAATCTCAGTCAAGGATGGCCAGGCTCTGTGCAGATGAGCACCACGAAGCGGTGCTGCCGGAGATGGTTCATGGCAATCGGGCCTTGATTCCCCTTTATCTGCTGGTGCTGGCTCTGGAAGGAGTGCTCCTGCCTTCGCCGGTGGGCTCTGAAGCACCTTCCCCAACACAGGAACACTCTGCACAAGCTTTGGGATGGACTCTGGGCAAGTTAGGCTCACCCAGATGAGTTAGAGACCATGCGGCTCTGTGCTGCCCTAATGCCTGGGCTGCTGTGCAGAAGATACCAGCACCGGTGCTGCTGGGGAGGAACCACGGCCCATGGAGCCTCCATCCCCTTTGTTCCTTGGCCGCTGTCAGAGCCCCAGCTCGCCAGGACAGATCCCAGAGCAGGTCAGAGTTTGGCAGCTGCCACCTACCTTTGACGGTGTGCCTGAAATCATCTGTTTCCTTCACCACTATTGTTTCCTAGAGTGTGTTCCCGAGGGGTTTGTCAGCCTACTCGCTTCGCACTAGCCTGTGAGTGGGGCCAACCAACTGGTGTTCCCTGGGAGGTTGTTCCTGCCTGAAGAGGCTTCACTCTGCGCAACTGATCTTGTTCAATGCAGTTTCTTTTCTCGCTTTCCTTCCACTGGTGATAACGGGCATTCTCAGACAGCTAAAATAATGTCTGTCTTTGTTCTGATACGAGACCCTTGTGCAGAGATGTGATCTCCCTCAAAAGTGTATTCTATACAATAGATAAAATGCCTCTTAAGTTGTGATTTAAATTGATTTTGATAGAAAGGGTGGAGGAATTGTACATAGAAGGAAAAAAATCTTTTAAAATGAGAAATGAAGCAAATATAGTTCGGTAGTATACTAGTTACAGAATGAACAGCATATTGTATGTGCTGTGTTAGAGGTATGTTATGAATAACAAAAGCACTGGAGCATTTACATATTTGTTTTCAGAAATCCTGGCAGTTGGATTTCACCATTCTGTGTCTCTTTGCCAGAATCACTAAACAGTGGTACATATGGCTTCTGAAGTACCATATGCCATAGAAAACGTTAGCTGATGCCTATACTGATGCGACACACTATAGTCTTTATTTAGATTTTTTTGCAGTTTTGAACAAAGAATATTAGATCATGCAAAACATTGTGCAAGCAGTATGTAGTAGTACGTACAGTAGAACATAATACGTTGCACCCAAAGAAAAGCAAACTTTAAAAGGGGGGGGGGGAAGAAAGGGGGCTATTGTGAATTAGAATGTGCGCGTGCCAAGAAACGTCTCAAACGGCGTGACATGGTTTTGCGGGGCTGAGGCAGGAGATTTCCTAGTGCTGAAAGCAAAGAGTTAAGAGACAGAGCTCTGTGGGCATACAGATTTTGAATCAAGTCCCAGTTCTAAAAGATGTTCCCTACTCCAAAAAGTATTTAGACTTAAATTTAAGTACAGGCTTAAAATCCTTGTAGAGCAAAGGAAATGTGCATGTGTGTGTGAGTGCTGCTCTGCACAGAACCCTCATTGTAGGAGCAGAGAACTCTGCTCTCCCACATAGCTGTCTGAAAACAGTGACAATGAACACAATTTGAATGAGTCATGAGAAATACCTTGAAAATTAAGAAGTTTGGTTTCAAACACAATGACCACCAGGTCTGACCTGGAATCAAAAGATAAAATTAGGCTTTTGTTTTCTTAAGAGGCTTTTTTTTAAGTATTTTTTCCCCCTTCATCTTGACAGGCCTAATGATAATTGCTTTCACATGCTGATGTCAGTGGGAATGCCCGACCCCAAGGGGTGCCTGGTGCTGTAGAGCACCCAGAGCAGCTGCAGGAAGATGCAGTCCTTGGAGGGAAAGGAGAGCAGGGTGGTGTTCCCCAACATCTCTGCTATCCTCTGGAGCAGGGTCCTGCTCTCCCTGTCCATTCTCTTCTGACTCCTCTGTGTGGAGACCGCTGCCCCACAAACACTTAATAGGCTTAGCTTTAAGCACTGCGGTAGATCCAACGGAATTACTCACAGATTAAGCCAAGGTATAATGTTTGGAGAGGGAGGCAGAAGCATTGCCACTCCACCTCGCAGTTTGGTTCCTGTCCTTGTAACACTCCGTTCCAGTGTCTGAGGGGGATACGTTATGGGATTCACACAGCCTGTGCTGAAAGTGTGTTGCTGTACCACACCACTGTTAAATCACAAAAAGTAGGAAATTGGGCAAATATCTTGTAATTTGCAGACACTTAGCTGGGTAAGGCTGATCAACTCACCAGAAGAGAGACAAGCCTGTTGCAGAAGCAAGGTGTTAAGGCTCAACCCTGAGTACGGCCAGAAAGAAAGAAGGCTAAAAGGACAAGGGCTTTTAATGAAGCATGCACCACAGATGGCCAGGCAGGGAAATCGGGGGAGCCGCAGCCGCTGGCTGTGGGAAGGGCTGTCTGATAAGCCTTGGGCAGAGCACACATGGCGTTAGAGATGGGCACAGCCACAGTGCAGCCTGGTAGGGAAAAGTGGATATGGGGCTGCTGGGGGCCTGTGGAAAGGTGTACGTGGGGATTTAATGGCACAGGTAGCAGCAGAGAGGCCAACACTGGAGAGCAAAGCCTGTTATTCTGTGACTGGCTCAAAGCAGAAAAGGTACTGCAAGCTACCAGTGGTCTTTCACAGTGTGAGCACAACTAGTGGAAAAATTAAGATAGCGAGTCTGTCATAGAAATGCCTCTGTGAGGCAAGGGCTGGATGCTGTCTTGTGTAGGTAGTATTTTACACGTTTTGTGAGCCACTACTTAAGTGAATGGATGTAAACAGAAGTAGGAGTGTAAGCTGAAGGAAGGGAGACAGAGGGATGAGAAAGCTTTCACTGAGCACCTATTGGAGGTTGCTTCCTGGCTTCACTGAGCATCAAATACTAACTGAAACACAAACCTCGTTAGGTGGCTGTAATTTTATGAAAGTGGTAAGAAGGGAAGATTAAGATCCATTTCATTGCAAGATGTTTCAATTCCTTTGTAGGAACAAAGACCTTTCCAGGACCTATGAACAGTGGAAAATGGAGTCTCTCTTCCCAGGGAAAGATGGTAGCAGCAGTGCCAAGCAGGTGCTCCTACCCTCCAGCTCCGGCCTCCACATCACTCCGAGGAGAGCACAGTGAGTGCCCAGCCTGCCCTGGTTACACAGCTGCCCTCTTTAGGCTTTGAACCAAGATGTCAAAACCAGCACCAAGCCCACTATGTCACGAGCAGGAGGCTGTCCAGATTGCAGCAGGTAGAGCTCCAGGGAGGAAGGATGGCCTGCATCAGGTTAACTATTGAGCAGGTCAGTGCAGCACATTCCCCTGCATGGTCAGTGGGTTGTACCTGAAGAGGGTAGGCAGGAGGATGTTTTGGGGCTTGCTGCACCCAGGCAGGGGGGAGGTGGGTGCTGCAAACCTGCCTTGCATTCCCTTTCTTTGAAGTTGCTTGGTTTTATTCCCCACCAACACCAAAAAACAAAGCCCAAAACAAGACTAAAAAAAAAAGAGAGAAAACCTCTGTACAACTGAGTTGTTATGGCATCTCAAAGCCCACCCTGGCTGCTTCATGCTTTCATTTCAAATCCATGCTCTTGGGTACCAGGAGGAGTGACACTGACACATTCCTGGGCCTGAGCTGCTCTCCAGGCTGTCCTGATGTGCAGTCTCCCTGTGCTGGAGACATGTGTACTTTATGGGTACAAGCAACCCATTTGCTGCATTAGTCTCATTACTTTCCTTTCAAGAAGCATCCACCGATGTCTGCCCTGCAGTTTGGAAAGGGGTTAACGCTTTCCCTTCCTAAATCCCAACTCAACAGTAACATCTCCCGTGTGCTGCAATTATTAAATGACACTTCACAACTTCATCTCCTCTTCTGCTACATCTGCTCGCTGCTCCCATGTGCAACCCCACTCACATCCCAAACATCTAAATGCATTGTTTCCTCTGCTTCTCCTGCCAGCATGGAAAGAAGCCATCCTCGAAGCAGGATTGCCTTTGAGCTGGCAGCAGACGAGTGATTGGCATTGGGCATTATTGCTGAGACTGTGGCAGGCTGTTTAGCAGAGAACCTTGGCTAATGAATGTCATCCACACCTAGCAGATGTGCCACTGGATGCCATGCCAGATTTTTGACATAATACAGTGCTGCTGGACACGATGGTGCTCGGGAAAAGCCGCGGCGTAACTCATGCCCTCAACGCAGCGTTCCATCTTGCTTGTGGTTCTGCGAGAGAAACAAAACCTGTGCAAGGGAGGATGATGCATCCGTGTCTCCTGCTCCACACCCGTGCTTTTAATCGGTGCATAAATCATATTTGTGCTGGTTTACCTCAAGGGGTAGGGGATCTTAAAAAAAACAGCCAAACATAGCATCATTTTTTTTCCTGTGTTTTCAGCTCCGGCTCCAGCTGGTCACTCCAGTCCCCCGGCTCCACGCCTCGCCCTCCCCGCCGTGCCCGCGGCCAGGCCGGGCGGGGATGGGGGAACCGAGCCAAGGAGGCGCAGATTTCCTACCACCCTCACCCCCGCCGGGAGCCAGGTCTGCTGCAGAAAGGTGCCTGGGACGCGAATCTCGCCGCCGGCAACATCTCCGGCTTCATCTTTCCTCTCCTGCCCTCCATCGGGGGAAGGCAGCATGTGCCCTGCCGAGCAGCCTCCCCGGCGGGGGCGACTTGGGGGGGAGCACTGGGAGACTCCTGGGGGGACACTCTTCACCCCCCCCCTTTACCGCGCCCGGGGGAGCTGGCACCGCGGCGGGCGGGGACGGGGCCGCCGCTGCTCCTAATCCCGGGCATAATCCGGGAAAGCGGCATTAGAGCGGGCGGCCGCTAATCCCGAGCAGCCGCGCCGGGGGTGCGGGTCCCGGGGCCGCGGGTACTGCCCGAGGTCCGGGAGGAGAGGTCCCCGCGCGCGGTGGGGGTTGTCGGCCAAACGCTTTGCTTTTAGGGCACGAGAGGACTCGGTGATTAATCCCCTAATTAGCCGGTGGTGCGCGCGGGGGAGGAGGCGGGAGAGGGCGTCAGCTAGGGC
>VWZK01000361.1:0-38742 GCA_013396935.1 Baryphthengus martii
TCTTTTCTTTTCTTTTCTTTTTCCTTTTCATTCCTTTCCTTTTTTCCTTTCCTTTCCTTTTGCCTTTCCTTTTGACTTTCCTTGACTTTCCTTGACTTTCCTTTCCTGTCCTGTCGTGTCCTGTCCTGTCCTATCCTGTCCTTTCCTTTCCTTTCCTGTCCTGTCCTGTCCTTTCCTTTATTCAATTCTATATTATGTCCTAGGACCTTTTAACCCAAAATTATGCTCCATTGGCAAATTTTCCTATAACAGTTGATTGTCATCATGAGAACAAGGTCCCTTAGATAAAATGGGACTCCCTAAGGAACCCTTTGAGAAAAGTCTGGAAAACCTATACAATCTACACAATTCCTACTGAAAGATAGCCCAGCTTGTGATTTAGCCTTTTAAAATAAAATATTAGGAATGCTTTACAGGTTTGGAGCATTTCTTGTTATGGGAAAGAGATCTCTGCTTTCTTAGACTACCAAGAAATATTTGTGAGGCAGTAATAATTCTTCCAGTGAATTTCATGTTCCCATTGAAACGTCTTTACTTGTTTTAAACAAGGCAAGAATTTCAAAATGATGTTCTGCTGACAAGATCTAAAAATAAAGTCGCTTGGCAATTGCATTGAAATAAGGACTGCTACTACCTTGATGTAAATAGGAGGAAAATCCCATCTTAAAAATTACTTCTATTGCCTCTGGGCATAGTCACCCAGGTGGAGAAATGGCACTTGCTCTTCTTTAAGTCATTTATCAGTTTCAGAGGAAAATGTCTCCGGAGAGCACATCCCTATCTGTTGAGAAGCAGCCAGTACTGCTCTATTTCTGTCTTTGGTATCTCTGTATAACTCTGCAGTTGATGCTACAATAAGAATTATTGACACTTAAGCACAATGATGCATTTCAGTCTGTTACAACTAGTCGTTTCTCGCTCTGACACCGACCTTCTGGCATTAGACCTCCTTGCACCTTCGTTTACCCACCCGTGAAATGAGGGTACAGATACCGACCTCTCTCGTGAAACCAGTCTGAGATTTACTGCTGAAAAGCACCACGTACAAATTACATGGAATATTTAATACTCATTAGCATATGTAAAATTAACACAAACTCCATTGACTTGTCAACTCTCACCCAGAGACGCACTCTTGTGATACCCATTTCTGTCTGAACCTGCCTCAGAGTGGCCAGTTTACGTGAGACTCCACTAGCCACTGGCCAGTTTACATTGGTAAAATTCTACTTGGTCTTCAAAAGCATCTCTTATCCTACAAGTTATGAATCGCTCCTGCGAAGCAAATACAAATCCTGTCTTTGATGAGCATGTAAAACATAAAGATGTCAATAACAGAAGCCACGATGCTTTCTGGTTACGGCAATGGATTGGAAAAACAAGTATTTTTCTATGGCAAGGGTCAATACAAAAGGGTCATTTGTTTGGAGCAAATGAGTGGATGGAACACGAGGCGTGAAGGCCAGGTGGTAATGCCAAGATTCCTATTGCAGTGTCAGGAGCGTCAGAACTTGCTGATTCCATGCTACGCACATGAAAAGAGCTGTCCCTGGTGCAGGGAACTTGCTGACAGGACCACACCAGCCATCTGGATGGCCATCCAGCCTGAGGCCATCTCTTCCTGGTGACTAGCTGTATGGCAGCAGCCCTTGGGTGTTTAGTGGCATCACCGTTTAGTGGCAGATTGTTCCCCCTCTCTCCTGTATTTACCCGTTTCACACAGCAGTGCTTAGCGAGTAAGTTTATAACATTCTTCATTAAGAATTTACATACAGAGAAAATTAAACCTGACTAAGAACCTAATCAGCTATTTTGTAATTTGATGAAGTGATGAGACCTACCAAGGGACTTAATCCAAGGAGCTTTGCGTGCTAATCTGATGCTAAGCACCAGAAGGGCTTCGGGGACACCAACTTCTCTTGGGTTTCTTGCCCACCATCAAAACTGCACGGCTATAATTAACATCAATCGTATGAGATAAATGGAAGACCAAAAGGTACCTGGGGGACTACAATGCTCAGGATGAGAACCTGTGCTAGCCAACACTGTCACTGGGGAGTAATTAGGTCTTCTGCAAATCCTACTAGGCCTCCCACATCTCCAGCTACCTTCTGGCACATCTTGCTTAAACACCGAATCAGAATCATAGAATCACTATGGTTGGAAAGGACCTCCAGGATCATTTAGTCCAACCTTCATCCCAGCATCCCTAACCACTAGACCATAGCCTCAAGTGCTATATCTACTTGTTTCTTAAACACTCCAGGGATGGTGACTTCACCACCTCCCTGGGCAGCCTGTTCCAGTGCCTAACCACTCTCTTAGTAAAGAATTTCTTCCTAATATCCAATCTAAACCTCCCCTGGCACAACTTGAGGCCATTTCCTCTCATCCTATCATTAGTAATTTGGGAAAAGAGACCAGCACTGGCCTCGCTACAACCTCCTTTTAGGTAGTTGTAGAGAGCAATGAGGTCTGCTCTCTGCCTCCTCTTCTCTAGACTAAACAACCCCAGGTCCTTCAACCTCTCTTCATAAGGAATGTTTTCTAGACCTCTCACCAGCCTTGTTGCCCTTCTCTGTACCTGCTCCAGCACCTCAATGTCCTTCTTATCCTGTGGTGACCAAAACTGGACACAGTACTCAAGGTGCGGTCTCACAAGTGCCGAGTACCGGCACAGTGCCGAGTGCTGGGTGACTAAGGACTCCAATATAGACAGGATAATATTGAGAAGAAAAGAAACGTGGGGAGCTGCTGGCAGTTTGGCCGGCATTCTTGGAGCGAGAAGTAATGTCTCTTCCCCGGAACATTTTAACCAGTATAAATATATCAATACTATACACGTTTTAAGTAGGCTTCTTCATGATTCATGATGAATCAGAGGCTGCAGCTGCCCTGCTCTGTGCGCAGGTATGGTGTGAAAGTGAACTAGAAAGTGCCATCAAGCCATAATGATACACTTTGTTTACAGACCTCATTTCATTTCCAACATTTCAAGGCCTTGCCAGTATTAATTAATTAAAATCTTGCAACAGCTCTCTGAGTTGGGCAAGGACTAGTCTATCAGTCAGTAAACGTGGAGGCCCTGAAGGCTAGAGTGAGACTGCCTGCTTTAGGCACCCAATTTATTTGTTGCAACATCTGAAGGAAAAAAAAAAAAAAAAAAAATAGGTGCATGGCTCCAGCAGAATGATTCAGATCACTTAAGGCAGGTACTTACGCAAACTATACAAGCAACGCCTCTGAAGTAGCACCCAAGAGATGTTCACATGTTTCTCCATCAACCGAACGGCGAGCTGTGGGTGCTTCATGGGGTGATTTAGTGTGGTTACAGGCAGCCTCTCAGGCGTAGGCACTAGGAAATACTATTCTCACAAGTGCGGCTGGGTAAGTGCTTAATTCAAGGCTCAACAGTGTGCGAACCTGCTTACGTGGGAATCAAAATGCAAATTCCCCTCTGAAGGGCAAGCACCTGTGTTGTGGGGTAAGTGGGTGGAGGAAGGACAAGATATTAATAGTTTGAGCACTTATCCATCAAATAGAAAAGTAGAGGTCTAAGCTATCCAGCCCGAGGGTGTCTGACTCCAGCATTTCCACTTGCCTAGACTATACCAGGCTACAATAAGGCTGGAGCAGACAACCAGAAAAATAAAGAGGCAGAAGCTAAAGAGTTTTCAGTCTAGTGGAAGGGAAGGTCTTTTGTTTGTAAATCTTCTATTTCAGAGCTCTATCAGATAAATGGCATGAAGCAAGTCAGGCCAGGGAACAGGCGTTCCCTCGTGACCCAGGCTTAGCTGGCACTTAGGAACGTTCAGGTGTTTCCACACCGACAGACTGACTTGTCCCTCTCCTGCATCCTGGCATCCAGGTCCTCCGCCCTCTGCGCTCATCAGTTGGCCATTAGGGAGCCATTTGTTCCATCCAAGAGGAAAGCTGGGCATGGCCAAGATGACAATGTGCGCCAGGGTCTGCTCCAGGTACAGTGTGGAGGTGCATCACACATCTTTGTCTCTTTACCTGGTGTGATATTTCAATGTTAGCTTGACGTCCCCGAAACCCAGTAACCCTGATGTCATTTTCCAGAGCACACAGAAAGTAGCTGGCTGCAGAAAGGGCCCAATTTTGGCATCTGCATTAGAAAAGGAGAAGAAAAATATCCAAACAAACCAAAACTAAAAAACAAACCAGAAATACTGCTAACTGTACCCTAAGGCTACAGGGAGATGTCGCCCAGAGAAGATCCGGATCAAATGCTGTGGAACGTGGATCAATTTGCCCACTCCAGACACTCCCAGCTCTCAGCTGTGTGAACACAAGCCAGTCTGCAACACACAGTTCAGAGGCATAGACACTTTCTGGTTTGGCCCACAAAAAGAGTATAAACATGCCCTGAATTTCTCTTGCTGAGGTGTTCCATGCTGGCTTAATGTCACCTAAAACTGATGGGTTTGATCAGACTGTGACTTAATGAAGCAGGCCCTTTTCAACACCTCCGGAGATATTAGCAGCTCCTCATCCACTCGTGAGTCATGATGGACTGCCAGGAGCTGTTGATGGCTGAACACATGTGAAACCATATGCTTATGTGCTTAAGTGACTCTTAAGTCCAAAATACACTGTCCAGATTTATATATACATTCTGTTTCTCTGGGATGTAGGTTCTTCTTCAGATGAAACAGACTGAGCCGTTCCCTGAGAGTTAGATACATCCAGTTCATTCTCATGGGAGTTAAGTTGACTCATGGAAGGTCTAAATCGCAATCACTAACTTCTTCAAACCATGCAGCACCTCAGAAACAGAGCGGAGAAAAAGACTTGGGTGTCTTGAACCTGGACTTGAGCCTGATTTATTATCATTTTTACCTGCCAGAGGCTTCTTTGATCTCAGCAAGACTCTTTCCCTATGAGCGGTAGAGAAGGAGAATTTGGGTTAATGTATCCTGCTCTACACACTCTTTAACATAAGACTGGCTCCTATTAAGCCTTTTAGCACTTTGTCCTTTTATGCAAGAACCTGCACAGCTGACTTGGCTAAACTTTTAATGGGTACGCTTCTAGTGTGGGAGGAAATGTTAAGCGCTGCTTATTGTTACTTAGAATTAACACACCCAAATGCCATAGCTCCATCCAGAGTTCCCAGGCACCTCGCTTCCTTACCATCTACCACAGCACGCTATATCACAAAGAAGATCTTCCCTACCGCCTAAAGTTATGTCATGATGCGGCGCAGGAGCCAAAGAAAGCTGGGTTTGCAAAACGCACGCGTTGCTTCAGGTGGCAGGGAACTCATTTAAGAGATCAGGCAAGAGCCATTAATTTCAGCGCAATAGATTTCTCCGCTGTTCTTATTCACCGAGATGTTTGTCTCGCTAGATCGAATCGATGAAATCACAACAGATCGCTCAGCGTGCCAGCGACAGCCAATATCTGCCTCGCACCTCAGAGAGGCGTCCCTTTAACAAATGCCTTCAGTTTCTGCCTGCCACATCTCTACCGTTCAAGCCTCTTCTGCTAGAGATGGAAAAGTTAAAGTTTTCCAAAGCACTTGGCTGAGTCAGAAGCTCCTTCGGGCAGCCACGCGCAGGCGTGCGTACGGACTGCCCTGCTAGCTGTCAATTTGGCCCCACCGTGCTGAAGGAGACGTGCCATTGTCCTTGGGTGCACTTCTGGATGACACGTGTGGGGCGTACGCAGCTCCACCCTCAGCTGAGGTGGGAAACTTGTTCAAAGTGGTTTTGAGGTTTTGCTAAGAAGCAAAACAGGAAATCTGTATGAATCTGGAGTTTAACTATTTTTTTTTCAACCTGCTGTCTTTTTCTTTTTTTTTTGTTGTTTTTTTTTTCCAATAGAAAAGAAATAAATATCAGAATGACAAACATTCAGCACCTGACCACGTCCCAGTTCCAGGATAAGCCCGAGGTTTTACTAGACTTAGGCAGCAAAGAGAACCTGGAGTAGTCCAGAGATTTAGCTTTTTTTTCTTTTTTAAGCAAACCAAGCAACTCAAAGGCTGTGTCAACTTACCTAAGTACTCTTTATGCCAACTAATCACAGCTGGCACAGAAAACAGTGCTGACTGTTGCTCTTTTCCCTGCCTACACTGGAGGCAAGGAAGGCCAAAGACAGAGCTGAAACAGCAGCTCTGTACCATCTAGAGAGACTCCATATCCTCAGTCTGGCTGCTGGGCGAGCAGAGGAACGACCACTGAATTACTCCTAAAAAATCAGGGAAAAGGACAAGGAAGTGAAGTGAGGAGCATCAGCACATGCCTGCCAGCGCCAGCACGCTGACCCCATAGACGGTACTGCTACCACTGCTGAGGTACCTGGTGCCTCTGTCCCTTTTGTCCCCAGCCTTCCCTCTTGCAACTGTGAAAGCCATCAGAGCTGGTTTTGTAGCCTTAGTAATGCAGGCCCTCCCCAGGCCTCAGAAAGCTATGGCAAAACCATCAAGTTGTCTCGGGAGCCTGGGAATGGGAAAGCCATCGATACTGGCCTCAATGTGGAACCTAACAGCTAAAAACTCCATCATCAGAACTGAGAACTACAGAGCTTTGTGGTACGCTGCTGATTCACATTCTCTGACGCTGCTGATCAAACTCTACCTAGATGTCTCCACAATTCTGTTTCTAGTGCTATGTAGTGCTGGTTTCGGTCAGATTCTGTGCTGAGATAAGCTGTTGTCATTCACAAACAACTGCACGAAGACAAGCGAGTTACTCGTAGGTATAACACATATTGGCTGAGCTCTATCTTGCAATTGGGAGCAGCCAGTCGAGTTGCTCACAGTTTACTCCCAGCTTATTTAAGCTGCCTGTGTGAGTGCCGCATAAGACACCAGCAACACCTTCTTTTGCTGCCACTCCAGCATCACTCTGACGTCAGCCCTCTGATTTGATTTTCTGTCGCTGTTCTCACAGATTAAATTTCAACCAGTGACCCACGGCTTGATAGCTCATTAGCAAATCCCTCTGAGCCATCTAGTCCTGTCCTTGTTTGACAGTTAACTCTGCATTGTACATACTCCCAAAGCCTCCTGAAATCAGCACCGCCCCATGTGAAAGCTCGGTCAGACTCGGTGCTGCCGCAAAAGCCTGCAGGGATCCATGCCCAGCTGCATGTTCTCAATGACAAATCACTAACGATTCCTATTATGACTCCTTGGGTCTTTTCAAGTCACTGAGGTTGTGTAAAATCTCCTCCATAGACAGTCAGAGCTTTTCTTTCCCACCCTTCCACTCAGCCCTTGATCTGCAGGGGAATTATTCTGACTTCCTTCTCGGTGAAACCTTAAAACAGGACATTCTTATTCCTTTTGTTGTTCAGCATCATTATTGCAATCAGACAGACTAAGGCAGCTGTGATAATGTTCTTCCAGCTCTCTTTTGCCGTGATACATGAATATAAAACTCTTGTCAGGAGGTGGGAATGGAGAGGCTGCCTCAGACCATGCTCTGGAGGTCACAGACCCTAACTCTCACTTTTGCAGTTGAGTAGGACAGGACACAGGTTGCCTCGAGTGCATTATGATCCCACTTACCAGCAGATATCTTGACCTTAGCTTTTCCTATACCCAGCTTTGAGTCACAACGACCAGCAGGTTAACAGTGAAGGTAGAGCCATTGCTCTGTTTCACTTCCTCTGTGCATCTGAACAGATCTCTTGCCTTGTACCTGATCGGTGCCTTTGAGCAAGACATTATATGGCGTATAGTCCAGAGCTACAGCACAGTTTTCCTTCTAACTCTTCTTAAATGGCCACTTATCCAAGTATTCAGGCTGTGTATGCTGTCAAAACCTTAACCAATCCCTTTCCTACAAGCTAAGGGAATCTTTATAAATGCTGAACCAAGACCATTTTCAGAACCTGGCAAACAGAGCACAGTGGTGAGGATTCTGACATGTCCCCACTGAAGGCACGGATGGGACTTACCAGCCTTACACTCTCTTTTGCCTCGACAGATAACTCCACAAGTCAACCTCACCAACTTCAGTGGGGAGACGCCTGATTTACACCGGGCCCAGACGAGAAACCAGCCACGATTCTTTATTGCCTTTTAAAGCCAAGAGCCCAGCAGAAGCCAATTGTGTCTGACGCGAAGCTGCTGCACACCCAATGTGGAATCTGCACAACTCCATAAACCAGCAGTGGTCTAAATAAAAACTTCAAACAAGGCATTCTGGCATTGGCCAGAAAAAAAAAAAAAAAAAAAACAAGAAAAAAAAAACCCCGAAGATAAATAGCTGGGAGCTGCCAAGTTGTGAAGGAAGAACTGCTTGACTGTTGGACGGAGAGCAAAGTAAGAGGCAGAAATTAGTCAGGGTTCTGGGAGGCTTGTAACACTCCCAAAAAGAAAAGGGGTCACAGCATTTAATTTGATTAATACATCGCTGGTCCAAAAGGCTTTGTACTGAGCCGCAGGCAGAGCAATAAACATACAATCATTAAGAGTGGAAATAAAAGATTGGTTGGGTGGTAAATACTCCAACTCCCTCTCATACTCCAGCGTCCCTCTTGTTTCTCCTCTCCTTGGTCAGTGCAAATATTGGAAGCCAACATAGTAAGCAAGTGGTAACATTCAAACAACAAAACAAAACTCACTGCATTTCAAACGCCTTGGTCAAAACACTTTCAAGGAAAGCTTTGACTTGGTTTCCACATCATTTTTGTATTCCCTTAACAGGCCATTCCTCTAGGAAATGCCGTGGGCAGAATGGAGCAACAGTCATGCTAACTTGGCCTCCTCTCCCCAGGGCCGACAGAAGTCTCAGTGGGAAATGACAAAAAGGACGTTTATCATAAGTGGGCCAGATAATGCTTTTGGAGGCCATTTCAGTAGTTTCGGTTGTACTCCTAAGAATCCAGAGGCCCAAAGAGCTGTTTTGATGGATGTAACTTTATTGAAAAATAACAGCATTTTGTAAAGCTCTGGTGATAACTTTTATAGGCCAGATGATACAAACACTCACCCCATAATTCTACAGTGCCTGCCCCTCACCACAGGACACAGGAGGAGGGGAGAACCCCCTCACTGACACTGGGGCTGGAAAACCTTTGCAGCTGCTTGAAGGAGCCTGGGGTGTCCGAGAAAACCACAGCAGAAGCAGAGCTGGGTAAAGGGAGGGTAACTAATACTCCATATATTGTCTGTAAGTGAGGTTCATGTCTGGATCTTCTCTCATCTGCTTCAAGCACTGCCACTGCTCCCACTCTCTGTTCGCTGGGCATCGATGTGTATCAGGCCTCACCGTGATTCTGTCCAGCAAGACACTACTTTTATCCCCCCTCTCCCACACAGACACTGAGGTTTATCAGAGTTTGGAATCGTAGAATCACAGAATGGTCTCATCACCCTCATAGTGAAGAGCTTCTTCCTAATTTCTAATCCAAATCTACCCTGTTTCAATTCAAAGCCATCACCTCTCATCCTATCACTACAAGTCCTTGTAAAATGTCCCTCCTAAGCTTTCCTGTAGGCTCCCTTCAGATACTGGAAGGCCCCCAGAGCCCTGAGAGGTCTCCCCAGAGACCTCTCAGGGCTGAACAACCTCAACTCCCTCAGTCTGTCCTCATAGGAGAGGGGTTCTATCTCTCCCACCACCTTAGTGGCTCTCCCCTGGACCCTCTCCAACAGGTTAATGTCTTTTTTGTGTCAAGGGCTCCAGAGCTGGACCCAGCACTGTAGAGGGGTTCTCACCAGAATGGAGTAGAGGAATAGAATCACCTCCCTCAACCTACTGGCCATGCTGCTTTTGATACAGCCCAGGATATGGTTGGCACTTCAGACAATATAGACACTTTTCTGCAGTCATGTGAGAAAATGATGATATAGAAGGTGGGATAATGAACTAACTCTGCAATTCTGGAGCTATAAAAAAAAAAAAAAAAGTATTTATGGAAAGTATTATTATACAAAAATCAGCAAAGTTTGGTTAATAAGGCAGTTGGCTAACTCTATTTCCCTGCACATTCCGTACACCATCAGAAGAATAAATATGATTTATCCACAACTGAAAAACATATTCTTTCTCAGTATAAAACTGTGGCTGTTTAAGGCTTCATGATAATACTCCAGAACTGCATATGCTGTTTCTTAACAAAAAAAGCCCACACAACACCGTCCTCAAACCATAACAAAACTCACGGTACCATGGCCAATACTTCTCCGTGTTTGATTCTGCGCATAGTAAGTCCTGATTTAAATCACACAAACATATTTTATTTTCAAGAGGGGACAAACCAGAGGTTTATTCAGTGCTGTGTGGCAATGGCCAATTCCATCGGGAAACTGAGCTGTGGAGGGGAGTTCTGTCAGGGAAGAAAACTCATCTGGATAGATGACACTCCTCAGCAGAGCACGGCTACTTACGTGTGTGTTTGTGCCGATATCAGACGAATGCTGCTCATTCGTGTGATTGTCACTTCTCCCTTCCTCCACTATGTCTCCTGCTCTCCCTTTGGAAGGTTTAATCACCCCATGTAAGGCTTTTTAATGGGAACAAGGGCACTTTTGAGATAAAGACGTTGGAAAATAACTTTAAACAAATAGAGCACACAGTCCTGCATTTCGTAAGCTTGACTTGTGTATGTATGCACACAGGACACAGTCCCTCTTCTCCCACTCAAGTCACAGGGCTGAACACTACTCACTGTGTGATGCCCATCCTCCATCCGAAGCTGACACTGGATCTTTCAGAGTTAAACCAGCACCATACAGACTGGCTGAGGAGGAAAGGTCAAATCAGAAGAAATTCAGCTTGTAGTACTGCTGAATGCTGTGGGGTGGCTTGTAGGTAAGTTAAGCATTAATTTGTGAAGCATGTTTGTTATGCTAACTATCCAGCTTTCAGAGGCTGATGATTACTACCTTCCTAATAGCTCCACATAATTAACTTCATATTCCTGTAAATTTACTGTGCATGGTGTCTGTGCTGTATCTGATGAAACCATGTACTTATTAGCTGATCTTTGAGCCATGATGCCCAATATGCAAGCAAAGCAGCCTTTGCTTGTAGGATCATCATTTTCTAAAAACAGAGGCAGAAATACTGTGAGTGTAAAGTAGCACAGACCTTGATTAAAAAGTAGAAATAGTCCTGCACACAGTGACTTTTGACCTCTGCTTCACCCTCAGCTACATCCTGGCCTGCAAAGGAGGACGTACTCAAAGAGGTTGTAGGCACAAATTATATCTATACACCTTATAAACTCCAATGTGCTTTTCCTCATTTGCCCACCTATGGAAACAGGGAAGAGGGAACCATTCCTTCTTTGTTCCAAGGCATGAGCTATGGCATCGAGACTGCTCATCAGCAGTGCAAGCCTCTCCTTCAGCATCACGTACGGAAGAGAAGCAGGCAGACCTGTGACAAGGAGATGTGGGGTTTGCTATGAGGACTTCTTTAAAATACAGCTCTGCTCTCAGTCTCCCCAGCCCAGCTGTGGCTCCAAGCTGTGGCCTCTCCCTGGGTCCCTCACCTGGGGCTTCTGTATCTGCTGGAGAGCAGATGAAAAGATCAGCCACCAAGCTGTGCACGGTGCCTCAGGTCACAGAGTGCCAGAGGGGCCTCAACAATGGTTTTGCAAATTCAGGAGGTGTACCTCTGCCTTCAGGGAGTAGGAGGAGGGAGACAGCTGAGCCAATGCTTGGTGCACACAACATGAAGGCTCAGTTTAGGTGGCAGTATGACGGTGGCAAGGCAGGATCTGAAACACCTTCTGCTGTATCTTAACCTATAAGCCAGACTAATGCCACTTGACTTTGCATCAGTCAAACAGGAAGGCAGGGTTTAATGAGTTTTGATTAATTAGTCTTCCTAAGTGCAACAGGGTTAAGTGAGCACGAGGAATCTTACAAAAACAGCAATTTCAGGAAAACACAGCAGGCCATGGGGAGTGGAAGGGAAGAAAGCTGGGGAGAGTTATTAATTAGTGTTTACGGAAAGGACTCCAGTTTCTCCAGAGCAATGGTGGAGAAACAAGCAGCTCACTAGGAGAATAACCATGTTTGTTAACACTGCACATGCAATCCTGAAAGATCTCACGAGAAGTAAAACAAGGCAAAAAACACGAGATCCCCACTAATGAAAGGCCAGTGATAATCCCAGCTGGTGCAGTAATGGGAATGGATATTTGTTGTGGCCGAGGGGGCTGCTGGCACTCCTTCAATGGGACCCTTCACTCCTGATACAAATTTCTTGTGCCAGGACTGCAACCAGCTCCTCCAGCAAGTTAGAGGGACAACTTTTCCCCTGGCATGCTAATTTTCTAGATTGTAAAATCATATATGGACTTTAAAGTTACATAGGCAGGACTCTTTTCTGCTACATGCATGACCAATGCATAGCGGCAGGGAACAATGAACTTTTCAGAAAAGGCTGTGATGCTACAATACAAAAAATAATAATAAAATTAACCATACAACAGCACCTGCATCTGCACACTACACTGAAACAAACTACAGTGCCTGAATGCCAAAGAACACTAAGTGATTCTCTCATCACTCTTATCATGGGTATCTCTACTGAGCATGGGCGGATTTTGCTCCATGTTTTATCTCCAGCAGCGTACCATGAGGTTGCAAATGGCATTACTGAACACGCCAAAATGCACATGCCGTAAAGATAACACTGAAATTGTGACATAAATCTATTTTCTGTTTTCATCTGAATATTCAGGATGTCTCTTCTTATCTCTGTTATGTAATGTTTTCATATTCTGAAAGACGACAAATACCAAATGGCAAGAACAATCAGGCTGTGGAAATCTCCTCCTGGGACTGAGCTGCATGTTCTCACGGGGCTTTTTTTTCTTATACTTTTTATTTTTATGATTAGCCAATCATTATTTAGCCGTCTCAGGAAAACACAAGGTGAATTAAGAGAAGAAGGTCAAGGTTATCATGGAAAAGTTTAATCCCTCCTTAGCGGGAATGGGTTAATAGTTATAGCTAGACTCAAGTGTGGACCTCTGGTGGGAATCCCAGTGAAGGTCAAAGGCAGAGAGAAAAAAAGGCTGCACTGAGATCTTAGACAGTCATAAGCAGACAGATGTTCCTAGGCTTTAATGAGCAGTCTTGGCTCCAGGCCTTTCTTGGCAGAGCTGTTTAGTTTTAGAATTTTTCCTTGTAGTGCAAGGTATGGCTCTGGTTAGCTGGCTCTGCTTAGCTAACTGCTGATGATTTTTCCATCTAAATAATAGCTTGATAATGAAGAAACCAGTCTATAATCTGTGACATGATGGATTAGGTCATGGGGAATGATGTGCAGTTGTAATCATGAAAAATAAAAATAAATAAAAATAATAATTTTAGTTTAAAGGAGAGCCAGTTTTAAAAGTGTAAAGACCGAATCTGATGGAGCTCCTACTGCATGTTCTACCACTAAATCTTACGTTTTTATCATTGTGGACAATAAACTGAAGGAAAATAATGTGAAATGGGAGATTTTCTTTAGCAGTTCTATTTCCAAGTCAGCCTAGTGGGGATCATGACCCTACTATGGAAATTCATTTGGGTTCAGCAGCTCTGAGAATTTTCTCTTGACAATTTACTATGCCTAAACGAAATATATCAAACTGGAAAGTACATATTTAGCAAACATCTTCTGTTCAGAAAGCAAAAAGTCTACAAATCTGTTACCTAACTGTGAAATCAGTAACTTCCACTAAAAAACCTGAAAAATAGCCTTGTTAAAAGTTTTGAAGACTTTTAACCCTTGTCTACTAGGACCTAACTTCCTTAACGCAAGAGCCACCGCAGCACTTGGTGGAGAACAATTTTGTTCTTTGACAGCCATGTAGCAACTCTGATACAACCAGTCACTGAATCCAGTCTCTTTTCCAGTATTTCTGGGTGTCACAATTGGTCTGATACAAGTAGTGTCATGAATAGGAGTGCTTTTGTAGGATAAGCTCACACTTTACACTGCTTTTCATTGCTGTAGTCCAGATACTGTTCTCGGTGAAGGAAATGGGAATGTCTAGGTGGCTTAAGTATGAGCAGTCTTTGGATCTCAATCAGTTACAAGTCAATAAAAAACTTGAGAGCCTTATGTTGGCAGGTTATACAAATTCTCCGCTCCCTCTGTGTTCTCAGCTGATTCTCTTTTCTTTTTGGAGACTACGAATTACGTTTCTTTGAAGCTCTTTTTTAGCACATCAGAATCTCATCTACCACTGGTCGGTTCAGTAAAGCCCACCCTTTTCCAGAACCAAGTGTGAAATCTGCTTTGTGATAAATATCTGATGGTGCAGGAGCTCTGGGCTTGCTCCCAAGCTAAATCAATTTATATTACAGCAAAACACCTGCCTCTGTGTCATCACAAAAGCAGCTCCCTATTGTAAAGTACTATTCCGTCTCTCAGACAAGATTGAGATTTTCTTTTTCCCTCCGCTCTGTAGAAGAGGAACAGATGTCCTTAGCAGCCAAAAGAAGCTTCCTCCTTCCTCATCTACCCGACTTATATTTCCAAGTCCTAAAACTCTTCAGAGTCAATCGGCTAGCGTTCATTTTTTCCATGACATCAGTCCCTTCCCACAGCCACTCAATTCTCAGGATAATTACTTTGCATGACACCTGCTGACTGGAATTGACAGATTTACACCAGGGTTCTACCCAGGGTCTCCATACATTCAGCCCAGCTATCACCACGATGGGTCCCTCTGGATCAGCCATACACCACACCCACCATGGGACGCAGATCCACAACTTCCTATGTGTCCGGTCCATCACATCAACAGGTGGCTTTCGTACACTTTGTGGGCCAGAGGACTGACTCTCTGCTCGGTACCATGGCTGTTCTCCCAAAGGCTGTGCAACGGTGACCACTCCGTGACACTAGACACCAATAAGAGGGATGCCTATCTTGCCAACAGGTATTTTAATTGCTGCTTTTGCAACGTGAAGTAGTGAGATTTTTGGAGGAAGGGCAACAAGCTATCAGAGTAAATATAGTAAAATACAGGACAATATTTATAAAAATGCTGTATAACAACTCAATGACTGGTAAAGGTCTTGGCTTAATGCGTTGACAACCTTCTTGTTGATCTCCTCAAAGTTTGGATACAGAATGGGGGTCAGTTACAAAAAACCCCAGAGAAGTTATTGAGTCATCAATCTATTTGTTGTAACTGGCAAGTCCCTCCTTGATCAGCATTAAAATTTAAACGCAGTAAGTTAAAACTGAATAAAGCAAGTCTTACCTGAAGAGGCTGAAGAATCGTAAGTACTTCTGTCCTTCCTATTTGTCCTGAACGGCTGAATGTCCTTTTCCCTGTAAGTTCCAAATCCTTCAAAGCTTCTTCTTTTATTCCCACTTGCATCGTTGTCCCGCTTCTCACTTGAGGAATTAATTTCACCAAACATGTCCAGGGACTCTGACCTTCCATTACTCTCAGTATTACCAGAGTATCTCTTTGTGCAAGAGTCAATGGGATCGTTGCTCGAGTCACTTTTATCTTTACTCTGCGTCCACTGCTGGGCATCAGAAAGTGATAACGTAGAGAGTGTATCCACTTCGAAGTTACTCTTTGAGCCTTTGTGTCCGTTTTCACAATGCTGGTGCTTCTGCTTCTCCTTATGCTTGCTCTTCTCGTTGAGCAAGGAGAGGTCTTTATCTGAGCCGCTTAGTCTTTCATTGATCGCGTGGCTGGAGAAGCCGGTGGACTTGCTAGCAAAGAGACCACTCAGATCTTCGTGTGTCCCCAATATCCGCTCATCCTTATGCTTGTGCTTATGTTTGTGTTTCCTTTTGTGAAGTCGGCCACTTGAAAGGCTTGCTCCTCCGACCTTTGGAGGAGCCAAAGAGGACTGCATGTCTCCAAGGCCCATTCCCACAGGTGTTTGTAGGTGCACTCCGTGTTTCGCTTTATGCTTGGCAGTGGTGGACATCTTCATGTGAGAGCTTGCATGGAATTGGGGTGGGGGCACGGTAGGTCTCATAAATGGGGAAGCCGCTCCGAGCGTGTGAGACAGGTACAAAGGAGCTGGATACTGACCGTAGTAACCAAGATTCATCATAGGCATTGATGTGTAAGGCATTCCATAGGGTGCATAGTAACTCCCACTGGGAATAGGGTAACCGAACCCTTGTAAAAAAGGCACCTTTGTCATGGTGTCATTGGTTTTGGCAGGTCTACCACGCTTCTTCTTAGACTTCATGTCAGAGGTCCTGCGAAGATAGAGCAATGGGTCATACTGGATATATGGCACAGGGTAGTAGTGATCAAAATTAATCCTGAAGATGCTGGGATATGGATTTTCATGATAAAATGTGTAACTTCTATGGGAAATCCTGAACACTTGAAACTTATTGATGAGTTCCTCAAGGTCTGCCAGAAACTGGAGGTCATCTCTGTTCTGCAGGCTTTTCCTTTTCCTCTTGTGCTTTGGCTTTTTAATACTCTCGTGAGAGAGAAAGTTATCCACAATGAGATGCTTCTGCCGGTGACCATGCCTGTTCTTTGTGCTGGTGTCAGATGGGATAGCCTCTGGATTGTCCAGGGTGCAGAAATCAAAGGAGTATCTCCGGCGGGACTCTGAGCTTTTCTCGGCTTGGTCAGAAGTGCTGTTGTTGTCTGTACCTATCCCACTGTCGCTCGGTATGGTTTCCTCGCTGTGAGACTCGCTCACTGGCGACAGCGTGACTTCTTTCAGAGAACCTATTTCACAGAGGTGGGAAGGTGAATTAGCCATTAACCTGGGTGGAGACAGCTTCCATGTTCCACTGTGCATTCCTTTCTGGGTTTTAGTAGGAAGAGCACTGATAGGTTGAAGATTTGGCATAGTTTTTAACTCTGAAAAATTGGTTTCAGTGCTTGCAGGGCTAAGGTTGCCATTAGTCCCCACTAACTGTGTCGAAAGCGGATGAATAGCTGCTGGTGACGATGCCACAAGTGACTGCAGGTTGGAAGGCACTGCTGGGTTTTCTGGCTGGCTGGAAACAGGCCTTGAGTGCTTGATGGCTGTCTTAGGTTCTTCTGGCTGAGGCTGCAGCTCTGCTCTTGGCTTTCTGCCCCGTTTTTTACCGATGTAGATAGTCCCCCTTTTGCTGACATTGATCTGCTTCCCTAGTCTGGCATCAATGGTGGCTGGCCCAGCACTAGATGGTGGCTGGACTTTTGCTTTCAGAGCTATGCTGCTGGAGCAGGAGGACAAGATCTGATTGAGAATATTCTTCCGCTTGAGGGTCTTCATTTTATTAATGGTCTTGATGGTCTTCTTATCCAAGACCCCCAGCTTCCCAACCTTTTTGTGAAACTTGAGTTCACTGATGGACTTCTCCTCTCCTGGGATCATCTGGGCCAACTTGGCCAGATTCCGTCTCCTCTTCCTTTTCTTTGTTCCTGGAAATTCGCGATTGATTGGACTCACTGGGCTGGTGGAGGTCCCCTCATGAATGGTTTCAACAGTGAGCAAAGGCTGTTTCTTTGGTCGTCCTCTTTTTTTCTTGACAGGTGTGATCACAGTAAGACTGTCTGTATTGGTATACAGAGGGCTGGATGGTGTGATGGGATAGGCTGAAGGAGGCTCCACCATCAGCTTCTCAGATGTTGTCATGGAGGTCTCCCGAAGGATAGATTTAGGTTTGCTGCAGGTCCATCTCCGCTTAGCTGCATGTTTGGGGTGCTGGACCTCAGACAATTTGCCAGCTGTGGGAAGATCAGTGGGAAGGAGAGTGGATGTCACAGCTACAGATTTTCTGAGTCTGGTGGCACTGTTGGGGGAAGATTTGTCGATGAGCACACTGCTGTCAATAGCTATTAAGGGGGACTCATTTTCAATCACTTTCCCTGGCTTTGTGACTCGAAGATCTTTTTTGCTCCCCTCTGGCTGAGAGCTAGTCCTGTTTGCTACTTCACTGCTCATAGCAAGTCCAGAAGGCAGGCTTTTCTCCTGGATAATTTTCTCTATGGAAGATTTTGTGGATTGCCTTTTTTTCCTTTTGTGGCTGGATGTATCTGTTGTCGGAGACTTTATTGGAATAGTAATTCGTACGTGACTGGCGTCACTTTCACAAGTGCTAGCAGAAGCGGGATTCTGCTTCAAGGGTGATGTATCCAACACACTGTCCATCGAGTAAGACTCCTTTTTCCCTTCCATGCTGTCATGGGCTTTGCTGTCAAATGCTTTCTGAGTGCTCTTCACCCATTCGATATCTGCGGTTTGGATGGTTTGACTTATCAAGTCCTTTTTGCTGGATTTCTTCTTTGTGCTCGCGGCGGGCTGATCGGGGGCCTCCAGCTGCACACCTCCCTCTTGATCACTGAGAGGCAGAAGCCCATTGCACTCGGAGATGCCGCTCGGCTGGGTGGCCACACTGATGTTGTTGGGTGATGGGACTGCACTGCAAATGGCAAGCTCTTTAGTACCGGCCGACAGCTGCCCCCATGTGCTGCCGGCACACGATTTCTTTGCCTGGGATTTGCTAAAGGAAACTGTAGGCTCCAGAGAGGGGACCTTGGTGGCACTAACTGCTTCTCGGCTGGGTTCAGTGCTGATGAAGCAACTTTGAGAAGTGGATCCAGTATCAGGACTCGCTGACCAGTCAAGATGGTGTTGGTTGCTACTCTTCTGCTGGTGCTTTGATTTTAAGGTGTCACTGGTGAAGTCTTGTTGGAGGCCTGGATCATAGTGCAGAGTAGAATGTTTTTGTGGCCTCTCATAAACCTGGAAGGCAGAAGAAAATAAATAGAAAAAATTAGTTTATCACTCCATTCGTAATCTCTGGTTGCAGCTCTTTATTTGTACAGTGAATGACAACTCTTCGTAACCAAGGTCCTTGTAAGAGTCAGGAGCTGTTATAAAGTCTTCCTATATTTGAGCCAGTTTTGCATCTAGATTCATGCTCTGTAAAGAAATTTTGTTTTCCCACTCTAAAAACAATGGAAATGTTTCTATAAATGTTAAATTGCTACGGAAACATATTCTATTGATTTTTAATTTAAAACACAAGCGAAATATTCACTTTCAATGGACGAATGGTGCAACTCAGCCTCCTGGTGAGAATCCCTTTTTCCTAAAAAATAATCCTCACAGAACTTGATGTTCAACAACAGCAATTAAGATCATTGTTGTAAACAACAACCATGCAAAATTATCTCAGAAGTTGTAACAAACAAGAGGAAAACCCATGGGCCCGCTTCCCTGTAAAGCCAGAATCTGCAAAGATTTACTTGCTTTAATTTCCACACAGAAGTGAACCCCAGAAATTTAGGACTCAAAATCATAGGCGTCGCGTCAAGTGTGTGAGGGACCCTTGGCAAGTTCAAGATTTGCATTACTCCCTTTCCATCTTAATAATCTGCTGTTTGCAACGTTTGTATGAGATATTTTCAATATGATTTCTAATCCAACAGGAGCGCTTCAAAATGCAGAGGTTACAGTAGGGGCAGAACTATGCTGAAGGTTATTACAGAGCAAAATAAAGTCTACTTTTTGCTTTCCCTGGTGGGTCTCTGTCAGCTAAAGAAATTATGTTTGTTACATCTGTTAAGCTTTTGAAAAGTCTCTGAAAGCAAAAACATTTTTTTTTTTTAAAAAAAGCTTTCACTAACTGACCTCTTCTGGCCATTTGTTTTCTCATGTTACATTTAGGAGCTTTTTTGTAAAGCTCCGGATCAAGCTGTGCAATTGATTTTGTACACCTAGTACTGCAAACAACTGTTCTTCGCAAACAATAATGACACCGCTCTGAATGCCAAATAAATGATGAAAGATTTAAAATGAATGTGTAACCAAGGAAGGAACAATACAAAACAACTGCTGAGTGTCTCGTGTTTCTGCAAACACCCTGTTACAATTAAGTTCCTATCAGAAGCATTACATTAGATCTCTGTTTTGGGTGTTTGTAAGTTTTGGGGCACGGAGGCTGTCAGCATAAGAAGGTTTTGAGCTGGGAAACGAAGAGGTCCCGATTCTAAGCAACTTCAGAGGGATTTGAAAAGTGGTAAACACCCACAAGCCCATGGTGAATTATTTAGTGACCAGTATACATCATGTTATTGGCAAACATGTTGAGACATCCTTCATGTGCACATAAAAATGGGCATGTGGCTTTTCAGGAATAAGCAATAATGATGAAGCTGTTCTCGTGCATCATCTGAGGAGTAATCAGGGACTCCTAAATCCTGTGGATAGTTCAGCTGTTGTGCACATGGACCGGCCATGCTCAGGGAAAGCAGAGATTTCCAGGAATTGTGGAGTGAGAAAATGAAAGTACGCAGCTGCAGTGGAGCTGCAGATGTCGCAGGCAAGCGACACCCGGTTTCTTCAGCCTGAGAAAAGAGCCAAAAGCATAAATAGCCCTCAGGGGAACAAATCAATTTCTCCTCCTCCTAGCAGAAGCCTCCCATAAGTGAGCCACATGGTGCACAGTGGCCACAACCCATGCCGCTGATGCCCTCCTCCAGAAAACGGACCCCACCTGCATCCATGTCCTTGGGATAAGGCCAGAGAAGGGTCAGAAGAAAACTGGCAGTACTGGCATTGAAGTTTGACAGCTCGTTTTTATTTTCGTTCATTTAAACCGATCACAAAGCTCCTGAGCTTTATTTTACCTCGGTCATTTGGGGCTTCTCCCACCGCCAGGCCACCAGGCTGGGTGTGCTGACAGGAGCTGGCTACTCCCTGGGGAGGTCTCAGAGGGCTGGAGGCGGGTGCTCTCCACCCAGGCCTCACACGAAACATCATCTTCCTGAGATACCATAATTTGTGAACTGGAAAAGCTCTGGAGATGATAAACTGAGGCCTCTCCTGGTCCTCACAACACACAGGAAGGTAGGACCAGGTTCTACCTGCACAGATCCTGGCCTTACAGCTGCAACCAAGGCAATTCCTTACAGTCATGTCATTTCCAGAATTCCGAGCTGTGAAACTAAATGACCTGAACATTTTCATTTGGAAAGAAAAAAAAAAAAAACAACAAAAAAAAAAACCAAACCCAGAAGGACAGTTACATCAGCGAGTGAAAACTTCACATGCTGGCAACACTCTGGTCCCTCCAAGTCCACCAAACGCAGAGATCTCTAGTTTAAAACGAGCAATAATCTCTCATCTATATTTTAAGGCAGTTAATAAGGACTCAGAACTAAGAGGCCAGCTGTACATCAGCAATGAATACTGATGTATCACTTGGCTTCTCCAGCCTCATTTCCTCAGCCTGCACATTATAAAATGATGATGCAACTTCCAACATGTCCCTAATGATAGCCTTGTCATTACTCCAGCACCGCAGGCCACCACAACATCTATCTTACAATTCACGAGAAGGATATGCCTATGACATCAAAGGTGCCGACTCTGGAGGCATTTAATCACACAGATAAGCACTCCAATTTCAACAGGCCTTCAAAAAAATGACCGGTCTGCAGGATCAGGGGACTCCATTTCCTAAGCGTGATGTCAAAACTATGTATCTGCCCAAGCACACAACAGTCCACTGGGTTTCCTCATGCAACATCTTCCAGCATAACGTTTGCTATCTGGTCTACCTTGCCAGACACGTTTGTGTCACCCCAAAATAATTCTCCTGCAGCACAGCAACCAGAGATCGCTTGGCAGCAGCGAGTCGGGTTTCACTGGGCGATTGTTTAGCTAAATCAGTTGAAAGTAATGCAGCCAAGTGTATTTTATTCCCTGTGTCCCCATCTATATTGCTGTCTGATCCCATTGGTCCTAAAGTTCAGGCTTCGATTTTCCCTGCTGGGCGAGCGTCACCCTAAGAAGACAACAAGCCCCAGCTCAGCTGACCTAAGCTTCTGCCTAACTAGGAGAGGATGCCAGAGTTGTCGGTGGGGTGAGGGCAAATCTGTATCTTGATGACTTCCACACAAATTCATTACTTTATTCATCAATAAGCCTGCTATATATCGCATCTCTTCATAGGTCTTGACAAGGGGCTGTTGACTTCAATAGAGTTCCCATGGCAGCATGGCTGAGACCAGCATCAGAAACAGAGGGCTTTTTCATGAAAACGGAAAGATTTACCTTTATTTACTTTCTGGTTTATGAGATCCTAAAAATACTTCAAACTTCAGCACCTGCCTCTATTTGTAGCTTGCCCTTTCATTAAACGGGATTTTCTTCAGCAGCTAGCTATTCTGCACGGGGAGTCTGCTCCTTCTTCTTTTGTGAAAGCAGAAGCGTAACTTAACCCATGCAATTTTGTCACATCTTGCCAGGCTTTGTCAGTATTTCTCTTGATATTCAGTTTACTCCCTGTACTTAGTGAGTAATAATCCCATCCTTCCTTTAATGAACATAAAATACGCAGAAAGGAGCTAACATCCTTAATAAATGCAAAGAAGTTCCAGCAGCATGATCCAGCACATGCTAAACCTTAGACGAAAAAATATTAAATTGGAACCTTTTAGTAGCAGTATACAATTTTAATGCCAAACTCATGAGTTTCAGGCCTTAGTTTTGGCAATGGTGGGTAGACCTATGAGCACTGGCCAGAGAGTGGGAGGTGGAACTGCATGTTTACACCTGCCTTGCCAGACTTGTGCAGCCCTGCACCTGCAGAGGTGATTACTCCTCTTAACAATTTTCTTCTGGCAGGCAGCCCTTGCAACTGAGGGAACGAGACTGTAACAGTCCCACGACGAGCGGCACCCTATTCTGCCAGCAGCAGAATCCGTACCTCAGAGAGTCTTTTCATTTAACTACTGGATGTGCCTCCCTGTTCCCTCTCCTGAGCTTCTCTCTAAATCCACATGCTGCTTCCAGTCCCAAAGCAAAGAAGTGGGAGGAGATGCCAGCAACCAAATCAAGAGCTTAGTAAAATAATAGTAAGAAAAAAAAAAAATCCAAATAAAATGAATATAACTACTACTACTAATGATGATAAAATATACAGTTAGAGAAACCTATCACCTGGAAAAAAAAAATAAAAAAAATCTAATTGCTTACCCCCCTACTCCAAATGCACCTTTTTTGAGGAGGTAATGTACATACAGCTTGTCAAGAATCTGGCTTGCAAATCAAAGTTAATACTACAACGCCCCCTCTTTAAATCATTCGCAGATCCATCTGTGTAATGGCTCCTCAAGTGTAATTCCCTATTAAGAGGCTTTATCTGGAGAGATAAGCAGCTGGTTCCCATGTCACTAATTGCTGTCTGCTGTGATTTTAAAACATCTGCACCATTGTGCTCTTCATTTTCATATTCTAATCACCCTGAAACTTGAAAAAGGTACATCATTGATTGTTTCTGTGGGTTAATTAGTACACAGTCTCCTTGTAGAGACAATTTAAAGGCAGTCAGAACCTCAATCAGCAAGTTTGTTTTAAAAATTAATAACATTGGGAACGTCTGTGGGGATTGGCATCCACAGCGACACATCAGAGTGTGCTCTGGGGACATACCATCCTTTGTTACCTTCTTTATAGGCTGGAAATAAAAAAAATAAAATTAAAAAAAAATACAAATAAAAGAAAAGAAAAAGAAGAAAGCCTTTCCTAAACGAATAATGTCAAGTAGAATCAGCCTTGCTTTTATCTCAGAGCCACCCCTGCCTCTCCAGTGAGAACAAATCTCATCAGAATAGCCCACAATACCTCTGTGTGGCCTAGGAACTTGTAATCCACTTTCAGTAGCAATTTTGGCAACGAGGAAGTGGCAATTCCTTGGGGCTGCCAAGGGGTGAAGCTGCTTGGATGTCTGCAGGCATTTTGCTCCGCTTGCCACCTGGGTTGGCTCAATGCTGGGTCTCCAGGTGTTGTCTCCGAGTCACACAGAGAAGGATATCAGCTCAGGGACAGCACTCATCAGCTCATGCAGCAGCAATACTGCATGCAAACTGGACCTTCCTGAGCCAGCTCAGACCAAAAGCAAGCCTGAATTCATACCTGCTTTAACTTAAGCTTACACTCGAAAGTATTCCATCCAGACAATGCTGGTAACAGACTTTTGGTGCCTGGCAAAAGGTCAACCTGAGATTTTTTGAGACTGAATGAACAAATTTGGTGGCACTGAGGTGAAGTGGAAATGAAGCGGGCACCTGCCTTCTGAAAAATCACTCTACTTCACAAGGAACTCCCAAGAACTGGAGAAGCTCCAGGCGATTTTTTCCTCTTGAAAAAGCTTTCTCTTCAGTTTCTGCTTCCATGAAAATGTGTTACTGCAGAAGAAAACCCTTTGAGAGGAAGAAAAAACTGAGATTTCCAGCTCTGACACATGAATAAATAATCCTTGCTCAGCTCATACTTTTGCACAAAATTGAGAACTTCCTCTTGTGTCCCAGTGGGACAGCTGCAAACTGCTCACTTGAAGGCTCTAATCAGAACTACAGGTTGGAGATATTACATGTATTTTGGTGAGTACACTGAGTCCTCCTGGGGTAGCATCGCTCTGTTATTAAAAGATGCCAAGCAGAGGAGACATCAGGTTCAGGGGAACTTAACTCTACAGGTTGAGCAGACTTGTCAAATTCATCACTCCCAGAGTTTATTTCTTCCACAGTGGGCTCAATAGCACAAACACCACCACACTCATAGGAGTGAGGACCACTCGTAAGACATCGAAAGAGAGGTAGGAATTAACACGGAGATGCTGGGGGAGTACCTGAGAGCAAGACACAGCATGAGGTGAGAGTGGATTAATTAAAAGTAAAACATCGCCTGTTTGTCTCTATTCACTGAACACAAACATCACAGATTGTGGTGCAAGTCTTGTGCAAATCAGGAGGATCTTCGCCGAAGCTGCTGGGGGTCCTTCCAGATTCACACTCCCGTTGCTATGTATCTCCGACTTCCCTGAGATATTTGTGTCAATACAGAGAAACTGAAGTTTGTGCTTTTGCATTGTAATTGTTTTGAGAATGCCTATCTAAAGCACTTATCCTTAAGGACAAGACAAAGCAATGCAAAGAGATTACTGAAGGGTCCAAAGGCGCCCACGTGGTTGCAAATCATAATTTTTCATGCATTCCTGGTAAAGAGTCACGATTTACTAAACAATTCAGAAATTCCAAAGTTATTCCGAATTAATTTTGCTACCAGCTTCAGACTGGATGAGTTGCACACTATTTCAATCTTCTCGGGATTTCAGGCATTTCCATTTTCCACATACAGGGATTGAGGATTTTATTTGGGCAAACTGCAACAACATGTTGAATTCATAAATGCAGGATTCGGTGCTGTGGACTGATCTGCTCCTTACTAGCGGGACAGACCCATCTCTGCACATATTTTCTTTATCAAATGTTTAAACAGCCCTGCTCTTTCCAGGGCTTTGTATTAAGCACCGAGTCTGGGAAAACTCTAAACAATGGGATTTTTTCTGTCATCTCCAACAAAGAGCCCATCACCACCGACATAACAATGCAGTTTAAATATCGTGTTTAAGCATAACACAGTGTGCCGCCTCAGCTTAGGCAGCTGGGAGAGAACAATTGGGCACCAGCGAAGGTGGACGACAAAGGGTCTCATACAATTTTGCCCATTCATCTGGCGAGATAACCCTGGTTCAGGCCTTGTTTGGCCTCAAGCCAGCGCAGAGATTTT
The DNA here is from genome assembly GCA_013396935.1 of Baryphthengus martii. Lineage (NCBI taxonomy): Eukaryota > Metazoa > Chordata > Aves > Coraciiformes > Momotidae > Baryphthengus > Baryphthengus martii. The sequence goes on from VWZK01000361.1 coordinate 25,505, forward strand.
TAAGCGAGCATTTCAGGCATCACATGAGAAAGGCCGGGGCTCGCGGAGCACGACGCTTTTGCTAAGCTGCCTGCTTTTGTTTGTCTAAAAGCCTTGCTAATGAACTTGACAGCATTAGTGATATTAAGGCTTTATTATTCATGTAGAAAACATACTTCCACCCCTCTGGAAGTATTATAGTTCCAGTGAGCTAGACCTACTCTTCCTGGTGTAAAACTACAACGTTGCACATCCAGGTTTCTATCTCTCTCCACTCTTCCACTTTGCTCTGTAGGTCCAAGTTGTAGAGGGCAATGTGTATCTGTACAGTGACTAGGCTAAAACCAAGCAGCTAAAGGATCCCAAGAGTAACTGGGACCTGCAGAAAAACAAGTAGTAAGCAGTATTCACCTCTGAGAGGTTTGAGATGTTGCCAGAATGATTATGCTTCAGCATATCTCAGATTCCTAAACTGGAAATAAGGATGTGAGAACCTGTGCACTGTAAGTTTCTGCCATAATTTTTAAAAGCCTACAGTGCTTAATTTCCATTGAAATATTTCTTTTATCCTTCATTTAGTACAGGAATTGCAGTATATACTTATATATACTAATACTTCTTTTTTTTTTTTTTTCAATCGGTAGGGGAACTATAAATGGCTTTTCCATTGAGGCCAGTGATTCTTTCCACTAGAGTTAAATAATTTGATTACAAATTGAGTCCTTAAATGTCAAGGAAATGCTGAATTCACCTGAAAACAGGCATTCAGAGAAGCTCATAAGAACTGTGAGCTCCAGTCAGTAAGCTCATCACTCTTTCAGCGTGCACTTCATTTAGCAGTTACTGACCGCCAGATGAATTCTTTCAAAGCATCCCGATTGCAGCTAAGGTCTAACATAAAGTATTGCATGTGCAATAGCATTAGCAAACAGTCCAGAAATCTGCCAGAACATCTATCTGGTGCATCTGGGTTACAATCTCATGAAACTTTGCAGGAGAGGTCAACTATCCAGTATCTTCCCACCTCTCTGCATTAATATCTGAGTCCTATACCATGAATTCAGAGAGAGCATCGCTTGTGCCTTCCACAAATTCACCCTGAAAAGATGAACACCAGTGATGTGCAGCAAAATGTGGGAGAGTCTTTCCTTTGAAAAAGAGGAACCTAAAGAGGTCATACGTGATGAATTTCTGGCTCCGCTGGTTACATACTGAAAAGTCACTGCTTGCTGTGCAAAGCTAGACAACGGTATGGGGTGTACCATCTGGAGATGGGACATGTTCTGAACTCTTTCAAACAGCTTGTCTCAGATCAGACTTCCAAGTGGGATTCTCCTTTGTTTCCACCAGTAAAAGAATTATCTTCTGATGGAAGGAGATAGGAGCACATTCATCTTCCCTTGCACTTCATGCAGCCCTTATAACTGTGAAACTGCAGCGAAACCTGCCCCATTTGCAAAAAGCTACAGGATGAGTGGAGTTTCAGGAGCTTTATCCTCCCAGTTTGCCTATAACCTCTGCCTCCACTGCTGGCAAATAAAAAGTGATCCTGCTCCCCTGTTCCCTAGAACCAGCAGCAACTGCATGAGGTGATAACTGGGGAAATCCGCTGCACATGTTGAAAGCATCAAAAACGTGGCAGATGTCTCTGTTTCTGGACTAGATGCGATGCTTCTATGGCATAGCTGTTGAGGATTTCAGTCCTTAATCAGGTGGTTTTAGTCTGTACCCCTGCGGAAAGCAGTTTTGAAGCAAGACACCCAGCGCTGCACTGGGATGCCTGAGGCATGGACATGTGCTATGAGGATGCTACAGCCCACCTTCAAGTTCTCTTTCAAGACTGTAATAACGATGACTTTGGACAGTAGAAAAATCACAAACCTCCCTGGCTAAACCCAAAAGCTCTCCTATAAAAACCAATGTTACCATCCCCTGGATTATGCTCCCTGCAGGTGTCTCTTCCATCCAGATGCTTTTGCAGACTTCCCACTACACCCGTAGCAAAGACTTTCCACTGGGAGAAATTCAACCAACTTAGCAATAACGTTTCGGAGCAACAAGAAGAACAAAATAATGTCATAAAATATTTGTGTGGCAAAGCTAGGTGAGGTGATGATGAATGACAACATCTTTTTTGGGGCATCACTTGTGTTTTTTTCTGAGCAACATGCATCTCTGCTTTGACGTTCATCCCTCATCTCCACTTCCTCCCCATCCCTCCCCAGCTATGGCAAAATCACCTTTACTAATAAACCTCCAGCTCGAATAGCAGGTTTTATTTAGTGTGCTATAAAAACAGTCATTTCTCAGATCATAAAAGGGGCTCAACTGGACTGCATCATTTTGCTGAAGTGAGTTTTCTGCTGGAGAAATTCTCTCTTTTAAATGCCACAGCCCCCCCTGCCCCCAGTACCAGTATTTATGTACCAAAATAAAATGCAATTTTCTGTATTTTATTAAGTGTGAATCTCCAGCGGAAATCCATTTGGGAGCTGAACCCAATATTTAATTGTCCCTTGATTTTATACTTTCAAGACTTTCTCAGCCCTTTTCACAACAAGCAGCACCAGCCTAACCACAGTTTTATTAAGGTATAGAGGCATTACCTAAAGGCCCTGACCAAGGTTTGGCTTCTACACACATAAATCAACAGCAGCATAGACAGAAAAAGAGAGCGCAGGGAACAGTGGTCCAGAAAAGTGGATTGCAAAGGACCGCAAGCACAGCTTTGCGCTTATATATGACCTCCCAAACTTCACTAGCTTCTCACCTAAGAAATCAGGGGTAAAATTCAGCTTATTGAGTTCCCAGTCTTTCACCCATGAGGTTGAACAGGCAGGTGGAAAGCCTTTTAATATAAATTCAGGCTTGAGATCAGCCTCCAGAAAAGCAAACCTCGTAGCTCCCCTGGGTCAGGATTTGGCTTATCCTATGCTGAAGATCTAGTCTGGAAAACCCCTTAAATGCTTGAACCTCTGCAGAAATTCAGTGATTTCTATGCGTGTGCTCCCCTTAGAGGTGGAGACATCGAGACCAGACAGAGCAATGGTGTGGTACTCCCAACACTTCAGAGCATTTCCATTTTAATTGCCCTTGTTCTAGTAGCTCACCTAAGTACATTTCTTTGTTCTATACATGTTGATGAAGCAAAGCCATTCCCAGCCTCTTTATTGCTTCCTTTTCAGTGCTGACTACGTGATTGAGCTGAGTTACTCTATAAAAACACCGACATCGAAGACGTAGCTCCCGATCCAAGCAGCTTGGCACAGAGGGTAAATTAGAAGTACACATTTCAGGCATCGAAGTGCGTTTGTCCATTGCTCTTTCCTTTCGAAAGGTAACTTATTCTGAAAGATTGCCACAAGTATTTCCAAGAGCTACTTGAGAAGAAAGAAAGAGATGGGTTAAAGCACAGGTGAACCTGGTGTTATAAGCATCTGTGATATGCATCAAAGGCGCTGAAAACACATGGGAACAAGAGCGCCACAGAAGATCTTCGGTTTAGCAGATATACAAAGTTCGAAGCTGAAGCTAGAAAAATGAGACGAGAAACACGGCCCACATTTTTAATAAGGGGTATAAATAATCATGAGAACAGCTTATCACATCCATGGATTCTCTACGACCAGAAGTTTCTTTTAAACCAAGGCTGGGTGTTTTTCTAACATTAGTGCATGACAGCTATTGGATTTGAAAGAGGGATACATTTAGGCAAATCCCCTGGTATGAGGCAGGCAGGAGGCTTGACCAAGTGATCACAAAGGCTCTTTCTAGCCTTAAAAATCTGTGACTATATATCCTCTCTCTGTCCTCCAGTGTTTCGTCCAACCTGGTGTTAAGCAATTCCAGCAATGCGTCTGCAATCCCTTCCTCTGGGATGCTATATCCCAGTGTAATAAATCTCACTGTTCAGAGTCTCTCCTCTCTTCCCCTGGAATCATTTCCATCCCTAGACATACATCAGTTCTGGATTCATCCCAAAAATTCCTCCTCATCCTTGGCACCAAAAAGAATATTTCACATATTTTAACAATTAATTCCACTCGCCGTATTCCCTGCTGCTGCAAAGTGGTGCGTCCCACTGGTACAACAGAGCTGATTTATGAGGAAGGGCCTTTCTGTCTTGACAAGCCCAGTGAGATGCGGTTCCCCCCGGAACAAGTACGGACTGCACCGTATCACGCATTGTTCTGCAAGTGTGAGCAATGCCAAATGTCACCGGCTCGACATGCTCAGGCTACCAGCATGGCACAGGGGAAGTTACTGTGATTCCTGTTGCCATTCCTCTGCTCTGGCTGAGCATGGACTTTCGAGAGGCAAGTACATGTGAAATATTCCTCCAGACCTACTCTATCCTCATCAAATGGTCGAGATTTGACCCGAAGTTTCAGAAGAGGCACCAAGTCTGATAACCAGTCAGGATCTAAGTCTCACTGATATCTGTAAAAAGCCTAAAATCAAAACAGTCTCGATCCGAAGACATGAAAAACCCTCGAATCAGTTTCAGACACTGGCTGTTTGCTTTCTTTCTTTTTTTTTTCGCTTTTAAATATGGAAGACCGTATTGATTTGGTATTTTCCGGTTTAAATTTCTGTGCTGTTTTGTATGCTGCATCACAGTCTGAAAACATGAGCCCAAATGAAAACCTCTGAACTGTTGGAGGTCTCTGCTTCAATCCAAATGTCAAACTCAGAGTTCCAAAGGATGTTTGGGGATTTTTTTTTTAAGGGGAGGGGTGGAGGCGGACGAAAAAGAACTAAAGCTAAATCTCAAACCAGTGTACAAAAAGGTTGCATATGCTGAAGGCACTGGTGCCAAAAAGCATTCAGTGACTGGTTTAAACACACTTCAAATAAGAGAAAAAAGAAAAAAAAATCTATTGCAGTCTAGGTATTTACTTATTACTCAATAACTATTATTTCTTTCTGTCTTCCCCCACCTCCTTTGTTCTGTTTTCCACTAGACAAAGCACGCACTTCTGCATAGTCTCCCGTTAAGGATTTCTCCCAAGGATACATGCATATCTATTTTCTGCAACCAGACAGAAAAACCTGAAATCAGTGCAGATTCATCACCCGCCCTGCACACGACCTTATCAGCAGTTGCGATGGGTGGCCCCTGTGGAATACTACGAAAAGGGCAAAGCTGGAAAATATGCACTTTAAAGTGCCAGAGACTTTAGTTCAGTGTGCAGCACTTGTAATTTCTGCTGCTGCAGACTGCTCAGCTTGTTATGGATATCTGAGGATTTGGGTTTTCCCTGAGTAGAGGTCATGAGATTTATTATAGCTAATTTTTTTTCTGCCTTATTTTTTTCCTCCTGGAGTAGGTAAGGCATAATTGAGGGTGCCAGATACCTGCATGTATAATATCTCTTGAGATGAAGAGAGAATAGAAATAAAACTTCCCGGCACTCCTTTCCCCACATGCAACATATTTTGCACTTACTCTTACTGATGAGGAAATATTAAAAGAGCAGCCAGTGCTGTGCACAAAGTCTTCAGTATAGGAGGTAACGATAAAAAAAATTACCTAAATTATTCCTGCCCCATCCAGGCACACATTCATGTTTGTGGGACTGACAAGGACTCAGGAGGAAGGACCGCAGCAGCAAACATTAAAAATTAAGTTTTTACTCTCGTCAACATACATGTTCCCATTTGGTGGCATCTCCTTGCAAATATATACAGAACAGGCAATCGTTTCTACAGATTTGCATGCCCTTCTCCACCAGGAACCATGGATATATATTCTGTAATAATACTACCTCAGTGGATAAAAACTGTGTGTCTGTGTGTCTGCATGTGGCGGGGGTGGGAGGGGCATAAGCTACCTGCTCTAGTAGAAGATGTCCCTGCTCTCAGCAGGAGGGTTGGACTGGATGACCTCTGAAAGTCCCTTCCAACCCAGACAATTCTATGATTCTATGATGAATAAACAAGTAGGAAAGTTTATTACATGTGTTATCTATCATGGTCTTTGGAATAATGTTCACCACATCTTTCATACAAAGGAAAAAGACCTTGTTGTATCTAAACTCTAACTCCAACAAATCACAAAGCACTTTGTGAAAGAAGTAGGAGTTGTTACTCTGCACACTACAGATGGAAATACTACAGCTCAGTGATTTGCCCAAGGTCTTTCCATACTCCTTCACTGGTGCCAGTGGAAGAATTTAGGTTTTCTCGTCTTCACTTTTGCCAGTGCCCATGAAGGTCCCCAGGACCAGAGTCCCAAGCCTGTGTTCCCAAGGCATTTTACAATCTAGATGAACATGACTTCAAACAAATTAATTTCTGGCTGAAGTGCAAACAAACAGCTCCTCTGCTGTACGAGCCTCAGCGTGCCATCCAAAGTGGCCAAGACTATGACAGACACAACTGCAATCCGTGTTTGCCAAAGGAGGACAAGTATCAGTCCGGAGAAGAGAAGGCTGTGAGGAAACCTTATGGTGGTCTTCCAGTATCTGAAGAGGGCCTACAAGAAAGCTGGGAAGGGACTTTTTAGGATGTCGGGCAGTGATAGGACAAGGGGGAATGGATCCAAACTAAAGGAGGGGAGATTTAGATTGGTCGTTAGGAAGAAGTTCTTCACCGTGAGGTTGGTGAGACACTGGAGCAGGTTGCCCAGAGAGGTGGTGGAAGCCCCATCTCTGGAAGTTTTGAAAGCCAGGCTGGACCGGGCTCTGGGCAACCTGCTCTAGTAGGAGGTGTTCCTGCCCATGGCAGGCGGGTTGGAACTCAATGATCTTCAAGGTTCCTTCCAACCCTTCTAATTCTATGATTCTATATAGGACCATGATTTCTATGCTGCAAGCCCATGAGCAAGTGTTTTTAAAGACCTTTAGGTTTGTGCTGATATTAAAATAGATTATCCATGCATCTGTGGTCTTAGCACACCTGCAATGCTCTACCTGCCCCTCGGGGTGCATGTGTCTGTGTGTGTGTTGGTGGGCATTTCGTTTTGAAGAAGGGGTTTTTTTTTTCCCCAGACCGTGGGGAAGATCCCCAGTCATCCACCCTTGAGATAATTACACCAGGAAAAGCTATCATCAGCTCCATCCACTTCTCATCAAGCAAAGGACACAGTCGTAGGCAAGAAGTGACCTCATGTTTCTGCTGCTCAAAATCCCAGCAACCCACAGCAACTTAAATTAGAACATGTGCAATATAATTAGATTTCATTCCTTTGAAGACTTGTCATGCTTCTTCTGTCTGAAAAGGAGGGGACACTTCAGACAGAGGCCACAGCTCAGCAAGGCTGTCTGCTGCTCACCACGGTTTTGCTTTCAGCGAGATAGGAAAAAAGCTGCGATTAAAGCAAAGCCTTTGTCCTTTCAGCTCCTGCCCTCCAGAAACAGAGTTTTTAGTTAGGAACCACAGAAAGTAAATTCTAAAGTTGGAGGTAAAACAAGAAATTCAGGTCAGAATTCAAATCCAAGTTTCCTCCACACGATTGAGTTGTTTGTTACCAAGGCTGCAGCATAGAGCAACCTGGTATGGTATGAGATCGAGCCTGGAATAACACCTACTAAAATATTGCAGGAATTGGCCTTCCAGCCGCATATGCAGAAAACCTTGTTGCAGTTCATCAGTTGGAGCAGAGTATTCGCAGAGCATGGCTGTGGCCACCAAACTCTGAGAAACACTTTGTTTGGGAGCCTGGGTTTCCTATACAGTTCATGAGGCCTCCAGAGAAGCCACCAGAGCCTGTTAACTCATTCTGCTGACTATATAGGGCACCTGAGCAGCTAATTCAGACACCTAAATTACACTTCTAAAGGGAGGCAGGCTGAATATATGCCAATATACAGCAGTGTCGCACAGTAGGCATTTAACCCCTTTCCTTCTGTTTCATATCAGACTCGAAGGGGCTGAATTGGGCCTTTACAAAAACCTTTTGGAAACATTTCATGAACAACATAATGTACAGAGTCCCAACTTGTTCCTGACAGAGCTGTCTTTTTCTTTCTTTTTTTGAGGTTGTTTTTTTTTTTTTTTTTTTTGGGTATTGTTTTGTTTTGTAGAGATATCCTTGAAGTCCTTCGAAATCACATTTCGAATGCATTAAATTTATATTTTAGGGGGGGAGGTTACCTAATGTCATCTCTCCTGCCTGAAGCAGAGAATTTTTCATTCCTTATCATCAAGCTATAACATCACAAAGTCCTAATTTGAGTTGTTTTGAATGAAAGACTTCTATTTCTTTTTTTGAGGTAAACCATGGAAGACAAAGAAATAATCCCATGTATACCACAGTCTCTGTGTCTTTTTTTCACTGATCCCAAGCAAATAAAAGTACTTTGAAAACAAAAACAAAGAACAAATTTTTGCATTTGAAAACTGAGAAGGTCAGTTACCAGGATCCAAGCTGATCATGCTGTTCAGATGATCACACTTCTTGCTTCTTGCTCAAACTTTTATGTGGCCTTTTGAGGTTTTCTCATCAGTAGGATCTCAAGTTATGGATATTCTGTTAACCACAGGGTACAGCAGCTGACCACAAGAAGAATGCAACTAAGCCAGCTGACTGCTGCCCACAGAGCAGCACCATTACCTTCCTCTGGGCAGCGTTTGCTCCTGTTTCTTCTATAGAACATTTCTAACAACAGCACCTCTGCTCCATTTGTGGTGCTTCCAGAGAGGCTTCATCCCATCACCACACCATTAATGAGCAGCGCTTTTACTCGGCTCTCTCAGCCAAATGCAGACAATGGCTGTGAGACTTGGAAAGGTTTTCCTCTGCTGTCATTAAATGCGGTTTGAGGTAGGTCTACTTTGCTCATTATGAAAAGCGTTAGGGAGAGAGCGTTGTCTTAAGTTAGACATCTAACCTGAGTGCGGTCAGTGGATTTTGACCACATTGATCCTGGACCAGGCCTTGGCCCTTACTTGAGCATCCTTTGGAAGACTTATGTACCTTTTACTTTCTTCCAATTACAAATTTAGCATTCTTGTCACCTTCAGCTATTTTACCTGGAAAATAAGCAAGACTGTGGAAATAAACATGGTGTAAGTGATCTAGGAGTTTGGGGATTGTTGAGTTCTTGCGTCTGCCACTGACTCCAGCATGCCCTAGTCTTTGAAACGTCCAAGGACAGTCTTCTGCAGTGCGATTAGTGGGAAAACCTGAACCACAAACTTACCAGAGGCTTCTAACTACTAGTGTTATATCAATCACGATTTTAGTAAACAAGATGTTTCAGAGCTTTTTTTTCCCAATTCTAGGGGAGGACTAGTTGAAGTAAGGGTGTCTGCACTGTTTCCTCAAAGGAACACAGGCTGAAAAGCATTAATTTAATCCCAGCTCATCACCTTCTCTGAAGGCCCTGCCCCATCACAAAACACATAACTTAATGAGAAACCCCTTCCAAGAAAATAAAGGCAGTGAGTCACGTAGTTTAAGCTCCAGTGATCTGATTCCAACACCCATCAGGGCAGCAACATCAGAAGCTGGACGAGATATCTTTCCCCCACTAGCTAGTGGATTTTTCTGTCATCAGCGCCCCTGACCAGTAAGCAAACATCTGCAAAATTTAGCTGAAGTGTGTGCAACATGCGCTCGTTTGTCAGGCAAGCAGCAAGAGCTAATGCAGCGGTGCTTTTTGTTAGTGAACTGAAGAAAATAGCTAAAATTTCTCCCTTTTAATCAAAATATCCTGATAGGAAAGAAGTAAAGTTTGGCCCTTTCAGGAGAGCAAGGCTTAATGCAGGAGCTAGTGAAGGAGCCTAAGAAGCATCAGAGCAGCATAAAACCCTTTCTGAAGCACACAAGAGGGGTCATAGGTGCCTGTTTAAATTTTCTGCCCACGCTACAGTTACATGGGTAGCAAACAAAGCCAGGCTGCTGTCTAACAACCTTGTCTCAGAACCAGCAACGGTTTGGGGAAAAGAACGGCAAAGCTATGGTGTAACTCAAATGAAAACATGAAGGTTACTAGGGATACGAGGAGACTTAGGGAGTAATTAAATAACCAACAGACACACACACCCACACAGGCAGCCCTCATTTACTCAAAACCCTGACAGTTGTTTATTGAGAAGTAGGTGTTGACGGTTCACTTGTCTTGGATGGATTTCTCCCGGAATAAACACTAGTGCTTTCAAAATGCCTGATCCCATTTTCTTGTAAAAGGGAAAAGAAAAAAAAAATAAAAAAATTAAAAATCCCCCACAGACATTATATACAGAATGAGTATCATTACTGCCCTATGCTGTGGAGAGGGGACTCCATGTATGGGAAAGATTGAGCTACAAGAATGTTTTGGAAAATGAAGAGTTATTTCGCAATAGGCCATGACATCTCCCTTGGAGAAAACTCGCCCAGATTCTGCAGATTACTTTGCAGATGGAAGAGGCACAACGTCTGATTGCAATATATGCTCAGATAAAGTCAAATTTGACTTGATCTAGAAACTTCTCCTCCCCAAGGAACCAGCACTGAACAAAGGCATCTATCCTTCTTTAGACTAATCTTTGTATTCAAGTGCAGGTGTAATCGATAACGTCGGCGTAGTCTCCATTGTAAAACAGAGACCACTGAATGCCAAAAGGCTGAGCAAAACTCCCCGGCGCAGTGCTATCAACAGCTGAAGAGACGGTTGGCTTTGCACAACACAAATAGGAGGAAAGGGATAAAATGAAAAGAAATTCAGGCTTAATATTAGAACCTGCTGACAGCGAGATGTATTAAGTTATAGGACAGCCTACAAATGCAACAGGAAACCCATTTTGGAACACACGGGCCTAGAAAAAAAAAATAATAGGGGATGGAGGAAATGTTACGGGGAAGAACTGTGCAGTGATAGGAAGGGAGACATCAAGGTGACCTACCTACATCTTTCTCATTCTTCCCTTCCACATTTCTGCAGCAACTCCAGAGTTTCTGCTGCTTGCAGAATATTTTTTTGCACATAATCAAAACAAGGCTACTCTGACACAGGTTTGAGAAATCTGATGCTCGGTGGGGGCAAAACCAAGGAGACGTAATGTCGAGCAAGGGTAGATTTCAGTAGCCATGCACAGTTGCCGGACCAGCACTTCGATGTGCGTATGAACCCACGTTTGCGAGTCTCTAACAGAGGTAAACACCTTATAAGGATCCCTCTCCTGACTTTCCTTACATTAGAAATGTAGGCACATTAATCCAGAGCATGGTCTATGTTGGCATTTTCAAAGCGTGTAGCAAGAATCGATCCTCGATAACATAAGACTTGTTAGCAACGCTCCAAACTTCTGTGATTCTTCTCTCCTTATTCTTTTACTTGGCTGTAAGTGCTTTTAAAATCACTCCTATCCATTCATCATTTTCGGGAGACATGCACTAGCGAACTCATCTGAAGATACTTCTTTTGAAGGTATTAATAAAACCTCAGGCGTAGTAAAATTTAATTTTTGCACTGGATCTGAAAGCGTTTCACCAGGATGCTGCCAGGTAAGTCACACTCCCTGACTTACCAGCCAAAGCAATCAAGCAAATAACCCATCTCACACACACGTTTAAACAGACCTTACACACTTGCTGCGTGCATTCTCCAGGGGACCTTTAGATGCTGTTTTGTACAGCGGTGTGGGCTGCATGTCAGTGGTGTGAAATAAAGAGGTTAGTGCCACGGCAAAACTTCCAAACACAGAATATAAGGCTCGGGATGCATAAATAATTAAACAGCGTGCATTTAAAACACGAGCCATTAAAAACAGCCTTTGGAGGGTGGGGGTGGTAATAAAAAAAAAAGGCACTGTGGGATGCAAGTTAATCTTTCATAAGGCAAACCTTCAGACGGTTGCTTCTTCACAGACACTTCACAGCGCTCTGCTTCCTTCTGAACCAAGCATTCGTACAAAAAAAGCGTTCTGACAATCCCACTAGGATGCTCATCCTCTGTGTTCAGAGAGAGATTTATAAAGATCACAAGGCAGGATTGCGAATATAATGATCCCAAGGATTAGCCTTTCTTCCAAGTATGGTAGGGCAGTCCTTTGGATCTATCTGAAATCAGAGAGGGGGCTCTTGACTGTCAGCCAGCGTGCAGCTTTCGTCTCACTACCACCATCCCTTCCCCACCTTCTCTCATGTGCTTGCAATACTTTAAATACTTTAAAAGTTTAAAGCAGTCATGTGTTAGCTATCACCCTCCCTGTCAAGGGAGAATGAAGGATTCTCCATTAGGAGTCAGTGAACTGTTGCTCCCAGTCAGTGGATCTACTACTGGGAAGTGCTGTTAAAGTATTGATAAAGGAGCATATTTAACTTACTGGAAAACCAAGCTCAAAGGATAAGAAAAAGCTTATTCAGAGGAAAGAAGTTTTTGAGATTAAAACACTACATTTGGTATTTAGAAGACCTCTGATTTTCTTTATTTCTCTTACACCCTCTTTGACTTTGAGCAAGGAATTTGATTGTTACCAGCCAAAACACCATAAAGGTCAGTTCCTACTTAGGCATTTAAGAGTGGATTTAATAGGAGGTGGGGTGACTCCCTAGTCAAGATGCTTGATACAGGATCACAGTGAACAGTCACCCTGGGGCATTTCTGCGGTAAGTATGAGAGAAAAAGAGGCGCTTCCACAGGCTGACCTAATCATCCTATGAAACTCCTGCTCTAGAAGTCCATGGGCTATGGCTGGAGCCTAAGGGTAGAAAAAGGCCTTCTCAGGAGATGATGAGATTTCGCAACATGTTGTCCCAAATGCTGAGGCTTTCTAGCCAAAAAGGAGAGAAATAATATTCCTTCCTTTGTATTGCTGCCTACCCCTGTTTCAGCTTTAGGCTATAAGCTCCGAGGTGCTGGACCTGTCTCTCACAGTGCAACAGGGGTCTTCTCAAACTATCTGAATCCAGTAAAGACACACATATAACTGAATTGACTGCTTTAACCTCTTGCACAGGATGAAAGGAAAGGGCAATAACATCATAAAAGCGATTGAAATCACATCACTCACACAAAAAGAGCGAACTAGAATGCATGAGGAATGGTATAGTACCACCTGTCAATATTTCCCCAAATTTTCATGCATATGAACTCTCAAGTAATCACATTGGTTTATATAAGCTATATAATAAGTATATATAACAAATGAGATAGAATCTTTTCATAAAAACAGTACACCGGCAAAGACAAGAACCTCAAAGATCTCATGACTCGATGAGTGTGAGCACGATCTTGATTCAGTCCATTTATGCAAATAGATTAATGGTACAGGCTTTAATTAGATGGTCACATACTGCCTTTTTTTTTTTATTATTATTATTTTTTTTC
>VWZK01000361.1:39777-50169 GCA_013396935.1 Baryphthengus martii
TTTTTTTTTTTTTCCTCCTATAAAAGTCTGAAATGAGTATATGTGGTCCTATATACTTACTTTTTTTCCCTGTAAAGATTTATGATAGTAAATCACTAGCATGGATGAACCAGAGCTGCTACACAGTTTTTGACATTGAAACAACTGAATGCATACACATACTCAAGATGCTACTGAATGAAATGCTGTGATATCTTTTGATATCTCTCAGGAGGGTTGTTAAGAATGTATTTCACTTGAAATTTAGTACAGGAGGCCCACTCCCACCCATGATTTTCCATTCAAAATGAAAAAAATAAAAAAAAATAAAAAATAAAATCTATAAAGCCACTTAGGTCTTGTGCAAAAACTAATGCGTGCAGGAAACAGGTATTTAACTCTCCCACCAGTTTATTCTGTAAGGGCTGGCAAATTTACAATGGAATATTCCCAAGGAAACCGCACTCAATCACGCTGGTGCAGAAGCATTTTCTATCTGATACTATCCTGACAGCTGTTGGGAGCGCCATGTCCTTTCTCAAGGTGTAGTGACTACGCGGGAGTGGGATGAAATCTAATCTGGGAAACTCTAAATTAAGGTATGACTGCACTTTGTGCTTAACCTAGGCTGTTAGATTTGGTTTTGTCTGGCTACAACCGCTCTTTTCATTTCATGTGAGCTTATCTGTACTTTGAGCTTGCAGCTCCTTGCCCAGAAGAGGATATAAACACAAATACTGCCTTTTTCATGTAGCGCTGCAGAAGACTGTGGGTATCCCCTCTCAAGTGGTACCTGAATGCTCATTGCCTCTCGCAACAGAAGTAAGATATTGTGGGCACTATGCAAAGACTGGTTTTCTCCCCTAAATTGGACACTGGCTTATTAAAAACAAGGCAAAAAAATCCCCAAACCAAACACAGAGGCTTGAAGCTTTACTGTGTCCCTTCCCTTTACAGATGGCAAGCGAGTGTTTTTGATCACGTGGCAGCATTTACCCACTGCCTTCCTAAACACATGTAAAAAGATCTTCAAGGCTCAGCTTGCATCTCCTGCCCTCTGACAGGGTGTAGGGCCAGAGCCTGCTACTCTACAGTTTGCCTCGCTCGTCCTTTATTCATGGTTTACCTTTCTCCCTCCTGATACCTCCCAGCGTGAGCACTGAAACCCCAGCAGCTACGTGACCTTTGCAGAAGCAAGGAGGGGAAGGAGAGGGGAAGAGAGTTTAGAGGTGGGTCGGATCTACTCCGCAAACACTGACCGCGCCGCGAAACAAACAGCTGCAAGAGAAGACAAAGAAGGTCTGAGAACGGAAACCAATATATTCTGAAAGCTGGGAGCGGTTAAAAGCGATGAAGAGCCACAGCAGCTGATGGGGAGGGNCAGGGCCCCCGCTTCACAGAGTGCCTGTGTGAGGTTTTTGTTCCTGTAACTACAATACATTAATCATGGGTGATGAGGCCATGAATCAGTTACGCAAGTCAACCCAAATACATACTGACAAAATCTGTAAACCACCACCCAGCAGCCACATTCTGATTCTCCACCTGTGCTACAGATTAACTTTTCCTGGATTGTTTTAAACAGCTCTGAGGACATTTAGTGCTTTTGAGTAGCACAGGGATATCCCACCCACCATCCGCATATTACCTACCATGTGCCCCAGTTACCACGTGGTCATTTATGAAGGGCTCAGTAAAGAAAAATGTGATGGTCCAATACCTAATGCCTTCATTGGTGACACAGGACAACCTTCTGCATGGAAAAAAAAACACCATAGTATCTTTAGACCCAAGTCATAGCGAACTATAAAACACAGATAACCCTTTATGTGCTGTTACAAAGCCCCTAACTTTGTGATCCATTTAAAAAACATAAGCTCTGTTCCAAGTTAATGTGTTTTAAAGAATCCCATTTGTGCAAAGCAGAATGATGTTCACTGCAGTTTTACGTATATGTGTGTACAGACAAGATGCCCTTTGGAGAGAATTATTTTATTTTATTTTAATTTTTGCATATTTGATACTGGCAGGTGAAAGGACCTCTTTCCAGGAATAGCTGATGAAGTAATAAAAAGGAAAAAAAAAACCCAAGCAGATTCACCATATTTCATTCCTATTTGTCATACAGAGACTTGTACACAGGCAGTTGCAAATATTGGTGTTACCCTTTCTCGTCAGTGGCTGGAAATCCACCACTCAGTGAGTCGTAAATACACCACTGGAAAGGACCTTTCAGGCCTTTCAAGCCACCCTCTTGCAAGAAGTACAATGGTCCCTACTGAATATGCACAAACATAATTCAGTTTCACCATCAGAAGGGTCATTTTCCTCCTAATTACCACAGAAATAGTGCAATGGACCACTAGTTCATCACCACAATATATATATCACCTGCCAGTATATTCCAACATACACACACATATATCATACTTGTCTATTTAGCTGACCGCTAAAATATGTCCAACTGTGGGTCTGTTGTCCAATAAACTTCACTGCTGACCTAAACTCTCAAGCAAGAAACCTCTTCCTGTGTTTTCAAGTCTAATTTGAAAAAGCACAGAGAACTAACAGCAGCTTTTCTCTGAAGAGTACTGTTAGTTAAAATAATTCGTTTTCAAAAATTCTCTTTTACTGGGATTGTGGCGGGGGAGGGGGGATAAGAACCAATGGCTTTGAAGTAATTCATCTCAGGGAAAGAAATTAAATCAGGGTTCATATTTTACAGTGATTTACATCTTGTGCAACCCCATTATATTTAATGGGACTACTGAAGGTCTGTGTCAACACGGAATGTGTCTCTTTAGGCTTAAGTGCCGTGATTCATGGACTGGGTTGCAGTGGTCACTGTTTTTAGGATGAGACTTTATCTCCTGGGACTACTGATAGGGACTTTAGTTTTATTTCTTTGGAGTTTTGTTTTCCCTTTGTTCACTTCTTTAGGTGTCTTCAAGAGGATTAGACAGTCTATCAGATGCCCATATTTCACGTGTTTTGCTGTCACAACTATTCTAAAGGGAGTACCTGGGCTCCTGGCATGTATAGTCTCCTGTCATTTGATGGCACATCACTTTACTATTGATCATATAGCATAGGTAGCACTCAGAAGGGAGCAGTATGACCTGCAAGCGAAAACTGAAGGCCAAGGCCGAGAGGCTGTATTTTATAAGTATATATGGTGATACTCTCCCTCTTAATTTCTATTTGTTTTCTTGTTTTTTCTCTTCTTTCTCTATTTTTTTTTTTTTTCCTCCTATAAAAGTCTGAAATGAGTATATGTGGTCCTATATACTTACTTTTTTTCCCTGTAAAGATTTATGATAGTAAATCACTAGCATGGATGAACCAGAGCTGCTACACAGTTTTTGACATTGAAACAACTGAATGCATACACATACTCAAGATGCTACTGAATGAAATGCTGTGATATCTTTTGATATCTCTCAGGAGGGTTGTTAAGAATGTATTTCACTTGAAATTTAGTACAGGAGGCCCACTCCCACCCATGATTTTCCATTCAAAATGAAAAAAATAAAAAAAAATAAAAAATAAAATCTATAAAGCCACTTAGGTCTTGTGCAAAAACTAATGCGTGCAGGAAACAGGTATTTAACTCTCCCACCAGTTTATTCTGTAAGGGCTGGCAAATTTACAATGGAATATTCCCAAGGAAACCGCACTCAATCACGCTGGTGCAGAAGCATTTTCTATCTGATACTATCCTGACAGCTGTTGNCTCCCAGCGTGAGCACTGAAACCCCAGCAGCTACGTGACCTTTGCAGAAGCAAGGAGGGGAAGGAGAGGGGAAGAGAGTTTAGAGGTGGGTCGGATCTACTCCGCAAACACTGACCGCGCCGCGAAACAAACAGCTGCAAGAGAAGACAAAGAAGGTCTGAGAACGGAAACCAATATATTCTGAAAGCTGGGAGCGGTTAAAAGCGATGAAGAGCCACAGCAGCTGATGGGGAGGGAGCTGCGAGCGGGAGGAGAGAACGCTCTGTCACATGCATTTGGCATATTATCAGTTTTCAATACTCACATTAAGCACAAGCAAACCACAAAGTTTCGTAACTTGTCATTTAGCTTAAGGGGAGAAGAGAAAACAAAAACAACAGTAAAACCAAAAAAAAAAAAAAAAAAAAAAAAAAAAAAAAAAAAAAAAAAAAAAAAGGGAGGTTAAAAGAGGAATAATAAAAACATCTCTGAGCCGCAGAGAACTGCAAGGTGACCTTCAAACAAAATCTGGGGTGAGCAACCCACTTCTCGACTTCAGAAGTTATGCGTTTCCTAGCTCACTCTTTGCAAAGGGAGAACAAAAGAGAGTTTCTCGAGTCGGCTGCAGGAAGATGAACAGAACAAGGACGTTCTGTTTGTACTTCTGTGTTCCTCTTTTTTAAAATAATATCATTAAATAGTGGGATCAGAAGTGACTGCCCGGGGGATTTTTTTCTTTCGGTTTTTAGCGCGCTTCTCTCCCTGCTGAGTGAAGGATCCACGCAAATAAGCAGAGGGTTTGCACCGAAGAGACTACATGGGGGAAACAGCCAAATTGATTGCACACCCATCAGTTTGCACACAAGCACTGCCAAGTGCCTGGAGTACACAATCCAAAAAAAAGAGAACAGCACACTGTGTTCTCTTGAACTGGTTTAACTTCTCGCTATCTTCGGCACTCCTTCTAATAATTACTCATATTTAAGATACAAGCCCGATTTTTCACTTGACCTCCCCTTGATCTTCTATCACAGTTTTAGTTCGTAGATCTCAGGAAGCTCACGAGCGTCAAGATCTTTGATAGCACTTAGGTGGGGAAACAAAGGTGCAGAAGGATGATGTCATTTGGGCCATGCCACCTGTCCCATCGGGGGTAATTCTGCAATCTCATTCAGACCTCCCAAATTCCAGTCCCTCCTATTGGAAATGGCTATCACTTTAAAATATGTAAGCGTAATAAGATATAAACCGTCATGTCTCGGGGTATAAGCTAAACAACAAGCGTGGGCAGTGGATAAGAAGCTATTTTTCTTATGAGCAAATTATAACTATTAATACTGCCTACTACGTGGTTTCTCGCACGCTCCTTTGAAGCATCTGGTGTTGGCTACAGCCAGTAATTGGAAGCTCGTAACAAGACAATAATAAGACTTTAACTGGTGTAACAGTTCATGTGTTCCAATGTTTAATAAATCTCAAGAGTCAAAAAACCACACCTCCTTTAGCCACTGTTAGCATCTAGGAAGTTTTCCTTGAGTGAATGAAAGCCGGCTTTTGTTAAATTCAAGCTTTCGTTAGCAATGACAGAAAAGGGCTTAGATTCTTATATCCCCATTATAAACATTAGCTTTCTGGATATGAACCCCTTCATTTAGTGATGAAGAAAAATCGTTTTTGTTCCTCTGCCACTACTCCCAGCTCTGTCTTCCAGGTGTAGCAGAGGCCCTGGATATAAGGCACTTGGCTGAGAATCATGAGACCGTGTTAAGCGTCTCTTGGACTACGCAAAATACTCCACGTCTCCCAAGAGATGGGTGTACCACCTGACACAACACAGGCACCATCACAGGATAAAAGTTATTACTATCTACTACAAAATGTTTCCCACAATATGGTCACAATGATGCACCCGAGTCAGGAAAGTGGTTACTAATGAGAAAGCATATCAAGTTTTAAAGAAGACCGAGTGGTGGTTTGTGTCTTCATGAGGACGTTGGTATCTCCAAGACATGCAGATGTGGTGCTGAGGGACATGGTTTAGCGGTAGAGTTGGCAGTGTTAGGTTTATGGTTGTATCTGATCACCTTAAGGGTCTTTTCTAACCTAAATGATTCCATGATTCTAAGGTAACTTCTTGAACTACCCCATGAAGAGGGGCAGAGATGCTTTCTCAGACACTTTCACACAATCACACATGTCTTTGGTTGGGGGAGACCTTCAAGATCATCAAGTCAAATCTTTCACCCCACACTGTAAACTCATCACTAAACCATGTCCCCAAGCACCAGGTCCACACGCCATGTGAATATGTCCAGGGATGGAGACTCCAGTACTGCCCTGGGCAGACTATTGCAATGTTTGATAAACCTTTCAGTGAAGAAATGTTTCCTAATATCCTCGTCAGCTAAAGAATCTCATTAACTTTTTTCAGTTTTTCATTTTGTTGGAAGAAGGGTACAATCTCTGTGACTAAAAATGTGAATGATCCCAGTTTTAAAACCAAACAAAATTAAAAGACATTTTCAGGAGAAAAAAAAACCAAACAACTAAAGTAACAAACCAACAACAAACCAAGATGGTAGAGTTATGAAAATAAAGAGATTTCTGCGCTTCTCACAACATATCAGACCACAATGAGCTCTGGCAAAGTGGGAAAAGCAAATGTCACTTCATAGGCAAGGTTTCACAGGTCACCCTAAAAGCTTCAGCTGTTTATTTCCTCTTGGAGGGACCCCCTCAGGCATTTTCTGTTCCTGTGCCGCAGGTGAAGCTCCTGTTGTCGTCAGCAGGAGTGTGTCACGCAGGAGAGAAAACCGCACTAAAAGACCTCAGCTTAATGGGACGGTGAGTTTTTACAAGCAGAAAGCATGTGCAAGCTCCGAAAGTGTAAAGTTTCCTCTGCATCCACAGTTCAGGTCAGCGTACACCGATTTTCCCCCAGGCCACCTTTGCACAGAAAACTCCGTCACGGCAAGATTTGCGCCTCCAAGGGAAGCAGCAGGTTAACGTTCACCTCCACCACCGTACTACCATGGGCACCCTGGGAGCAGCTGCTAGAGACAAAAAAATTCACCGCTGGCTGAGGCAATGCACATACCATCATGTCAGCAACAGCTGGTTGTGGCAAGAGTATCATGTCCCCAGCTATAACTGGAGAGGATCAGCTTTCTCTGCAGCAGCGGGCGGGAACTGAAGAGCGGCTAAACCGCCCATAGTACAGTATCACGGGAGCCTGCAAATTGCACAGGCGAAGCGTCGGAAAGAGCTCGCCTAGTAACGACCATCCCGCTCCTTCCCCCTGCCATCTGGTTGCGCCATTACTGCTCCACGCATCATGCTGCGCCCGCACTGCGATATCGGCAACATATTGCGATCTTCAGGATCAGTGGTGCAGAGACCCAATCTGGGCACGGCGTCTGCAACGACACATGTTTACACGGCTCCTCTACTTCACAAGAGTTTCTGAAATTCAAATGTATCCAAACCAGTGAGACACGCCGGGGTGGCTCTGCGATTGCTTAGGTGGGCGGCAGCAGCTGTTGGACACTCAAGAGTAACTATCCAGGAAGATACTGGCTTAAGAGAAGGTGTCCTGATAACAGGCAACTGTCAGGGACCGAGACTTCTGTGCAGCTGTGTGACAGTATCACAGAATGTTAGGGGTTGGAAGGGACCTGGAAAGATCATCAAGTCCTACCCCGCTGCCAGAGCAGGATCACCTAGAGTAGGTCACACAGGAATGCCTCCAGGCAGGTTTTGGATGTCTCCAGAGAAGGAGACTCCACAACCTCTCTGGGCAGCCTGTTCCAGGCTCTGTCACGCTCACCGAGAAAAAGTTTTTCCTTATGTTTACCTGGAACCTCCTACGTTGCAGTTTGCACCCACTGCCCCTTGTCCTATCATTGGACATCACCGAGATGAGCCTGGCTCCATCCTCCTGACACTCGCCCTTTCCATATTTATAAATATTCATGAGGTCACCCCTCAGTTTCCTCCAAGCTAAAGAAGCCCATGTCCCTCAGCCTTTCCTCAGAAAGCCATCTTTGTGGCTCCACGCTGGGCTCTTTCAAGCAGTTCCCTGTCCTTCTTTAACTGAGGGGCCCAGAACTGGACACAATACTCCAGATGCAGCTTCATATTCCAGATGCCGTCTCTTGTACTTGACTTGTCTGCAATTATATAAAAAAGTGATAAATTCACTCTGCCTTGGGAATGCTTCACCTACTCACTCATGCACTACAAAGCTTCCTAGATAGAATGTGGTCCACGGTCAACCAACACCACCAATCCAAGCCACCCTGTGGTGCAAAGATGACTGGGGCTTCTGGGACACATGTCCCTCCCTGTGGTCCACAGAACCAAACCAACAGATTTTCTGGTGCTGAGGAACCTCCAAGAAGCACCCGCCCCTTCTCTCGATGAGGGAAGGCATTTAAGGTGATTAAGCCCCTATATCAAATGCCACTATTGCTCACCTCAAATGTGGGCAGCTTGGAGCACATCTCTAGTGTGATGACAGGCTTGTCATCTTGAGTGACAGGTCTAGACTCGAGGAATCTGGATACACTACACAGGAGTCCGCTATTAACAGGATATATGCAGGAGGCACAGGCCTAAACCAAGTAACACCAAGTGATGAAGTGAATTTGGAGCAGTGCCAGGAAGACTACAGGACAGGAAGAAATGAAAGATGAAGGCATTTTTAACACTGTCTCCACATGCTCAACAAGGATTTTCTCAAGAGTCTTTGCTTTATAAATGCTCTGTGATGTATAGCATTTTTTCCAGATCTGCCCTTCATCTGATCATTGCTTACACAGAAAGAATCAAATTGCTATGACAGTTGGAATAATCCTTTCAAAATAGCTCATTTCTGCTTTTATTCTTAAGATGCAAGGCACGGTAACTCCAGCAAAACCTGTGAGATTACTGGAAGTATACGGGGGGTAAGTCAGAAAAGGATTTGGTCCACCTTTGCCCGCATCCTTGCGCCTAAAGAAATCAGAGTGAGGTCCTTTCAAAACACAAAATGCTTCACCAACATGGGAATATGACACAAGCATGAACAGACACATCGATGATGCAAAACAAGGACTACCATGAAACAGGTCTCTGCCTTATAAATTAAAGGTTGTTGTTCCACAGCTCCTAGGTGTCCCACAGAGGGACGCGTCTTTCCTTGGGCATCTGAAAATGAGATGCCTGAATGTGAACGAGTCACCACTGGATTCCCTGATAGTCAATGGAGAGGAACAGGTACCTCAGAGGACAATTCACGCCACACTAAAGCAGGCATCTAAGGCACGTCAAATGGATTGCTCCCTGGAGATGCCTATTTCATACTGTTGACTAAAAAGGGATCCCAGGGTGACTGGTTCAACCTTAAGTATCTAACTTTAGACATCTAAAGTTGTGTGAAATGAATCACACATGTAGAGGGACTAGTAGATCATCTGTCTTTTATATGCCATAGAGCTTTAATTTTTACCCAGTTATTCTTTTGTTGAGCCCAGTAACTTGTCTGAAACTTTTCCTCCAGAGAGGTCTTCAATCTTGAAGGCATCAAAAGATGAAGAATTCATCACTTCCCCTGTCCCCTCGGTTTTAATGATTAACCACTATCACTGTGAAAAACACTGCTGGTTCCAGTTCACCCTTGGTTAATATTGCATTTCCTTCTGCTATCTTGAAGAGACTGCTGTATTGCCTCTCTGGAAGCACTGATGCAGTTTCAAATCAACAGGTCCAGGCTTTTTTCCCTCTCAAAAATAAAGATCTTTGTACAAACTTCTACCCACCTAGCAGAAAAACAGCTTCATTTTTTTTTCTGTTGTATTAGGGCATTCTTTAATAAGATTGATGTCTTTCCATACCCTAGCTTCCCAGGGATCTGAAAGAATGCTGCAAATATTAATAAATTATGCTTCAGCATCTCTTTAAATAAATATTGCTATGCACCCATCAGAAGCAGAGAAACTAAAGGGCAGAGAGGACAAATAACTCAGCTCTGGAGCAGACATGGGAGCAGATCTCCTCTTTCCTGATTTATGAAAATGTCCTTTAAACACTGGATTTTAATTAGCAGTCTGCTACCTTTAGTCACACCTTGTTTCTTTTCTACTACAATGGGACATACAACAGGTTTGAGAGGAGGAGTTTTATTTCCAGTGCTTGGTTTCCAATAACCAAAGAGCATTTTTTTTTTTTTTTTCCTTTACACTTCCTCCAAAAGAATAAACACCCAGTTCGTGACTTGGTCTCCCTGGCATTACTATACATATATGGTGCAATAGTCAACAAGTTAGAATCACCACCTCTGACAAATTTTGATGGGCTTCACTTATTTTTACCTCTACATCAGTAACCACACCAAATCTCAAAAAAATTCTCTACATACGATGAAATGGGCACTTGCAGATAGAAACTGGGCAGGGAGGAGGGCAGCTACCCAAATCACCAGGAAAAAAGTTCAAAGGGCTGTATGAATACTAAATGTGTTAGAAACAGCCCTTTGACACCAGTGTCTGTATTCACTTTATTTAACTGCCTATATACAGTATCGTAGATGAGGAACCTATTGCACCTTGTACTGCACAATCAAGTAACAGAAATAATAATTCAGGTTTCTGTTTTCGTCAGGGCTCCATCTACCACAGCCAAAGTGAAAGAATACCCTTGGAAATATCTCCATGTAAAAAAAA